>JAKKZN010000003.1:373455-402447 GCA_033441825.1 Pangasius elongatus
CACACACACACACGTGCGTCCTGTAGCTTAAATAACTCCACCACGTTTCAGCTGCAGCTGCTGTAGGGCGTGTGTGTGTGTGTGTGTGTGTGTGTGTGTGTGTGTTGCTTTTAACACACACATTGACTCACACACACAACTGGAGTGTGTGTCCGGCCCTTCCCTCAGGCTCAGGAACTGTCACACACGTACGCACACCACACACACGCACACACACACAGAGCATTATAAATACCAACACAGATCTATGTTTAACACAGGGTGTGTGTGTGTGTGTGTGTGTGTGTGTGTGGTTATATTAAAAATAAAACTGTAGTTATATTAGTAAGAATAAAGAGGAAAATAAAGATCTTCATGTGTCTGCTTTCAGATTAAAGCTACAGGACGCAGGTCCTTTTGTCTGTCATTACAAGCTGTGTGTGTGTGTGTGTGTGTGTGTGTCTGTGAGTGAGTGTGTGTGTGTGAGCTGCTCAGCACCGCTCAGCTGCCACTAAACCCTGGAGCGGAGCGGAGTGTTAGTGCTGTGGTGATATTCTGAGTGAGTTTGTACATTAACATCTCTCTCTCTCTCACTCACACACACACATACACACACACACACACACACACACACACACACACACACACACACACTCTCACAGATATAGAGTGTTTAATGTTATGGCTGATCGGTGTATATTAGAGAGCTGTAGAACACACCGAGCTCGGCTTATTGCAGTTAAAGCGCACGTGCAGCACGGCGTAGTGTTTACAGAGCGCTGATGATGTCATCATGAACAGCAGCAGGTGATAGTGAGAGTCAGCACCAGTGAAGGTCACATGACCGTGATGTCATTATTTGATGTTAGTCAGTAGTATGATTGTGTAACGCGGGGATAAACGGTGCAGGGTGACAATTTTGATGGAGGTTAATTGGTGTTGGAGTGTGTGTGTGTGTTTAAGTGTGTGTGTGTATTACCCATAATGCACTGCATACGAGCAGTGAGTCATCGTTCCAGGGTTTAGGGTTTGTTTCGGAGAAGATTCAGCAAACACGTGTGTGAGAGATTGTGTGTCTACTCTAGTTTGTGGAGAGACACGTGAAGACGTGGAATTTTCCATTTGCAAGCGTTCATTAACGCTCATACATATTCATTACTGAGGTCCAGCCAGGAACTAATGTCAGCGTAAACGTAAAACATTAGCGCTGACTGGGTGAGCAGGTCCTCCCTTTCACTTCTTTACAGAAACCCTGAGCTTCAAACAGCTGGAACCAATTTCACACATCACACACAGTCTGGTGTGTGTTAGTGTCTCTGCAGCTGCTTTGTACCCTTGATGAAGTGCGCACTCTGTACTCTGAAGTGGATCCCTTCGTGTGCACTCATCACACACACACGGGGCTTTCGATCACGAGTGCTGAAGCAAGTGTTTGTGTCCTCTGGGTATTCATATGCACGCATTCTGCTTTAAGGAGGCTGAGGCATCAGGCACTCTATTTAGCCTTCATATACAATCTCCTCTGAAAGCAGTGGAACGCAGTGCCATTTCTTTTGTTTTTGCTATAGAAGATATACTGAAGATATTTGGGTTTGAGATCGAAAGATGAATATGAGACGATAGATCAGAATTTCAGCTTTCATTTTCCTGATATTTACATCTAGTCATGTTAAACAACTCAGAACATGGCACCTTTGGTTCCAGACCACCCAATCGTTAGGTGAGCAAAAGTATTGGAACAGATAGTTTTAAAGTAAATAACACTTAATATTTGTTGCATGTCTCTTGCAGTAACTGCATCAATCTGGTGACCCACTGTCACCAAACTGCTGCATTCTTCTTTTGTGTTGCTTTTCCAGGTTTGTAGCGCAGCTTCTTTCAGTTGTTGATAGTTTTCAGTCTCCTCTTCAGGAGGTGTAATGCTGCTCAATTGGGTTAAGGTCTGCTGATGGACTTGTTCAGTCTAAAACCTTCCACTTGCCCCCTGATGAAGTCCTCTGTTGTGTTGCAGTGTGTTTTGGGTCGTTGTTTTGCTGCTTTATGTATAAATGTATGTAGTTCTGTGTTGTTCTGTGTTTGCTTTATGTAGCACCTTGATCCTGGAGAAACTTTGTTTTGTTTCGCTACCTAATAACTGTCTGTATATGGTTGAAATGACAATAAACTCCACTTGACTTGACATGATGAAGTTCCTCCCAATTAGATTGGATGCATTTCTCTGTAAATTGACAGAATGTTTCTGTAGACTTCTGAACTCATTCTGCTGCTACGAGCTCCATCATCAATAAAGGTTACTGAGCCTGTTCCAGAAGCAGCCATGCAAGCCCAAGCCATGACACTACCTCCACCATGCTTGACCCATGAGCTTGTATGCTTTGGATCATGAGCAGATCCTTTCTTTCTCCACACTTTGGCCTTTCCAGCACTTTGGTAGAGGTTCATCTTTGCTCCAGAACTTTTGTGGCTCATCTCTGTGAATTCCAATCTGGCCTTCTGACTCTTCCTGCTGATGAGTGGTTTGCATCTTGTCACATGTTCCAATATTCTTGGATGGGTTCAAACAGACGGCGCCATGTTCTACGTTGTTCAACACATCTAGATGTAAATATCAAGAAATGAAAGCTGAAATCCTGAGCTATCGTTTCACATTCATCTTTTCATCTCAAACCCAAACGTGTATAACAAAGAACAAAAGAACTGGCCTTGTTGTTCCAATACTTTCAGAGGGGACGGAGATCAAACACACTGGCATTAATATAATACTACAGATATATAACACAAATAGACACACAGGCTGGAGTCAAAATAGAGAAATACCACAACTCCAGGGAACTAAGACACTACAAACATGGCTTCTATTTGCAGTAGAAACCTAAACGGCTTCATCTTTGAGCAAACACACATTATCAACAAAGGAGTACACACACACACACACACACACACACACACACACACACACACACAAGCATGTCAAAGCAATGCTCATGGAGCATGCTCAGATCAGGGGTGGGTCAATCTCATTGACTGTAGTGCACATTCTTTACAGATTGCTAATATTAACTTAAATGTGACACTATTCACTATACACTCTATTACACTATAATAATACTGGACACTACAGTGTTCTCATACTGCAGCTAGAGAGCATTACTCTATTGTGTAGACATTGTACAGTAACATTGTGTAGCTCCGAGTAATAATATTATACAGCACAGAGAACTGACACGACGCCTAGAGTGCTATACTAGTGTGTAGATACTGCACAATAATGCTGTTTAACAATGAGTAATAACACTGTGAAGTACAGACTATTCATACTGTGGTGTACAGTGATATTGTATAATATAGAGTAATAATACTATACCGTATAGAGTATTACTACTGCGTTATTTAGTCCTTATTATTAGTACCGAGTAATAAAGTTATGCAGTATAAGTTATTGATGCAACCTGCAGAGCATTACAGTAGTGTACATACTGCACCTGTAGAGTGTTAATCGAATTGTGCTTATACTGCACTATTATGTCTGCAGTGTTAATAGTAATGCTACAGTTATGCTGCATCTATACAGTATTGTGCATATACTGCAGCTCGCAGCTCGGTGTTAATACCACGCCTGCCATAGCGCAGTGCCACAGGATGATGTAATCACCACCACACTCCACCCAGCACTCATGTGTAAACACTTCCTTCTTTATCTTCTGATATCGGTTTGTCCCTTATGGCTGTTTTCACATTTGGTCCTTTTTAGGGGTCTGAGCACGGTTCGCTGGATTTTTGGCCCATGTGTGAACACTCCAAATGATCTCAGACCCTTTTAAACCGAACCGAACCGAACCGAGACCGTGTTATTGGAGATGGACTGAGTACAGTTCGCTTTCAGCTTACGGTACGGTTCACTAAAAACGTTCACATGCATTGTGAACACAAATCGCTTCAAATTCACTTGAATTTTCCATTCAACCTCCGTAAAAATTTCATTATTCAACATGGCTGCTTCTGCGGGGAGAGGGACGTTATGGACAGATGAGGAAACGGCTACACTTCTCCAAATTTGGAAGGAGCACTATATTAAGAAACAACTATCAACCACCCAGAGAAATGCAAGTGTTTCTTCAGTTTTCAGCAAAACTGAAAGACAGAGGATTTAACCGGACCGCCTTGCAGTGAAAAAATGACTCCAGAAATATATGGTTTGATTTCTTTCATTTTTTTTAAATTGTGTTCTTCATTTCTCTTTTGTAAATTTAAAAACTAGCACATGTTTAGGGTCGGCCATCTTGCACAATATTGCACAGCATTGCAAGAGGAATAAGACCCAAAAAGCCACAGTATGAACACAAAGAGGTCTGGGACCTCATTACTGCTTAAGTGGACCAAAAAGGATCTGGTTTCTTTTTCAGGGACAGGGACATTGTGAACGTAAAGAGAACCTTTTCACTTGGTTCACCTCTTGGTCCACTTCAAGGGCTCTGAGTTTGGTTCTTTTAAAGAGGACTCAAGTGTGAAAACACCTTATGATCGTACCTGCTTTCAAAATCTTGTTTATATACAGTATTGAGTATTAATACTGCACTTACAGATACATTACCATTACAATTATGGACTTACTGCCAATAAGGAATATCAGTGCTGCACCTGTAGAGTATTAGTATTTTTCTCATACTGCACTGTATTGTTTCTACAGTATTGATATTAATAATAAATCCAACTACTGCAACTATAGAGAGTCAATACTGTATCCATAATTCACCTACAGATTTATATCTGTCTGTCCTTCACGCAGGTTCCTGCACTAACTCTCCTATGAATGCTCTCCATTATAGGCTATTAATACTGCAACTATGGAGACGTAAGAATTAGGGTGTCCCAAAAGTCTCATACGGGGAAATTACCACTTTTTTAGCAAAATGTTTCATAGTTTATATTATATAGACTTTTTCAGCCTTTAAGAATGTCTTTGACAAAAGAAGAACATACTGAAATCATTCTCATGGCTGGATCAGGAAGCTGTCGCAAGGTTGCGATGGACTTTAAACAGGAAACATGGTGAACACATCACACACACAGCACAGTCGCCAGACTTGTTAACAAATTCAAGAAGACTGGAAGGGTTTTGGAGCAACTGAGAAGTTAACAAACATCTGCTGACAAAGACACGAAGCACAGGGTGCTGCCCGGCGTACGGAGATGTTACTACAGAGCAGTGTTATTGCAATACTCCTTTAATGTATTGCTATAAACATTTCACATTAATACTGCACCGATACACAGATACATAACTATTAGCATTATGGATGTACTGCCTATAATAACATTACACTTGTAGAGTATTAATATTGTGTGTAAAGAAGTAATATTAATACTACATCCATACTGCATCTACAGAGATAATAGTACAGATGTACAGTCCTTATACAGTACTAATACTGCATCTACGGAGTATTATTATTATTATTATTATTATTATTATTATTATTAGATACTGTATAATACTCCTTATCCTGACAAAATGGCGCCATAATACTGTACCATAATACACCTATAGATATAGTGTCATTAATATTATCAGTAAAGTGCACACATATGCTTCGATAGCATAAAATACTGGTTTAAATTACACAATACACTAGGTTAGCTAATACCGCCAAAACTATTATATTGTTTACATAAAAATAGCATTTTATACCAAAAAGTAAGTGGTAAGAAAGGATTAGCGATGATGTCGTATGATCAATAAATGGCAATAACAAACACCAGGACATGTGTGTAGCTGATGTAGCATCCGCAGAGTATTAATACTGACCCACGACCACTATAGCTGTACTATATTTTTCATAAAGAAATATTTCCTTTGTGAACTTATGAGTTTTTCTGTTCATCCAGCTGTCAGGTCTGTGTGTGTGTGTGTGTGTGTGCTAATCAGTGCTAATGCCTTCCAGATGTGATCCATAGCTCGAGTGTTTCACTGCCAACAGAAACACATCACTTCAGCTCACATTTATTACCATCTGCAGTAATGTTTATGTTTAAACCCTGGCACGTATCATGTTTTAGTATCATCATGAAGGAAAGCTAATCAGCAATAGCTTTATAAACTAGCTTAGCCTATATGTTGCTAGCTTGGTCTATCTCCTGTTTTCAATGAACATTAATTTTGTTCGTAATTAAACCTGAAAAGTACAAAACAGTGATAAAGTACTGTATGGCTGGGAAATCATAGCTAGCTAACACCTAGCAACAACTATTTCGGGATGCAGGTTGTGAATATAGATGTAAAAGTTGTCCTGATAAAAATATGTTAGCATACATGTTAAGTTCTAAACAGTGTTCTTTGGTATAGTCGTTTATGGTTTGGGACACAGCCACACAATCACCAGTTTTGTTTTAGCAAGCTAGTTTGCTAACACTCCTTGCTAAATAGCAAATATTACATATATACACAATATATACTATGGTACTGCAATCCTTGTGGTACAACATACTGATTTTCATTTTTAATCGCAAAATTTCATAATTAAGTAAAGTTAAACTAAGCTAATAAGCTACCAAAATATGGCGCTACACGAGTGCTAGCAATCTACCTATTCAGCTTAGCTATTATTAATGTTATATGTATAGCACTAGCTTTATGAAATTGTGTATTTATCCAAAATAGATAACGTAAACCCTTTTACTGTAGCTACTTTTGGCTAGCTACAAATCATGCTAGTTTGCTATAATCTCCATAAAGCTATAAGGATGTGTTTATTATCTTATATAACATGTAGAAGTGGGGTAGATAGTGTAGATAAATATTCCTGGGCATGTGGGTGATGTAGCAGAGCAGACGGAGAGAAGAGAGATGCTATAACAATGACGATCTCCGTGCTGAGCCTCGGAGCGCTCTAATTATTCTGCAGATGTCGTGGATGTGACGTACTTTAATAATCGTGTGTGTGTGTGTGTGTGTGTGTGTCAGACTGAAATCAATGCCATTGCTGGATGATTTATTTATAGCTGCTCTCAGTAGTACACAACAATAAAGGGGGAAGGGAGAGAGCACACACACACACACACACTCCTGCTGGGCCTTCGCTCACACACTCGTCTCTTTGTTCCAGATTTAACATTTAACCTGAATAAAATGTTATTAAACCCACACTCTCTGAGCTCGCAACATAAAAACTCAGCCTCAGTTGTCAGTGTAGGAATTTATTCTAACATGTTTAAAGGCTTACATGAGATTAATTAGAATATTTCCCAAACAAACCATATCACGTCTGTGTCAATTACTTGAAAATAATAATAAAATTCATTATTGAAAATGTTATATAAATGTTAAATAAATATACGCACACGCACACACACACACCTTTATTTCAGTGCATCTGCTTTTAAAGATGGAAATAGGTGTGTGTGTGTGTGTGTGTGTGTGTAGTAGCAATATATCAAGCTTTAAAAAGTCTTTACAAAGTCACATGACCACAGACACTAACTTCCGATCAGAAGTCCAACATCATTTTTTATTCTAAACATCAAATCTATAATTTCTCTTGTCTAGAATGACTGGACTGGACTTTAATTTGCATCATACTGTTGAGAATGTGAATCAAAGAAAAATAAATATAAGTATTTTTTAAATTATACTGTAAATATAATTGTCATTGAGTTATAATTTTTCCACATCCCTATTTTCCTCGCTTCTTTTCCCTCTGTAACAATAATAAACAACAGACAGACAGATGAATAGACAGAAAAGACAGGTCTCATAAACTTCTAACTGGTAATTGGCAGGCAAAATATTAAGTAGCATAACATTCTGGGAGCATCAAGTTCACTGTCCCAAACCACATGACCTTTTATATTCTCAAAAACACACAGCGTCTGTTCTAACATGACTTCCTGATCAGGTGGTTATTACGGGTGTTTCTGAAAATGCTGAGTACTCCAAGAATGTGGTCTGAACCTTTTATTTTCACTTTGGAGACCCTTTAAAGGCTTTTACAAGGTTCTTTGAATTGGCTTGTCTCAGGGGAGAGAGAAAGAGAGAGACTGAGGTAAACAACATGAAGCTTGCGCAATAAGCACATGTCCCCAGGCATAGAAGCAGTTTGTTTACATATATCAAGCGATAGGGGCGTGAGGTTATCCGAGGGCACTGTGTGATGTTATCAGTGTACGAGTGGGTGAAATTGTTTCTACCGTACTGGCAAGTCTAAATATGTGATGGTTACACAATCAGCCAACAAAAAAATACACACACCCTTCACTGATAAACACACTACAGTGTTTTTACAGTGTTGTAGGTTTGTATATTGTTTTGTGTGCTGCACCATAGTCCTAGAGAGGGAACATTTCCTCATGCAGTACACAAGTATGGATTGAGTGAGGATAGATGAGTGTATCCTGATTTATTTTATTTTATTTTTTCAGGAAGCAGAGACGGCAGCCTTGTGAATGGACTCAGAGCAGGCCAGATGGAAACAGAACAAGCCAGGCATGAGACGGAAGAAAGTCTGATACACACACAGCTTAGTGCCACCCACCAGGTGCCTACAAAGCTGCAGAATGGGAACCAGTCACCAGACACTAGCCCTCAGCAACTTAACGGGGATACCATTTGGAGCAGTTTCAAGCCAATGAAACGACACAGGGACGACTGTTCCAGCCCAGTCACCATGTATGATCAGGGCCTGTATAAGATAAATGGTGAGGTGAAGCACGCACTAAACGAACAGTCATTAGTGGCCCTTCACCAGCCCAAAAAGCTCTGTGTTAATTCAGAGACAACTGGTCCATGGGAAGAGAAAGAGACCGATAAAGAAGGATGTTTAGATACAATCCCTGAGCTGAGCAAGCCTGTACCAGACACAGGAAACTGTAATTATCCCAATGGGGACATCTTCTCATTATCAAGCAACAAGCAGATGCCAATGCCCAATGGTGCTACAGTACCTTCACCTTCAGTGGAAGGTCCTGCTGGTGACCTCTTAGAGAAAACTCAGTCTCAGTATTACCCAAACCACGTGTCCACAACACAAGACACCAGCAATCTACATGAGCAGGCCATCTCTTCACCTTCAGTTACCTCAGGTTTTCCTATTTCAGCTCAGATGCATGCCTTGGAGCCACTTGCCAAGACACAATCAGAAGTGCATGGCAGCAATGGCTATGACCCAGAGTTTATGGTGAATGGGTACTCTGGGAATTTTGGAGCAGAGCAGCAGCATCAGCCTCCGCCTTACCCTCTCGCTGACCTCCCAGCTTTGGAAAATCAACCGCAAAGTGATTTGGGAAAAGGGCCAGGAATTGCCTCAACAGTGAGCATCAGTGATGGTTCACGGGCTCAAAATGACAGGGCACGTTTTGCCAGCAACCCAGTGGGTTTAAGCATCTTCTCCAAGTCGAGCCAGGATTTCAGTCAGGAGTCTTACCCGATGCCAGTACAGGCTGAAGTTGCTGGCACTTTTGGGTCATTCAAGAACTCAGCCACTGATCACGAGCCCAGCACTGTTACAGGCCAGCAGCACTTACAATATGGGATGCAACAGCACCAGTCAGATGTTTCCTGCTCAGCTGATGGCAGCCCCCATGGCAATGGAGTCTCTGCTCCTCCTCCTGTGGAAATTCAGGCAGCTCCAATAAATCAGTGTAATGAGCTGGAACACAAACCGCCTCTCCCAGACCAGGGAGGCAATGTGGCTTCTGACACTGAGATGGGTTGGATCAATTTGAACTCTACTCCAACTTCACAGTACCATGCCAACCAGGCACATATGTGGAAGAGTTTCCCACCAAATGAGAACATAGCCAGACAGAGCCAGGGTGACCTGCTCAATCCTGACACCTCACATAGCTTTGAGATGCAGCCAGGCTTCCCCCAACAGCAGGAGGGTCACATGCAAAACGGCTACAACCTTCCTGCTCAACCTCTCCCTAATGCTGCCACAGAGTGCAAGCCTGGAACACCTAAAACTCCCTCTGATATGCACAACCAGCCCAACATGCAGCTCAGCAATGCCCAGCCCCAACAGCACGCAAATGAGCAGTTTTTCCGCCCAGTGCAACAAGAGCAATTATGCAAAAATGATCAAAACCTAGGGCAGGTACTACCTCCTGACTTTGTGCATCGGCAACTTTCACAGCCCCACCAGCAATATGAAGCCCACCAGCAGCAAGCCAGCAAGATCATGCATCATGATGCACAGGGCTCCAAAATGGTGCCACAGTTACAGAACCCCTCTCAGGGTCAGGTGAATTCCCAACTCCCAAACAGACACACAGTGGAAGGCTACACACGGGCAGAAGTATCATCTCCAACATTCAGACAACCTAATCTGACAGGTAAAGTGCAGAATGGATCCAATCCAACCCTCCCTTTTCCAGATCAGCCTAGGCCCAACTCGCAGCCTTCACCTAATGACATGGTGTCCATGTTTGGCTTCGGTGGTGCAGCAGAGATGCAAAAGCAGCCACAGAGACAGTACACTCCATCTCTAAGTGCCCAACATTCCCAGCAGATTGTCAAACACATGCTGCCCAGAAATGTGGACTTTCAACACTCACAACACGCACGACTACAACATCAGCTACCAGATGGTACCCACGGTAGACAGATGCCAGCCCAGATGTTTCTCAAAGCTGAATCACAGGACTCATGTTTCCAATTCCAGAGAGGACCCCTTCCAAGCCCGGGTTCACAAGGGGACTTCCAGAGGCATGCAGCCCTGCGAATGCATCTCCTACAAAAGCAGGAAAGGCCAAGCTGCCCTCAGAGCCCCGACATGATCAGACCTGATCTGAAGCTTGTTAAACGTGAGAATGACCCAAGATTTGAGGCCCCAATCCGAATGCCACCCCCTCAGATGCAGCATCACGATCGAGACCTGACTGGAAGCATGCTAGCAACAGTAAAACAAGAACGGACATCTTCAACCTGCTCACAGAGCCAAAATAAGAGCATCTTGGCCACCATGGAGCAGCAGTTGCAACAGTACCAGCCTTTCCCTGTGTTTGAGAGGAAGTCTCTAGCCATCAAGTCCCCCAATAAGGTGAAGGTGGAGATGGGTGGAAGTGTGGCAGTGATTTCGACAAATATTGAAGGAAGTAGTGAGGACCAGCGTAAACCTCCTGCCTCTACTCCCAAAAAAGAGCCAGGGCTGCAATGTTTTCTGGATTCACCCATGAAATTGCTGGATACTCCAATCAAAAATCTGCTGGATACACCCATTAAGACTCAATACGAGATTCCTCCATGTCATTGTGTTGGTAAGGCTTAATTTCTTTTTAACTTGGTTTAAAGCATCACACAAATATATAAATTTCTACATTTGATGTTTACCTAATCTTATATACATCATATCAATCCAACCCGTAGTTAGAAATCTATCAACACAGGAATGGCATTTGACTGAGAATTAAAGACAATCAACTCTCAACACTCATTCTATTACATCTTTTATTCTGTTCTCCTCAGAGCAAATCAGTGAAAAGGATGAAGGCCCATATTACACTCATCTGGGAGCAGCTCCAAATATCAAGGGTATCCGAGAAATGATGGAGAAGAGGTGAGACATCCTCTTCAAATTTCTCACCAAGATGGCATGTTATCTGACTACTTGTATTTTTGAAAATGCAAAAAAAACTTGTGTATTTTTAAGGTCCGGCCTGACGGGCAGTGCTATTAGGATTGAGAAAGTGGTTTATACAGGCAAGGAGGGCAAGAGCACGCAGGGTTGCCCCATTGCTAAATGGGTAAGTTGTTTATTGGTTTCTTGTGTGCAAGCTGTATTACCACTACATCATTCCTATAGAACTAGAACACTTCATTAAGCTATTTTATATATATTCGTGGCATGTAGGTAATACGTCGAGCCAACGTGGATGAGAAGCTCCTGGTGCTGGTACGAGAGCGAGTTGGTCACTCTTGTGAAACATCATGCATTGTTGTAGTAATCGTGATATGGGAGGGAATACCAGCAAGCCTGGCCGACCGTCTCTACATGGAACTTAGTGATACACTAACGAAGCATGGTGCCCTGACTAATCGCAGATGTGCACTCAATGAAGAGTAAGGATAATTTAATACCTTTACCTCAAAACATTTGACTAGTGGCCACTGTGATCCTCCTGGAGGTCTAGTTTAATGAACCTCATCCACACAGTCAAGGACTTCTGAACACACCATTTGAATCAGGTGAATCCAGAAGCTCTGCAGGAAGGTAGCTCTCCAGGAGGAGCATTGGTGATTAATACATTAGATTAATGTAAAAGCTAAACTTCAAGTACTGTCTTGTAGATTAGGAGATAAGTTGAATTTTTCTTTTTTCCCCCACACTTGAGTGTTCTTATCTAATGATCAATGCCAAGTACTTTGTAGAACTCATACTGTATCTCACTACAGTTCTGTCATCATAATCAGATGATTTCCACTGTAGTATTTATAACTAAAAGAACATCAACTTATCACTTCTCATATAATGTGGTAATCTACTGTATAAACTATTTCTTAAATTATTCTATTCATTTACTGAAATTGCTTCCCTGTTTCAATCATCACTGCATGCAACTACTGCTGAAGCATCTTATTGTACTCTACATCATGTTTATCAGGAGGACATGTGCATGTCAGGGTCGAGACCCTGATGCCTGTGGGGCTTCCTTCTCCTTTGGTTGCTCCTGGAGTATGTACTACAATGGCTGCAAGTTTGCAAGGAGTAAAATCCCAAGGAAATTCAAATTGCTTGGTGATGATCCCAAAGAGGTATGGCAAATTTTTCCAGCCAGTCAGAGCCAGATAGTCACAGTCTAATATTTTTAAGCATTTGTAGAAGTAAAAGGACTCATTTCATTATTTCACAGGAAGAGAAACTGGAGAGGAATCTTCAGGCCCTTGCTACTTTGATGGCTCCAGTGTATAAGCAAATGGCACCTGAGGCTTATAGCAACCAGGTACACATCTCAACTGATCAATATGGCACAATAGTGCTGTGGGTCCCAACTCACTTTTGAGGAATCTCATACCACTCATATCCACCAATATCTAATCATTATTACATCAAAGGTAATGCTGTGATGTAAACAATAAGGTTAGTGAAGTACAACCTCAAGTCCTGGTTCTAGTGGATTTTAGGTTAATGCCAATAGCCACAGACCATTTTTTTCTGATAAAAATAATTTCAGTGGATTCAGATTAGATGCTGGCACCATCACAGTCAGAATGCTAGTAAACTCACATCTGGGTTGTCACCTACTGACACCCTTGCTCTGTGATTTGGGGATTGTATTGTAATAGATGTATTAGGTTTGGACATCATATGTGTTCACATATGTGTGAATGTTACTATGATGGCAATGCTGGTAACTGATTTCTTAAACAAAACCTTAGGCAAATGATTAGACGGTCATGTCCAGCAATGATCTTTGTTTATTTATTTATTTTTACCAGGTGGAGCATGAACACAGAGCTCCAGACTGCCGTCTGGGCATCAAAGAAGGCCGTCCATTTTCTGGGGTCACGGCGTGTCTCGACTTCTGTGCCCATGCCCACAGAGATCTCCACAACATGCCTGGAGGTAGTACTGTGGTAAGTTGTGTGGGTTCTGAGAAATATCTAACGCATATAATAATGTTCCACAATAATATGGAACATGTTTAATGTTTAATGTACATATTTAATGTTAAATGTTTAATTGTACCTTTTATTCTAAATGAGGAATGCAACAAATTAATGATTGGGCATGTGCTGATAATGAGTTATACAGAATACTCTGAATAGTGTGTTAAGTTCAGGAGGAGTAGCTAGCATTTTTGCTAAGTGTTCACAACTGTCTTCTAATGTTCAGTATTTTGGATTAAACTGAATTCAGCATTGCATCATTCATGGAGAATGAATCTCAATAAACTTCATACCCTGAATGTTTTCTTGCAATTTTAGGTCTGTACACTAACAAGAGAGGACAATCGCGAGATCGGAAAGATCCCTGACGATGAGCAACTGCATGTGCTCCCACTGTACAAGGCTGCATCCACTGATGAGTTTGGCAGTGCTGAGGCCCAGCTGGAAAAAACAAGGACTGGCGCCATCCAGGTGCTTAGCACGTTCCGGCGGCAGGTTCGTATGCTAGCAGAGCCAGCCAAGTCCTGCCGACAGAGGAAACTAGAAGGCAAGAAAGGTGGAGCTAACAAACCCTCTCACCTCAGCACACCAAACTCAAAGGCAGACAGCACCCAGCAAGCAAAGCAACAGAAACAAAGCTCTTGTGACAATGTGGGCCAGAACACACCTGCAGCAGGTACAATAAAGGGTCTACTTTTTATTATTGTACACATAATTATATGTATACTTAAATAGCATGCACAGTAAATTTGATCATGTCTGGACATTGCAAATTACTGTATGCATGATAGATAGATAGTTCATAAAGTTCTATGAAAACTTTTATGTTTACTACAGGTGCACATCTGAGTCACATAGGTGCACCCCTGCTGCCTGGTCAGAACCCTCTAGCTGCCCAAAACCAGCCTCAACAGCAGAACCAACAGTCACAGCCAAGCACTCCTCTGCCTTTCTGCAGTCCAACATCCTCTGCTAACTACCCAAGGTACCCAAACACAGCAGGATCTTTCCCTAGCACTTCTAAACCATCTAATATGTTTCTTCCATCTCCCAGCTCAGCCAGCCCTTATCATTCGCCTTTACCAGTCCCCAGTTCCTACATGAATGGGTCAAATCCACCAAGCCCTTACCCTGGGGCACTAACTCGCAACAGCCTCTATCCAGGTTACCAGTGTAATGGGGGTATTCCCATGGACAACTACCACCCTTACTATTCCAATCCAAAGCATCTGGACGTATACAGACAACAAATACCATCTCTATACCCTGACCAACAGTTCAACCCTCAGCAGCGCTATGGTATGAATTACCCACCACGCTATGGTGAGCCAGGCCTGACCGTCAATGGATATGGCAACTGTAACATGAGACCAAACATGCACCCCATGGGACACTATCCAGGATACAGCTCTAATGGGGGACCTAATGTCCAGTTTCTGGATGCTATCTCCAGACCTCCTTTATCTCACCCAAGCCTGGACTATGCAGCTGCAAATAAAAGTAGTCAGCTTGGTAGATACTCTAATCCCTACCTGGCTCAGAATCATCATTTGTTCCCACAAAATATGGACCCCCTAAGTATGCAAAAGCCAGAGATGAGCCTCCATGGGGCAAACGGTTTCCCTCAGGTGCTTCCTTCTGTAGGCAGGGAAGGCATGAACCCTAGCCAACCTCCAGGTATGAGTCTGCCTAATGGAAATATCCAACCATCTATGGTCAAGCAAGAGCAAGGAATCACAACACCTGCACCTCAAGAGGAGGAGGATGTGTGGTCAGACAATGAACACAACTTTCTAGATCCAGAGATTGGTGGTGTAGCAGTGGCACCCAGCCATGGCTCCATTCTCATTGAGTGTGCAAAGCGTGAGTTGCATGCAACCACGCCACTCAAGAAGCCTGATCGCACCCACCCTACCCGAATCTCACTGGTTTTCTACCAGCACAAGAACCTGAATGAGGCGAAGCATGGGCTAGCGTTATGGGAGGCCAAGATGGCGGAAAAAGCACGGGAGAAGGAGGAGGATGCCGAGAAGCACGGCACAGAAGGGACACCCAGCAAGAGTGGTGGCAAGAGGGTCAAGAAAGAACATCCAGAACCTTCTGAGCCTTCTGAGCCACCATACAAACGTTTTGTCCAGATGCTCGCTGAAAAGTCACTGTCCTGCACCACCAACACTTATGTCAGCTCAGCTCCCTATGCCTTTACTAAGGTCACTGGGCCTTACAGCCACTTCCTGTAGGGATCTGCTTAGGTTTACATCATCCTCAAACAGGGGAACAAAAAAGTGACGGAATTGTGAAATGGTGCTAAAATATTGCTTTTCAGACCTCAGTGCCACTGTATTAACCCTGAGACCTGTAGAAGCTTCTGTGAGGCAAGCGAAGGCAGATCCACACTATGGGAAAAATGCAAAATGTACAATAGATCAGCAAGAGGTAAAAAGGTTAAGCTTTACTGGTTGACCCTCATAAAAAAAAGTATTTATTTATTGCATTGTTACTCGCACTGTTCTTCTACTCTGGTGCTTCACAACATCTGGATATCCATTACTGGAAATATGTTTAATGGCTTTAATTTTACAGTTTTTGTAACCTAAAGGTAAAATCCTGGTGTAAAACACTGATTTGGTGGCTAATCATGTTCACGGTGCTAAGTGAAGAGAGTTTTTACTATACACTTTTGGTTTAAAAAATACTTTATTAGAATGTTACCTCTCAAGTACTAAGCAATTACTTTCAAGATTGGTAGCAATTACAGGAACGTTTTTGTTAGTGTTTTTAAAGCACTTTTAATTATGAGGGAATGATATTTTCACCCTCTGGTAATTATTTTCAAGGTTTCATTCAATTTTGGAAATCAAGAAAATCATGCAAAATTATTATTATTATTATTATTATTATTATTTTACATTTGACAAGAACATATTCACCTGGTGCTTTTATGGTTTCACAGTCCACTATACGTGTTTTATATTTACTGTACATTGAGCCATTGTCAACATGAATTTTCATAACCGTGAATTTTTTTAAAGACAAAGCACAGGAATAGGCGAAAGAATCCTGCTACGCAAATGTCCGCTACGAGTTTTAGAAACATCGGGTTTGGGATTTCTTTTCTTTTTTTTTTTTTACAGTTTCATCAAGTCCTTATCGAACAGGGTTAGCGCCACCTTTTGGTCATTTTCAGTTTCTAAGGCAGCTGGCTTGCTGTAAAGGGGATCCTTTAATAACTGTAATCTAGATGTATCATAAAACGGTGAGATTTGTACAGTAAATTAATTCCTCTCTTTTTTCTAAAATGATTTTAGATTTTAGTACTGTAAAAGAGAGTAAAATTTCTTGTGGGTTATTCGTAAAATGGTGCTACTTATAGACCTGCTATAAACGTATAATGTGAGAATCTCTATGAGTGGTGAGAAGGTTTATGAATGATGTACAGAACCTATTTGTCATATACCTCAAAACATTTTTGGCAATAGGATTACTATACCAAGGTGTCTTCATTTTCTTTTTTTCCCATTTTTTTTCTTCTGTATTTGAAACTACGGATTTCACAAACTTTTAGGTCAGCGCAACACTTTGCTCACTTACTTTCATCACACTTGATCTACTAGAAAGTGTTACTTGAACTTCAAGCTTCAAATTTCTATATAAAAATAAGAAAATCAGGGATATTTCAGCTAATTTCTCACATCGCCTGTGTCGTCTCCTCTCGTTCAGGGATTAATTTTTGCATCCTGAATCCCGTGTATATAGTTCAAACACAAAAAAACTAACTTTTTTTTAAAAAAAATAAATAAATAAATACTGAATTCGATTTTTTTTGTACTTATGTTTTAGTGGATTATTTTTAGAAGTACAATAATATGCACTGAGTTGACTAAAGGGAAAGTATGGCTTTGTCAAATACGTTTTTTTTTTTTTCCTGAAATTCACCGTAAAAAATTCTGGCGCACATCCTCGGTGCATGCATATAGGTAAAAATCTTATAAATTTATTTATGACCACTAAACATTTATTTTAATGCATTTTATCTCCCTCTCTTCAAGTTAAATGTGACCAGGGCAAGAATCGTTTTCTGAAAGCACTTCAATTAATTTTCTGAAAATTATGAATTCAAATCATTTATTTAAATGAGAAAAAAAATTAATCAAGTTGTATGTACGATGTGTCTTCAATGCAAAAAGCACAAACGCTTTTTGAATTATAGTTTATTTTAAACCCAGCTACTTTTCATAATGGTTTAAGGAACCTGTAGCAGCAGGCGGGTTTAACCCTTTCAGCCACGGACACAGAATTTAACTGTAAATTTATTTAATAACAGAACCTGAGAGAAACGGCGTCGCACAGGTCGGGGTATTCAACTAAAAGAGGTCCAGTTACATACTGCATGTCCTTATAGCACGTGATCGTGATATAAGCGAGTGTTTTCTCAGAGACTGTGGAAATGATCATAAATACAAATGTTAAAACTAGTAATAGCACTCTACTCGATGAGCCGCGTTCAGCTAATTCATGTCCATAAATACACACGACTGGCCACAGCAGAGGATCTGATACAGAAGCTGCACTAGTTCATGTTTTTAAAATGAGTGTCGCTGAAATACAACTAGTTTTTGTTTTTTTTCAAGCACTTGGTTCGATCCACTATAATGTTTGACGACGCCTGGTGTACAGTCGGGTCCAAAAGTCTGAGTCCACTGGGATTTTTTTCGATTAAAACTGGAAATTTCTTGAAAAATTTAAAACAAAAAAGTAAATGTCAGTCAATATGTTGAATATTTAATATTTAACATTCTGCACTATTTCTAGCTCCCTATTTAAATAAAAGTAAATGTGTGATATTGTTAACTGCTTTGTACAAAAGCATTTTAGATCAGATTTTCCTCATGTCTAATCTCGTCCACTGAAGCGTGTGATCAGACGACACTCTGACGGATCTGAGCTACAAAAAAGGGACGAACTGAATCCTAAGAATCTCTGAAATTCATGTAAATATCTCAGATTCGACTTTTCACTGAAGTTGTAGCTGAAAATCTCATTTGTAATGAACTGTTTTGTTAGAAAAGAATGTAAAATAGGAGTATTTTCTCTCGGGCTCTCAGACTTTTGGACGTATCGTCACAATCATTACGCCTTGTTTGTTTGTTTTAGGAAAATCTGATAAAAATAATTCTCTCTATTCTACGTATAATTGTACATATACAATCATTTTTGCATTATTACTTTAATTCCCAGTCTGTTATTCTATCTAATTTTATCTGCAATACGAATGAGGTGTGAATGAGCACAAAACACAAACCTGTATTTCATAAAATGTTCCTGGTTTAAGAAACGTAAACATGGCTGAAAGGGTTAAAGGTCACGCAGCTCTCACACTCGGCCAATAAACAGCATCAGGACATATCGCTCCCTGCTCCTGAGTGGATGAGATGTAGAGGCAGTCTCCATGGTAACGACGCAGCGTGTTGAATATTTCACACTATTCATTGCAGGGTTCTGCGTAGAACCTGGACGGACAAACAGAAGAACCCCTTCTGACTCTGACAGAGAGATCTCTCTGCAGATGAACGATTAGTTTTGTAAATAAATTTTAGATTTTTTTCGGTGTACAGAATCCAGCCTGATTAGCAGGTCAGTAGGAGAGAAGAATGTGATGAGAACATGAGAAACGTTGATTAGGTGATTGATTAGCGGGTGAAAAGCATAGCCATACTTGAAGACATACTTGTTTTGCGTGGAGTCAACTTTACTTGAAGGACTTTCAGACTTTCTGGTTTGCGGAGTGCGCGCTACGCTACGCTAGCATGTGTTGGTGTTTTTTTTTTTTTGTTTTTGTTTTTTTTAAATGTAGACACTAAATGGGTTAATTTTTTTAAACATTTCTGTCTCTGTCCTGTTTCTTTGTTTCCTAAAAGTTTGGTATGCTTCAAAATTAAGGATGGATATGAATACTGTAAGTATTGTAATGTACTGAAGTACTGAATGCAGTTTATCTGAAAGCTGTTTATTATATCATTCCTGATATTGCTGAGATGTGGGTGTTTTTAATAAAATTTATATTTATTTCATGCATTTCAAATATTGTACTGTCTTTTTTTTATCTAATGTAATAATTCCATCAGCAGGTATAAACGTCGTTCGCCTTTAAAGAGCCGTTTCACTTTCACCCTGCTGTCCATTTTTAAAAAAAAAAAGTTTAAAAATAAATGCAACAATAGTGACTAGGACATTTATAGTGTATTTATTTAGCAAAAAATAATACGTTACACCCAAAATTACACCCATTTAATACATTTGTTGCTTTTGAAAAATATTCTTTTTATATCTTTGAAAAAAAAAAATCTTCTTCTTGAATTTAAAGTACAGACTCAGCACATACACTGCGTTTATTTCAACACAAGTGCTCGTGTCCACCCCGGACTCCTTTCTCTCGTGTCAGTAAAGGCCATTTTACATGATGTTTTTACACCAAATACAATTTTACAAATAATCATTTTTTTTCTAAATATAAACCAAATGTTTTGGCACAAAATTCAGTTTCTAGTACAAAATGAATCATTAATCGCTGTGAATGTATAATGTGAATGTATAAATTAGGTGATGAAATAAGACTAAATCACTAACGAAGTGAAGCTGATTTGTGTCTCTTTTGGGAAACAGGAACAAATTTCCGTGATATAAATAAATTTCTGTGCGTCGGTGTTGTGAGTGAGAGCCGTTCAGGGTCACTGGGACACGAAATGCCATTTATCCACTGCGTGAGAAACATTTACCATTATTTACACATTTCATGGAAGAAAAAACACAATAAATAAATAAATAAATAAATAAATAAATAAATAAATAAATAAATAAATGTCTATATATATATTAAATAATTACCTAATGAATTTATTACACAGAAAATAAATACAGAAATATTTTACCTTCTGCAGGAAGTGGTAAAGCCTCTCCATACTCTGGAGCCTGCAACCACAACACAATCCCTCACACTTCACAATTATAATATAATATAATTTAATATAATATAATATAAACAATGTGCATATATTTCAATTCCTGATATTTACATCTCGAGGTGTTAAACAACACTTTGGCACCTTTGGTTCCAGACCACTCAATCTTTAGGTGAGCAAAAGTATTGGAACAGACAGTCTTACAGTAAATAACACCTAATATCTGGCTGCATGTCTCTTGCTTGCTATAACATCATCTTCTGTGATGCTTCTCCAGGCTTGTAGCACAGCTTCTTTCAGTTGTTGAAGGCTCTCTCATGCTTCCTCCGAGACGCACGAGACCAAGAGACCACATCATTTCAAACTGCTGCTCATGCAGCAACATCAGGGGAGAAGTAACACACTCGGAGGAAAGCGCTATCCGCCCACTTCCGCAAGCATGAGCTCACACACACTCCTGATTGGCTAGTGTCACTGTGATTGACAGAGGAGAGAGAGAGGGGATGCCCCTCCCTCCCTCACTGAGACCACGCCCAATTTCGATGGCTTTAGCATCGTCGAGATTCGAACTCGTGATCTACCTGTTCCAGTATTTTTGAAACAAATGGTGCCATGTTCTAAGTTGTTTAACACGTCTAGATGTAAATATCAGGAAATGAAATCTGAAATTCTCATCCATCGTCTCATGTTCATCTTTTGATCTCAAACTCAAATGTCTTCAGTGTAGAGCAAAAACAAACGAACTGGCCTTGCTGTTCCAATACTTTCGGAGCGGACTGTGTGTGTATATATAAATTAATTCAGAGTTGTGTTTCAAAATAAAATAAATAAATACAACTCAGAGAGCAGTGTGTGTGTATTATAACATCTATATTCTTCACCATTTCCATTCACAATTTTAAAAAAATATATATATATATTACCCTCCTACAGTTTAAATACAGTTTCAGACTGAAGTGTGATGACGTCATAACGAGAGTTACAGCAGCCGACCAATCAGCAGCGAGCGCTCGCTATAACCTCTACATAAACACAGAGTATAAGCACTCACGGCTCGGACGACTGCGGCGGCGTCGGCGTCACTGCACAGGAACGGGCTGTCACACACCGACGCGTTCTGACTGAACACACACACACACACACACACACACACACACACACTGAACAATTACACAACGATACATGACCCTTTCATCCCATAATTAGCTCAGCGCTTAGCGACGGCGAGACTCACCACACGATCTCTCCACATTTCGTCTGCTTCTGCACCAGAGCTTTCCAGCAGCTGTGCGTGGACCTAATCACCTCTACAGCGAAGTCCTGGAACACACACACACACACGCACACACGCACACGCACACACGCACACGCACACACGCACACGCACGCACACACACGCGCACACACACACTCATGAACCGTTTAAAATGTTATTTTATTCACATTTACTAATCTCTCTCGCTCACACATGCACACTGTAATACAGGTTTGAACTACTACACGCTATATACACACACACACACACACACACACACACACACACTCACACACACATACATACACACACACACACACCTGTATAATCTACATTTTTATGCCACAGAGTGTATAAATTCAGGACTCAGGACTCTTCCCTGCTACCGTGGCCTCACTCATTAGAGATAAGTTTATAAATGAATAAATTTAAAATGTATATCCTGAATTTATATATTTGTGTAAAGCAGCTTTGTGATGTTGTTAAAAGCGCTATACAAATAAAACTGGATTGAACTGAATGGACTGATTGGTCAGAAGGTGTTGATGAGTTCTCTATAACAGCGGCTCTGACAGTAGCGCAGGTTTATATTAATGCTCTCGCTCTGATACGTTACGGTTTCTATAGCAACAGCTCATTCACAGGGACGTGTACAGCGGACTCTCCACTGATAATAAACCGATTAAAAATGAGTTTCGTCGTTGATACCGTGACGTTTTCTGTAAATTTATGTAACATTGATATGGAAGGAGTCTCCAGTGTCAGCGCTCTGTAACAGTCAGAGGTGAAGCTGTAAGGTGAAGCGTCTTCAGGACGGAGGAGTTTACGCTCCTTATTAACATGAAGAGAGAGAATAAAGAGAAGCTGGTGAGGGAACGAGTGTTTATAGCTGCTATAACATAAGCGAGAGCATGAACTAACTCGTTTCACTGAATAATAAATGTAACTATAAATGGATAAAAGTATGACGTGTTGTGGTTTAATAACTATAATTGTAATTGTTGGCAAATTGCTGTGGTGTAAGCGGAATAAAACACTTGTGGGTGTTGGGTAATGTTATTATTTACGTAATTAACGTACGTGTGTGCAGGTTCATTCACCTTGTCCTTGAACTGTGCATTAAAGGCGAACTGGTTCTCCGGTTTCCCGTCAGGTATTTTATATTTTCTAAACCAATCCACCGTGGCCTCCAGGTGACCGGGTCTGTTCACACGAACGTCCTCAATACCTGAAAATAAAGCGGTGAATTAAATAATCGCGCCCCGCCCTCCGTGAGATGACTACACCAGCTGAGATTTAACTGACTGTGAAGTTTATTAGCATCAGGATCGTCAGCGTTGATGGCGATGACTTTCCAGTCCGTCTCTCCTTCATCAATCAGAGCCAGAATCCCGAGCACCTTCACCTGGATCACCTGGCCAGAGGAGCACACCTGACACACACACACACACAATTAATAAATACACAACTTTCAAACACCTCTAGATAACACACTACTTCCAAGGTTATATACTGATTTAAAAAACATTTTGCTAAAATCTAGAATAAATCATTTGCATCTTTTAAATTTTGCTAAGAAATCTTCTTGGATTTATTTTGAAATGTAAGAATTTATTTCAAATTAGTGTGAAGTCACAATCAACACACAAAAATATTAACTAGCCGGCAAGGTGTAAATATTTATCCCCAAACAAGCCAAGCTAGCTAATATTCCCCAACAAAAGAAAGCTAGTGCAAGAGAAAATCCCCAACACTAGCTAGTCAATGCTGGAAAGTGTCCTAAAGCAAAGCTAAGTAATATCAGTATGCGCCCAAAAATAAGTTAGCTACATAGAGTAAGATGATGTCGTGACACAAAGCAAGCTTGCTTCCTGTAGAAAATGTCTCAGTACAAAGACAGCCAGCTACAATATGAGAATTTTCCCGAAAGAAATCTAACGTAAGAGAAACTCATCCAGAACAAAGCTAGCTATCTAACTGTAGAACATAGCAAACTATCCACGATTAACCGAGAGGGAGAACTGAAGCAGCCGCAATACTTAATACGCAATACTTTATGCTAATGATAATGCTAATAATAATAATAATAATAATAATAACAATAACAGCAACAACAACAACAACAACAATAATAATAATAATAATAATAATAATAATGTCAGTTAAGCTTCTAAAATAAAGAAAATGCTTGAGGTTATTTAGCGAGGTAGCTGTGTGTCATTTCCTACATTAGCTAGTGAAAGCTGTCGTGAGATGTTTTCTGATTTCTAGCTAGCTTTGTTCTGTGACTCTGTTTCATTTATTACTGTTTACTGCTTTTTATAGGATTTGTTTAAAATGTAGAAACATTTAATTTCATTATTTTTGAAGGCGTCTTTACTCTACAGCGTTTCTCTACATGACCCTGAGACTTTTGAGCAGCGCTGTGTATCTCACCCTGCTGCCGATGTCGCACACGTCTATGGGGTCGTTGTCTCCACAGCAGTTGGTGTCTTTATCTGTGTGATTGGGATCCTCCCAGGTCTGCTCCAACCGAAAACAAAAATAATACCGGTAGGTGTGAGCTTTTTAAGAATAAATCAGTGAGACTGTACTGCAGCGATGAAAGACGTAAACACACCTGCGGCAGAGCGCCGTAGTTCCAGATGTAGCCTTTATGTGGGAAAACGTTGGCCACATATCGCAGTTTGCCTTTCTTCACGTCCTGTTTAATGGGGTTTAGCGCTTCCTTCGTGGCTATCTGCAACCATCAAGCGTTTAAACCGCAACCTCATGAGGTATCTACTCTACAGAATCCTTACAGCAGTGTGATTTTAGACGAGAATTATCTTTATGTTACAGGTGAGGAGGCACATCATTTCCATAGCTAACATTTACATTTCAAACAGTGATTTCTGCATCTGTCTGATCTGAAGTGGAACCACACACCTCCATCTTGGCATTCGACCAGCGAGGAACCTCCACGACCATGTTGAAGAGAATCTGAAACACGGTTAAAAAAGAATTAAACATTTTTATAGCATCAGCAGAATTTCTGCAATTAGCAGCCAATAATATTACACAAAAATACTGTATGATGTCATTGTTAACATGTTGAACATGTAAGGTGTGTGACGCTTGCTTCTTTAATTTTGTGCTGGAACCACAAGGTTAATGTAGATAATAAGTTATGGAACATTATATCATATCAACATTGCAAACTTCTTGTATTATTCTAAGCAGAGTTTCAGAAACAGTCTAGAAGAGAATAATCACCTCACTGTCAGAGCATTTCTGTTTCTTCACTGGTACGTCATTCCCCTGGAATATGAAAACAAATCCTTTAGATTTCAAGAACTATAGGCATGAAAACATACAATACTCCACGTTCCATGACGTCAGGAATCACACATTACTGTAACCATGCCGAAGTTGATTGTTTCCTATAACATCACACCCCCAAGTGTTTCAATTCTCTTATAGCATATAATTTAAAAAAAAAAAAAAAGAGCTGTCTCACTTTTTATGCATTTATAGCTACATTTAACATTGTGGAATGCTGGTGAAACAAGTTCTCCTGTTCTCACTTTCAGTCGCCTCCGAAAGTATTGGAACATCTGGGTTTGAGATCAAAAGATGAATATGAGATGATAGATCAAAATTTCAGTTTTTAATTTCCTGATATTTACATGTAGACGTGTTAAACAACTCAGAACAATGGCACCTTTTGTTTGGACTCATGCATTTTTCAAGCGATCAGAAATATTGGAACATGTGATTGACAGGTGTTTCTTGCACAAGGGTGGTTCGCTAACAGAGTACCATGTTCTAAGTTGTTTAACACGTCTACATGTAAATATCAGGGAATGAAAGCTGAACGTATGATCTATCGTCTCATGTTCATCTTTTAATCTCAAACACAAATGTCTTCAGTGTAGAGCAAAAACAAAAGAACTGGCCTTGTGTTCCAATACTTTTGGATCTGTTTTAGCAGTCGTTCCCTCACCAGCGTCTCTATTCTCTCTTTCCTGAAGTTAATAAGACACAAAAATTGCAGCTTGTTCCGCACGTTACTGAGAAACCGCAAAGAAGCGCAAACTCCTCTGTCCTGAAGACGTACGAAAACTTAATTACAGCTTCACCTCTGACTGTTACAAAGCGCTTACACTGGAGACTCCTTCCATACATGCTCAGTGTGATACAGAAAACTTAACCAAGTTATCAAGTTATCAATTTTTTTGTTAAACAACATCTTTTTAAAGGATGACATATTAGAACGTGTGCATTAATATAAACCTGTGACTTGCAGCTGCACTACTGTCAGAGCTGCTGTTATAGAAAACGAATCAACTCCTTCTATCACACTATCAGGATTCAGGATTCAGCAGCACTGTGGTATAAAAGACACAATTCAGTCATTTGATATTTTGGTGATCAGGTGTAATAGTGCATTTTACATCACTGTAGCCAACCTGTTGCTCAGGTGCGTAGAGGGGGATGTCGTGGAACGGAGAAATGTATTTCCCATGTGAGGTTTCTGTCGAGTAACAGGGATGAAATATGAAGAACAAAGCGTGAGTGTATTTGAGACACCAGTCACTCCATGGTCTGTGCATTTCAGTGTCAGTGTCAGGAAGGATGTGTAAAAGCAGGATACTCAGAATAACGTACCTCTGCGTTTTCACCTGCTGTCCACACAAAAAGAGCTTTTCAAAAAATCCCCTCCAAGGTGGAGAAATTTTATTCTTTTCACGGTTTCCATATTTGTTAAACACTCACTTCAGAGCGTAAACCTTCGCATGCCTAACACGTGCGTGTGTCGGGAACAGCTGCTGGTTCAATTTCATATTTGATAACGTGTTTGCAGATTAATTTCACTTTGTTTGATTATTACATCATGAGGAGACAGAATACAATCAGGACTGTACTGCTCCTGAATTCAGCGCTCCGTTCCTACAAAACACACTGAGAACCTGGGAGAACACTGTTTATTCAACTGGAACCTTAAAGGGAAAGTTCACCCAAAAATGAAAATTGTGTCATCAGACACTCCTCCTCATGTCGCTCCAAACTTTCGTTCATCTTCGGAACACAGATGAAGATATTTTTAATGAAGCCTGGGAGATTTCTGTCCCTCCATGGACAGTCCATGCAACCAAAACTTTCAAACTCCGAAAAGTTCATAAAGGCATCGTAAAAGTAATCCATGTGGCTCCAGCAGTTTAACTCCAATCTTATGCAGCGATACGAACGCATTGTGTGCGCAACAATTAAGTCCTTATTCACTAAATATCTTCACTTCCGCATAGATGTCCGAGGTGTGTTCACGAGAGAACCACGAGGCACACGTAAGAGCGGACGTTCTCGCGATACAATCGGACCCGGGAGTTCTGCACTGTTTTGAAAAATAAACCAAGACCTAAAAAGAAAGCAAAATCCACTTAGAATGTAAAGAACGAAGCTTGTATACAGCGTTCCTCTTCCTCTGCTGTAGACAGGGCAGCACCTCCGGGTCCAGAGGTATCTCGAGAACGTCCGCTCTCACGTCAACACGACACGCAGACGCCGTGGTTCTCTCGTGAACGTGCGTCAGAGATCTATTCACAAAAAAGAGAAGATATTTTGTGATTAAAGGTTAATTTTAGTTTTTTTGTGCACACAATGCGTTCGTATCGCTTCATAAGACTGGAGTGAAACTGCCAGAGTCACATGGATTACTTTTACGACGCCTTTATGAACTTTTCGGAGTTTGAAAGTTTTGGCTGCATGGACTGTCCCTGGAGGGACAGAAATCTCCCAGGCTTCATTAAAAATATCTTCATCTGTGTTACGAAGATGAACGAAAGTCTGATGGGTTTGGAGTGACATGAGGAGGAGTGACTGATGACACAATTTTCATTTTTTGGTGAACTTTCCCTTTAAGCAGTAGCTCCACCTGATCTTCATTCCACACCTGTAAATGATCCTCAGGTGGAACTTTTGGCCGTGTTAGTCGTTTCTGAGTGATGGATGTTCTAACCCTAATCGTAGATGAAGTAATTACTGACATACTGACTCTGCCATCGGTCAATCCCTCATCCTGGCAAAATGAATTTACGCACGTGTGATTAGACGTCTGTGACGTTCCCGAAACCCACTACGGCGTGTAGAGCGTTAGTGATTGGATCTAATCCAATTACAGGCTGCAGTGAGGACTTCTGGGTGTTCCTCACATTTCTGTTCTGCACAATACTCAGCTCTTAACGCTCTTTAGGTGTTTTACTTAACAGTGTACACGTACTATCACTGGACCGGTGTGTTTATGTGTGCGTTTTAAAAAAAGATACGTTTTCAAAATACCTGCATACATGTCGATGGGTCCTGATGGAACCCTCACTAACTCCTTAGCTTCCTTTAACACACCCATTTATCCTAATACTTAACCTGTTCATGAGATTAGGAGTTAAATAATGAATATTAAATCCTGAAATCTTTAAAATGTGGCAGTGTCAGGACGGAGGAATGCTTCTCTCTTACATACAAAGCAGCTTCACTTGATTTGGTCACAGCATAAAGTCAAATTATATCACTTTCAGTAGTACTGCTATGCTATGATATAATATAATAACATTAGCGCGCTGCGTGAGGTGAAACACGCTAGTGCGCATGCGCGAAAGTGGACCTTGAAGAAGCTAGCGCGCTGTAGTCATTAAAGCATTGTTTGCCTCGATTAAAAATAATCTGTATACTTTAAATGAGATGATTATTCTTTTAAATATTAAGAGACAATTGGAAATGTGTTTATTTCGAGTTTATTTTGTGTAACCCCAACCTACAGCTCGAGTGTAAACCTGCAGAACAAATAAATGAGCTAGCATAGTTAGCTTTAGCTCTGTATACGCGGCTAACGGCTAATCTGAGGTAACTTACTAAAATAAATGCGGTAGTCAGGTGAGTGCGGGCGGCCTCTCTCCTCCGTCAGGTACTGAGACATTCTTCTGTGAAAAGCGGCTTTGGAGAAACTCTCCCTGAAGAGCGAGCGCATCATTTTAGCTGTAGCTCCGGGCCGCTCGGTTCCTCCTCCTTCTGCAGGAACGCCTCCGCCTTCAGCCGCCCTCAGGCTCCATGCGTTAGGCCACACTGCCACCTGGCAGCCCGCTCCATGAACATCTCCCAGAGCTCACACTCCACACAGAGCAGACATGAACATCTCCCAGAGCTCACACTCCACACAGAGCAGA
>JAKKZN010000003.1:402561-414405 GCA_033441825.1 Pangasius elongatus
GAACATCTCCCAGAGCTCACACTCCACACAGAGCAGACATGAACATCTCCCAGAGCTCACACTCCACACAGAGCAGAAATGAACATCTCCCAGAGTTCACACTCCACACAGTGCAGATATGAATATCTCACACCCCACACAGTGCAGACATTAACATCTCCCAGAGATCACACACTGCAAACATGAACATCTCCCAGAGCTCACACAGAGCAGACATGAACATCTCCCAGAGCTCCCACTCTACACAGAGCAGACATGAACATCTCCCAGAGCTCACATTCCACACAGTGCAGACATGAACATCTCCCAGAGCTCACACAGAGTAGACCTGAACATCTCCCAGAGCTCACACTCCACACAGAGCAGAAATGAACATCTCCCAGAGTTCACACTCCACACAGTGCAGATATGAATATCTCACACCCCACACAGTGCAGACATTAACATCTCCCAGAGATCACACACTGCAGACATGAACATCTCCCAGAGCTCACACAGAGCAGACATGAACATCTCCCAGAGCTCACACTCCACACAGTGCAGACATGAACATCTCCCAGAGCTCACACTCCACACAGAGCAGACATGAACATCCCCCAGAGCTCACACTCCACACAGAGCAGACATGAACATCTCCCAGAGCTCTCACACTCCACACATTGCAGACATGAACATTTCCCAGAGCTCACACTCCACACAGAACAGACATGAACATCTCCTAGAGCTCTCACAGTGCAGACGTGAACATCTCCCAGAGCTCACACTCCACACAGTGCAGACATAAATATCTCCCAGAGCTCACACTCCACACAGAGCAGACACGAACATATCCCAGAGCTCACACTCCACACAGCGCAGACATGAATATCTCCCAGAGTTCACATTCCACACAGTGCAGACATGAACATCTCCCAGGGCTCACATTCCACACAGAGCAGACAAGAACATCTCCCAGAGCTCACATTCCACACAGAGCAGACAAGAACATCTCCCAGAGCTCACACTCCACACAGTGCAGACATGAACATCTCCCAGAGCTCACATTCCACACAGAGCAGACATGAATATCTCCCAGGGCTCACATTCCACACAGAGCAGACATGAACATCTCCCAGAGCTCACACTGCACACAGTGCAGACATGAACATCTCCCAGGACTCACATTCCACACAGAGCAGACATGAACATCTCCCAGAGCTCACATTCCACACAGAGCAGACATGAACATCTCCCAGAGCTCACATTCCATTGCTCATCCACACTGACACGTTTGAAAACGCATCCCTAAACTGCGCATGCGTAAACACATAAGACGTTTTACTTTCCGTCTCTTTGAATGGATGCAGCGATGTTGAGGAAAAGCACCAAGTTTTTTAAACGGACAGACGAAGAGGTGGAGGTGTTGCTGCGTGTAAGCCGAGACTATAAAGTTGTTTGATCCCATACTGGAATATTCTGCTTGTGCTTTTGGGAAAGATCAGAACTGTGGTTGCTGCATAGCAATGTTCCAAATTGCGTTTTTTCCCGTAGGAATACATGGAAAATGTTTCGCTGCTCCTGCTTTTTCATCCTTTCTTAATTCAGATAAACTGAAAATTATTAAAGCAGCATTGCTCCACGTACCTACTAACACCCTAGCAACCATTTGAGCAACCACTTGGGATCATGTAGAAACTTACTAGAAACAGCACACCAACCACCTGGTTCCCCATAACTGCCACCTAGCAACACCCTAGCAACCAACTGGGTTAGCACAGCAACCACCAAGTAACACCCTCACAACCAATTGGAATATCATAGCAACCTTCTAGCAACCAGCTGGACTAGCATAGCCACCACCTAGTAAATACTAGCAATCAGCTGGGTTAGCATGTCAACCACCTGGAATCTCATAACAAGATTTTAACTCATTAACCTTTAAAAATGTTTCAATGTTTTTAACACTTTACATATTATAAGCTTTTATCTTTTCAACCTTTACACTTGTAACTGTTGTGACACCATAGGACCACGGTTCAGTTGGGCACAACACAGACACCCAGAGACAGGAGTGCACAGAAAATTCTCTTTATTGAATAAGATGGTGCAGGTAGAGTGTGGGGGTGAAGGCGTGCATGGTTTGGAAATGGCAGTGAGGTGAAGGTCATCCCAGGGTTGAGCGTGACACAAAGGCAGCAGCGGCTTGACTGTGGAACGAGGAGGACACAGCAGACACTCTCAGGCAGTTCGGGGGTCGGCTTGCACAGGCTGCAGTCAGTCTTCCCTGCTTACATCTCCATCTTGAGGAAGAGAGAGAGAGAGACCACATTAGTTAAGTCATTGGGGGATGGGTTCCCTTTTGAGTCTGGTTCCTCTCAAGGTTTCTTCCTCATATTATCTCGGAATTTTTCCTCACTACCGTCACCTCTGGCTCACTCATTAGGGATAAATTCACATATTTACAATATATATATATTCTAATCCATTTATTTCTGTAAAGCTGTTTTGTGACAATGTCCATTGTTACAAGCTCTATACAAATAAAACTGAATTGAATTGGTTCCCGAAGTGATGATTGGCTGCCAGCCATGCTGTGTTAGATCACTCCATCTCGCAGCCATGAGCACTCTGGCTATCCAAAACAGAGGGGGTGCTGAACCGGTGCTGTCCGTTCAGCACCCTGACAGCAGTCGTGTGAGGAGCGATGTGTTTCTTCGGTGCACTGGCTGCCAGCCTGCTGTCACAGTACCCAACCCCCACCCCCCAGCTCTGATCGTACGGCTGGAATGCTATGGGCCCAGAGTGCGAAGCTCCGAGAAAGCCCATCTACATTACCTTGCTGAGCCCCCACTTGGTATTGCACAGTGAAATCGTAGTCCTGAAGGGAGAGGAACCACCACGTCACCCTGATGTTTGTGTCCTTGGCCTTGGCCATCCACTGGAGCAGAGCATGGTCCGTGATCAGGGTGATGGGCCTACCCACCAGGTAGTACTTTAGTTCATCCATGGCCCATTTGATGGCTAGCTTCCCTCTCCAGTGCGGCATACTTCCTCTCTGCGGGGGTCAGCTTTTTTTTTTTTTGTCAGCCCTAGTACTGTTTCTAACGCGTCTGTATGCACATTGACAGGGAGGCTGAAGTTGGGGTTCCTGAGGATGGGGGAACTCGTCAGTGCCTGTTTTACCTCCTCAAAGGCTTGCTCTGCCTCCCATCTCCAGTGCACCCGGTCCGCCTGGCTTCCTGGTGAGATCAGAGAGGGGAGAGGCAATCAAGGAGAAGTTGGGCACAAAGTGGCAGTAATATCCAGCCAACCCTAAGAAGGCACATACCTGCCTTTTTGGTGGTTGGCCTTGGGTATCCTCTCACTGCTTCCACCTTCTTCTCCTGAGGCATCAGGAGCCTCCAGCCAATGCGATACACTAGGTAATATGCCCAGATGGCATTTCTTGGGGTCGGCAGTCAGCCCAGGCATCCAGGACCTCCCTGAGGTAGTCAGACCAGGTGGAGGAGTGAATGACTATGTCTTCGATGTACACATGACGTACTGGCGATGGAGCTGCAGGATGACATCCATCAGTTGCTGGAAAGTGGCTGGGACTCCATGCAGGCTGGAGGGAAAGACCCAGTACTGCCAGTCCCAATTGGGTCCCTGGTGGACTAGTGGTTAGGGCACAGCACTCTCACCGCTGTGGCCCGGGTTCGATTCCCGGAACCAACCCCAGCCACTCTCAGTGCCGGTGCCGGTCCCAAGCCCGGAAAAATTGGGAAGAGTTGTGTCAGGAAGGGCATCTGGGCAGCCGAAAGGGAGATTGTCCAGTGCTTAAATTGTAGCCATTTAACAGGAACTACTAGACAAGGGAAATCTCCATCGATGGTGAAAGTATATGTAGTAGCTCGCTACATATAGGCAAGCAAGGAGGCATTAGCGAGGCAGTGTAATAGCTCACTGATGGCACTAATGATCTTGTTCACAAGATCTTCAATAAACGGAACATCAGGAAATCAGCTGGACCAGATGATGGTACCTGGCACCATTACTACACTGTGCAGATCAGATAGCACCTGGATTCAAACTCCTGTTTTCAACATTATTCCCAACCCAAAGAAAGACAAGCAAACATGATAATGAACAAGTTTCTCAGTTGTCATGAAGTTTTCTGACCAGGTGATAGTGACTCAGCTGAAGTCCATTACAGACTCCTTCCTTGAACCTCTACAGTTTGCATGAGATTTTCCTCAGTCAAGGATTCAGGGAACTTGTGCCCTCACCACATACTGCAGCACCTGGACCCCCCTAACATCAATGTTTGTGGACATTAGCTCCACCTTCAACACTGAACATATCCTCCAAAACCAATTCAAGAATCACCAATTTTCTGACAGGAAGTGGGCCACCATCTCTTGGTGCCACGGGGCAGCATCCCTCTGCCTGCCAACCCTTGACACTTAACAGTACAGCTGTGTCCAAGGTTGAGTCTTTCTGATGTCTGGGGACCACCATCATCAACTCATTGAAATGGGCCAATAACTGAACCACCATCCTCAAGACAGAACAGCAAAGACTGTTCTTCCTGTGCCAACTCAGGGAGCTCAATATCTCTCAACCTGTCCTGAAAAGATTCTACTCAGAGGTCCACTTAAAGTCACCAAAATCAAGGACCTGTACTCCTGTATGACCCCAAACATCCAGGCAAACACCTCTTTGTCAAGAGGTGCTACAGGTCCATTAGTCTCAAACCACACACCACCAACACAGCTTTTTCTGGACTACTATCCAGTCACTTGACCACTCCAGCCCATAGCTGCCTCTACAGTGTGATCTGAAACATGCAAGTTACATAAATTAAATGTTTTCCATTGTATTTTGCAATTGCAATATAAAGGGTGATTTTTTCATTATTAAATGTTAAAATCACCCTACACAGGTGTCGGATAAGCTCCAAAATGAACACGCTCCAAATCTGGAAGGTAACAAATCATACAAGGAAACCAAAAGGGGGAAAAAAACAAACCTTGAAATTCAAATTGCTATTACAATGCTTCTGAGCCTTATTGTTCACTGATTTACCTGGGTTTGGCTCAGGGATTCTGGCTGCATGTGCTGGATTATCCCAGTAAAGACACATTTGAGGTGGCTTCTGTGTTCTGAGCACTTTACATGATGCTTTTCCATTCAAGATGCTAAGGCTATGAGAGAGATGACGCAGGGCAGGATCTATTCAAATGGAGTGATGATCAGGTTGTTTTTAGAAGCTGTTGCTCATTTCAAGGTTTAAATTGTCTAATTCTATTGGCATATTATTTTTCTTCTTTCTAGAAATAAATGCTTTAAATTAAGAAAAAGTCAGGGTGCATAGCATAACACCTGTCACTCTAAAAGCCATGCAACTCTGCAGAGACATCTGGCATTATAATAAGAATGTCCTTTAAGCTCTGCCTTCTCTCTCTCTCTCTCTCTCTCTCTCTCTCTCTCTCTCTCTCTCTCTCTCTCTCCAAGCCAAGGTTGACTCAATGAAATTTTTTATTATCTCGGCCCCTGAGCACACTGATGCTTTATGGGCAAATTAATTCACCTGAGACTTTCTTATTTCAAATGCAGCTCATCTGAAACACAAGCAGTGACCCTGTTTGTTAGTGGAAATCCTCACTGCAGACTGTAAATGGGTTCACTGCCTTCTTCAAGTAAAGGTTCTTATATGAAGAATTTTTAGGTGGGTTTATGGGGTAATTAAGCTGCCCCCAGTCCCATGGTGCAAGTCTGTCCAACCCTGTGGCTCCTAGGTAAGTAGACCTGCTGGTAGCTACAGTAGGTGATCTCAGACGTGGTTCATCAACACCTCGGATGCAGACCCAGTGAAGTATTTCAATGGACCGAGCCAAGTACTCAAAACATACTATAGCAACGCTGACATGTGAAGATAAAACTGGACAAAGTTCAGTAACTCCATTTTTTAAATGAACCAGCACAGCTTCTGTAGCCGAGCCGCAGTTTTTCCAATCACATGCATTTATGTAAATTATTTACTTGAAGTAAAGGGGAGAGTTTTCATAGATTTTTTTTCTATTTTATTATTTAATTAATTAATATGGTGAAGTGTGTATACAGCTTGTTTAAAGAAAATCGACAATGAAAACAATTTCAAATGACAAATGGACAAAGAAGTGTTTATTCCCCCTGCATTAAAGTCTCTTGAGTTAGTCAAAATGGTAACATGAAGCACCACTATGAAACAAAACAAACACTACAAATTGTGTTATTTATAACCATAAACTAATCACTCTTGGTTAAGTATTAAAACAATCAGACACATCAGACACATTAATCACTTTTAAACCTAGGCAAGCAAGAAAGTTTATGTAACTAGGCCATAACAAATTTTAGTTATTTTATGCTCATGTTTAAATACATAAAGCGCACGTTCTTGAAAGCCATAGAGGCAGTGTTGCCTGTACATTACACAAATCAGTCAAACATGAAATTAAAATACATACTACAGAAAACAGCAACACAATAAGTTCACAATAACTTAAACTCACAGCAAAAAACTGTTTCTAGATTCATCCACTTTGTAGAGCAGATTGAAACAGATGCATTATGTGTGGTCAAAAATAACCATTCTAAAGTCGAAAAAAGGCAAAATGGGTAAGATGCATTTTCATATTTACCCATGTGTTAGTGTGGGCTAGGCCTCATGTCTCATGGCTTGATCCTGCCTTTGAACCATTCGGAAGTGACCTTGACTGTACTCTACTCTCTCAGAAGGCTACACCAGTCACCATAAGAATTTCAAAAGGTTTCTCCCAGTAGGGATTTTATGTACTGATTTTATGAAAAGGCAGAGCGATCCATCTCTGGTCCCATCACTGGCCATCACACTGTTCTTCTTCTAGTATAGAATGACCCAACAGATACCTGCTATAAGCATTCTCGCTTCAAAATCCTCCACATATGGGTTCAGTTTTTGTTTTTGTTTTTTTTTGTTTGAACCTCACCATGGAGCATTGATTTAATGTACATATGAAAAGTATAACATCTGGCTTTAATTGTGTGCTGCTGGATGGATCACTGACCCAAAATTGCCTACAGATGATAGAGTGGCACTGTTTTCCTGAAGTGGGAAAATAATGTAACTTTGACCTGTTTGACCCTGATCAGTGACTTTGTCTGAAACCTTTTGCAAAATTTATTGAAAGTCTTGATCACAACTAAAAACTGTATTAAGAAAAGGTCATTAATGGAGTGTTGTGCCAAATTGTGCTCTCTTTATCGTTTAAGTATATATGGTTCTCTGCTGTAGCAGCAGTAGCAGCTTCTTTAACAATTAGATTAAATAATCATGATGTCAGTGAATTATTGTAAAAAAAAAAAAAACAGATGAAGGTGAAATCTTTAGAAATATTTTAAATAGCAACAAATGCAAAAAGTACTAACTCTAATAAACAAGGTCCATCAGAGTTCAGGTTTTTCCTCAAGACGCCCAAATACACCAACCCAAATCATCAAAAAAATATCCCAATCCCTTGCCCAGATTCTTTCAGGATTTGCCAAACCAAGATATCACCAGTATATTAGCACATCATCAGTATAAAATGACTGCTGATATACTGACTGTTGGCTGTTCTGGGTGTATAAGGATCTGCTCATTCTGATAGAGAATCCTGGTGTTGTGTGACTGGAAATACCTATACAAGGACATTGAAAAAGGCTGCCGAGTGAACTTGCTCTTCTCATGATAATATCGCTGTACTGTAACTACCTTTAGCTTTAACTAAAGAAGCATTCCAGCACTGTCCCGTCCCCCCAAAACTCACACCAGCCGTCCTGGAATCGGCAACTCTGGGTCTGTTAAAGTACTATTTAAGAAAGCTAAAATATTACACACACTCTAGGTCCTCAAGCTAAAAGTGATTAATGCACTACAAAACGTATGTGATTCAAGACAATGCTAAAGATTTAGAAGTCACAAGCCTCCCTATTGTTATTCACAACTGTAGTAATATTTCCCTTCTCCTTGTGAAACACCACTCCATCTGGTTGCTCTCTCCATTTCACAGTGATGTTCTTAGCCATTCCACGACCGCGGGGCCTTTTACCAGTTTACACGACTGCAGGACCTTTTACCAGTTTACACGACTACAGGCCCTTTTACCAGTTTACACAACTGCAGGACCTTTTTACCAGTTTACACGACTGCAAGACCTTTTTACCAGTTTACACGACTGCAGGACGGTCTGTTTAATCTGTATTTTTGGACGGTATGTAGCCAACAATCCAAGAGAGATGGAAGGAATTAAAACAACAAGAAAAGCAAACTGGGCAGAAGAGCAGTGTTTGGAGAATATTTCTTCTTTCCGCCATTTTGTCCTCTGCTATAGAAACTCTTAAGCCTCTTAAAAGTCCTCCTCTCTACTCTTAACAATCTTTACCTTAGGAGCTGTTTTTAGGGCTGAGATGTTTTGTGAATCATTTTTATCTTTACTAAGATTTAGTCCTAAAGAAAACGTCAAGAAAACGTCATAATTCTAAGAATTTTCTTATAATTTCGTCACTAGGAGCAACGTTTAGGCTCAGGACGCTTTGTAAATACGCACAAAATGACACAAAATGCCATTGATAAAGGCTGGCATTCCCATACTTCTTCACTCCTTTGTACACATGCCCAGCTTTTTTGGGCTATCTGCATATAAGCTTCTGATTACGATTGGAGCCATATGTAAAAACGTCTTGCAGTTTGAAGCATCAATCACTAATTTATATCTGGAATTTATATGCCGTATTTCTGTAAAGCTGCTTTGTGACAATGTCCATAGATAAAAGCGCTGTACAAATAAAATTGAATTGCAGGTACACAAACACAATAAGTGCATCACTCAGAGTCCACTCTTGACATTACCAGGCCTTGTTTAACATGTACACTGTTTTCTGTTTTTTGTTCCTGTTCTGGTTTTGTTTTTTTAATTCTGGTTTTGTCCCTCCAAGTCTGTTTCCTGACTGTCTGAAAAAGTCATTATCTGCAGCTACATCCACAGACAGTATTGCTATTGACACTGGTTCCATCTGCTCGGGAACGACTCACAAACACATGTATATTCACCAAACTGGATCCATGCAGTGCCTTCAATTTCATCTGTATCAGTAAGGGGGATGAAAAATGGGCTTTAGCACCATCTCTCGAGGACTGCGTCATGCTGTACGGGCTCTCTCGCACTCCTTCAGCCTTCCAATGTCTAATCAAGTATGCATGAGATATTGCACTAATGAGTATCACAGACAGACAGACACATGGAAACCTGAAAAGATGAAGCCTCCATGAGCTAGTGTTTAAAATAACTGCTGTTCCAACCTATTTGAAGTTAATTTTCACCAGTCCCAGATAGCATTGAGTGATTAACTGTGATAACTGAAAGGATAAATGAAAGGATAACTATGTGAGGTCATCAGTCTATGACCAGCATAGGCTCGACTTTAAAATGTTAGCATTAATCACTAGTCTGTAATTCATATTTTTATAACTTGATTAGACTTAATTGAGAGCAGTTTGGCCACAAAATGCAACAGCAATCATAAGCCTACAATTACCAAATCTATACATAAAAATAAACACAGAATAACAGTCAAGTCTCTGTAAAAATAAAGTCTTTGCTTAAAGCGCCAGCTACTGGCTGATATTGGTCATTTCTGCTCAATACATTACCTGCATTTGCTTGACATTTGGATTTTCATGTTTTTTTGTATTTTTTTTTTGTATGTAATATACAGGTAAGAGAAGAAAGTACACCCTCCATCAGTTCTATGTTTTTGTTTATCAGGGTTAAATAATAACTGCGTGTTCCTCACCAACTTCTATAAACAAATAATCTCAGGTGACAACAAAAAACACAAGAGATTTCAATATGTACTCATTTTTCCAAAAAGTAAACCTACATTCAGAAACCAGGTGGGAAAATAAGTACACCCTATAATTCAGTAACATGTAGAACCACCTTTAGCAACAACAACTGAATGTTTTCTGTAGCAGTTTATGAGTCTCTCACATCACTCTGGAGAAGTTTTGGCCCACTCTTCTTTACAGCATGGCTTCAGTTCATTGGTGTTTGAGGGCATTTGTTTATGCACAGCTCTCTTAAGATCCCACCACAGCATCTCAATGGGGTTGAGGTCTGGACTTTAACTTCTTTATCCATTCAGATGTTTATTTGCTGGTGTGTTTGGGAACATCATCCTGTTGCATGACGCAAATGTGGCCCAGCTTAAGCTTCTGGACTGATGGCCTCACATTAGTCTCAATATTCTGGTATAAAGTCATTGTTGTCTCAATGACCGCATGTTTCCCAGGTCCTGGAGCTGCAAGACAAACCACAATGCTTCACAGCTGGTATGTATAGTTTGTGCTGATATGCTGTGTTTGGTTTTCATCAAACATGGCGCTGTGCATGATGACCAAACATCTCCACCTTGGTCTCATCAGTCCAAAGGATATTGTTAAAGAACTTTTGTGGTTTTTTTCAGATGCAATTTAGGAAACCTAAGTCATGCTCCATATTCCTTTTGTAAAAGCATAGACTGTATAAAAGCTGGATATATAATTCTTAAATATACAATTTCTGACTCAAAAATCTATATGTATATATACAGTATATACATTTTATGAAACAGCTCTTTTGCCTTATAGCGTATTGTCATGTCAGTGTTGTAATCAGCCAGAAACTCCATCTCCCAGAACACATTGCAGCATACAAACATGGCCACCATGGACTGCAATCCCCAGCACAGCACTCCACCATCACGTTCACAGTCACCCACGTTTTAATCATGCACACCTGTTCCCAATCACACTCACACTCTTTATATACGGGCTTTGTAACTTTTTTTTCATCAGGAGTCAAGAGGGTGCTTCTGAACAACAAAAAATCTCACAGTTCTTCAGCCTGCTCACAGGAAAAGCCTTAAATTGGGTTACAGCAGTGTGTTTCAAGGGGGGCGGGGGCGGGGGCGGGGGCGGGGGCGGGCATCTATTGTCATATAACCACTTTGTGGACCTCTTTCAGTGAGTTTTTGATCACTCCCCTGAAGGCAGGGCAATCAGAGAACAACTTCTCGCTGTAACCCAGGAACAAAGAAATGTAGCTGAGTATGCCCTAGAGCCCTAGAGCACTGCACTTGTGCAGCGGAAAGTCAATGCATTGAGTCTGTGCCCAAAGCTGCCTTTCAGCAAGACTTAAACCAGGAAGTCCTCAAGGAAGCCTCGAGTCCAACACCCAAGAGTGGCCACTCGGAGCCAACACAGCTGGGTCAGCCCAGGTTAAGCCACACAGAGAGAGAGAAGTGGAGGAGGGATAAACTTTGATTATATTGCAGTAACCCCAACTGTGGTCCCACTTTGTGGCACCTTGTCTTTCTCGTGAGAAAATCCCAGCACTGGAATCAGCCACGTCCCAGAATACATCGCGGCCTACAAATATGGCCAGACTCCAACACTCCACCATCACATTCGCAGTCACCTGAGTTCTAATCATGCACACCTGTTCCCAATCACACTCAACCTTTCATGCAAGGACTCTCACCAAGTACTTACTGAGAAATAACGCTCAGTGTGTAGCTACTGGACCTACCAAGCCTTGTATTTTGTGCCTTGTTTTTCTTGTTGCCTGTTTTTTGGAATCGCCCACATTGCTGTTTTGTGATCGCCTGACTTTCTGTCTGTTCTTTTATATGGTTTTGTGCTTCACATTTGGGTCTTTTTGCCAGTGTCTAATCCATCTGGCACATACACTCCTGAACAAAATCCTTAGACCAGGGAAAATATTACAAGTATTCACACTTCGCACTGGTGGATCGTAACCAGGTTGTAAGAACTTCTTCAAA
>JAKKZN010000003.1:414505-427546 GCA_033441825.1 Pangasius elongatus
ACAAGTGGGAGGCACATATGCAAACTGTTGTAATTCCTACACCGTTCACCTGATTTGGATGTAAATGCCCTCAAATTAAAGCTGACAGTCTACAGTTAAAGCACATCTTGTTCGTTTCATTTGAAATCCTTTGTGGTGGTGTATAGAGCCAAAAATGGTAGAATTGTGTCGATGTCCCAATATTTATGGACCTGACTGTATGTGGATCACTGACCCAAAACAGCCTACGGATGATGAATGGCAAAACCACTGTATGCCAGCAAAGCCACTCCTTTTCTGTGGTGAGAGGAAACGTTTGAAAGTAGGTAGATATGGTGCAGATTTCATCACAACAATGAATGATTCAGAAATTGTTATTAATGTCATATGCTGAGTTGTGCTTTCTTTATTGTTTAAATATTAATTGCTCTGTGCCTGGGGGAATTGGATCAATAAACAGTAGCATTACTCACGGATTACAAGAACTGCATGCAGCTTCTCTATTATTCTGGTTAAATAATTATGAGATTAATTTAAATTATTGATAAAATTATTTTTAAAAAATTGTACTTGTACTCTTTTGCTTTTATTTAATTATCAGTCATGTTTCATAATTTGCTTACATCTATGACAACAAATGGCTTTGTGGTAGACAGTTAAAGATGATAGCATCACATTCCAGTGATTTGCCAGTGATCTCCGGTTTTTCCTCAGATCACCAAATACACCAAAACCAAATCATAAAATAATCCCAATACCTCACCCAGGTGTCAGGGTTTTCAATTCAATTTTATTTGTATAGCACTTTTAACAATGGACATTTGCAGCTTTACAGAAATAAATACATTCAAATTATGTTAAACCAAAATAAATTGTAAATATGTGAATTTATTTAATGAGCAAGCCAGAGGTGACGGTGGTGAGGAAAACGACAACATGAGGAGGAAGAGAACTTGAGAAGAACCAGACTCAAAAGGGAACCCATCCTCATCTGGGTGACGCCAGATAGTGCGATTATAACTTTGTACTATATGGACAAATAGTGCAGCTGTGTAACCAGGAAATTCAACACAGTTTTCACATGAAGTCTGGTTTGCTGAACCTATCAACAGTCCACTGATGGAGACCTGAGTACAAAACTGGTCATATGAGATCCCCAGGCCATCTCCAAGGCCCCAGCAATCCCACTGATCTTCAGCATGTCTGTATGGGCCCCAGCAATCCCACTGATCTTCAGGATGTCTGTATGGGCCCCAGCAATCCCACTGATCTTCAGGATGTCTGTATGGGCCCCAGCAATCCCACTGATCTTCAGGATGTCTGTATGGGCCCCAGCAGCAATACACACTCACTTAAATAGCACACTTACGATGATAGGGAAACACCCAGACGGGTTATGTGAACAGTGTCGTGTTGAAAAAACAATACCTCACATGATTCCTGAATGTATTAAGTATGAACAAGAAAGGAACAATATGATAGAAGAAATAAAGAAAAATGGAATTCAAGAATAAAATTTTAAGGTTTTAATAAAATGGTCAAGTGTTTTATATGTCTGTGGGTGCGTCATGGTGATGTGTAATTACACAGTTCTCCAGCAGGTGGCGGTGTGCGCGAGCCAAACATTCCCATAGAAACTCCTCACAGAAGAAAAGAAGAAGAGCTGAGGATTTCTCTCAGTGACCAAATCACCTTTTCTAAATATGTGGATGTATTTGTTTTATAGCAAATATGTTTCATCTGCTCGAGTGTAAAATAAAAGCTAATTAGTTTGTGTGTGTGTGTGTGTAGGTTCACTTCGTTCTGCTTTAAAGCCTGAGGTAAGTTACTCTGCAGCTGCTAGGCTAACAGTTAATGGCTGAATCCCGAATGGACTTTCACTTCCTGTCTAGGTGCCTTATCTAGGGTGTGACGTAATGGCGCATGCGCACTATATAGTGCACTGGGTGTAAAGTCTGGAGAGATTTGGGACTCAGCCTTAGATTGAGATTTAATGAATGTTTGGAAAAGGACAGAACAGGATATTCTTCAGAAAATTACAAATAGCATTGTCTCTAATAATAATAATAATAATAATAATAATAATGAGCATTAGTACTGAAATAGGGAACTAATTTCCAGTAAGATTTATACAGCTCTAAATTTTTTTGCTCTAAAAATTTGCAAAAACTTGTCTTATTTGCTTCCTCTAGCCTCAGTTCCTCCTAAACACTAAACATGTATAGAATATCTGATGTTCAGTTGATGTAAGGATGGCGGAGTAACACCTCTTCACCTTTACCCTGCTCATAGATGAAAGTGAATCTATAAATATTCATGATTTTTGCCACTTGGAAACGCCCCCTTATCCATCCTGCCATCTTTACTAGCCTACTAGTTAACTAGTTAACATTAGCTGGTGGAGTTTACCGGTTAACTCACGGCTACAGGTGGACACGTGTGAGGTTTCAATATCGGGGTCTCGATGAACATCCTCGTTTCCTCACTGATTTATTTAAACCTGTCAGGATGTAACGTTACCACGGCAACCACAATTTGGTTCACTGACATTAGCGTCACTAGAGCGTTATTTCGTTAACTTGGACAGCTTTTCGCACATGTTGTGAGGTTAAGAGTTTACAAGTTTACGACTGTAAAGTTGGATGTGAAACAGAAAAACAGCAAAATCAGTTTTAGACAAAAACGTGACATCAGACTCGTGTTAACGAATTTAGCTCAAATTTATATAATTTATAATATAATCAGCAGGGTTTAAGTTAAACATTTTAAAGATCAGAGTTATGAGTATAAGTAGGTTAGGGGTGCATTACTGTATACTGAAGCTTGATTAGTTAATAATTAAGTAGCTAATAATAACTAATAACTGTGTTGTTTTTGTTACATTACGCTGAAGGAGACTTAGCGCTGAGAGAACGGAGGTTGTGTTTATCCATCTTGGTTGTTTGTCAGACTGTTACTTCAACTTCAGATTCTACACAAAGACCTGATGCATCTAATTAAACATTTACAGTTCGGAGTTCTGGAGTTCTGGTTCTGATTATTTGGGCTTCTTTTCCCAGAATTATGGAATAATAATGGAGTCAGGAAGGGCCAGGCAGCACTCTTATAGAAAACCTCCTCACGCCCCTGCTCCTCCTCAAGCTCCTGCTCCTGCTCCTCCTCACGCTCCTGCTCCTCCTCACGCTCCTGCTCCTGCACCTCCTCACGCTTCTGCTCCTGCTCCTCCTCACACTCCTGCTCCTGCTCCTGCACCTCCTCAAGCTCCTGCTCCTGCTCCTCCTCAAGCTCCTGCTCCTGCACCTCCTCAAGCTCCTGCTCCTGAACCTCCTCAAGCTCCTGCTCCTGCACCTCCTCAAGCTCCTGATCCTCCTCAAGCTTCTGCTCCTGCACCTCCTCAAGCTCCTGCTCCTGCACCTCCTCAAGCTCCTGCTCCTCCTCAAGCTCCTGCTCCTGCTCCTCCTCCTGCTCCTGCTCGTTCACAGGTAAAGCTTAGCCAGGTGTGTAGCGGTTGTATTTTACTCCTCCTCGCCACCAGGGGCAGTGTGACACTCTGAGAACTGAGAATTCCACGCAGTGACGAATAACGCAGTGTGTTCACAGTATCTGCTTTGGTGTCAGAAATAAAGTACAACGTTCCTGCATTTATTAAGTAGGACGAAACCTGCAAAACAATAAATAAATTAATATATTAATCCACATATTCCTGCAGAAATCAATATATAAATAATCAAATGTGCAAGGAGATAAACAAATAATTAAAATAAATTAAATAAATGGTTGGGGAATTGCAAAAAAGTTAAAAGAAATGTTGACTTTTTTCCCCTTAATCGTTTTGAATCGTTATTTCTGAATGTCTTTATCTTTCCTAAGCGCACCATCACTAGCATGTCTTATAAGGAGAAGTGTAGTAACCTTTATTTAACCAGGATAACAACTCAGTAATATAAGATCTCTTTTACAAGAAGGCAGAGAAAGACACAACAACAATTAACACAACAGCAACAATTAAGCAAACAAACAAACAAACAACAACAACAACAAAATAATAATAATAATAAATACATTTTAAATAAACACCAGGAGAGCAACCTGTTCCAACTTCGTAGGTGATAGTAAACATTTCAATATCAGGGTTTCGATGTACATCCTCGTTTCCTCACTGATTTATTTAATCCTGTCAGGATGTAACGTTACCACGGCAACCACAATTTTGTTAACAGTTTTTGATAGAGCGCTTCAGCAGCGTCAGCGAGCCTTTGCAGGTCTCTGGCAATTGCTCGCCTGACTTCACTTCGTCCATCTCTCCTAACGTTAATGTGGAGGCGTTTATTTATTTATTTGTTTGTTTGTTTGTTTGTTTGTTTGTGCAGGGGTTACATATTCTTTGTACTCGGATGTTTATCTGCGAATCCAGGTCTTTGCACAAGCTCATGTCACTTTAGTTGTAAGCAGTCTCTTCACCTTGCGATGAGGGTGAGTCTGCAGAACATTTCTTGCTCTTCCCAGTGCACGTCTTCCGGCGTTATTTGAGCTGCTCCCGGCTGTTATGAACGCTATATAACTGGTTATACGGACTCTATAACTGCCAGGGTTTCTTCAGCAAGGTGAAGGTTTATGGTGAATATTACACATGTCCCTTTTAAGTAACAAACTAGTAGCCAAATAATCATGTAAGAGTATTTTAGTCCATTGAAATAGTCTGCGATAAGAGATGCTTTAATTTATAATGCGTTTATAATTACTTTATTAAATCATTGGCATGACATACTGTACATCTAAACAATAATAGACACGCCTTGTTTAGCCAGACTCCTAGCCTCAATGATATCAATTACCATCAATTAGTAAACGGTGTGCAGGTAAATATGGCCACTGAGCAGAAAACAGAAATTAATTCTGAATCAGAAACTGTGATGTTAAGGCATGATCGGCCTCCCGTGTTTTACTACAAAGGATTATGCATCAGTGTCTGAACCTCTGTTTCCCTGATAAACGTGCTAGCTAGCCTGCTAATCACCAATTTATGAAAAAGTCCATTTTACAAGGAGTGGGGGAAAAAAGAAAGCTGCTTTCAGAACTGCAATCCAAAGGTTACAGATTATACAGTGGTTTTTCCAATTGCCTAATAAATATTACTTTACTCTGTTCAACAGATTTGTAAAGATGTGAAGACAGAATCTTGTACAGCTTTGATTGGAGAGACATCAGACATCAGAAGATTACAGAAGAGCACTCTGGAAGAACAAGAACCGAACTATGAAGACTGTCTCTGTAAGACGGCATCCTAATCCCACCATAGTGGCATCTGACTGAGTTCCTACACTCTACTAAGGAGAAATGAGATCGCCATGTCTACAGAATACACCTAATAATGCCTATTAATACCAAGTGCGACAGCCTTCGATTGAGCTCTACATGTTGATAAACCAACAACGAATGCATATTAATGAAATTTTATCGTACACATTACAGTGACATTAAAGCTTCTTCTCATTCTTCCTCTTAATGTACTTAAGAAGTAAGCCAGTGTCGAGCTGTATCTGACCTGAGATATGTAGTGCTGGAACTCTGAAGAATCTTCATTGACTCTAATAAATTAGTCTTATCTAGAAAAATCTAAACCAGGCAGGAATACATCATACATAATAAACATCATTTCCTTCATTTGTTGCATCCTTTTCTTCCAGACTGTGAGGAATGCAGATCTTTCTTCTTCAACAAATGTGAGGTTCATGGTCCGGCTCTTTTCATCCCTGATACCCCTGTTTCCATGGGGGTAGCTGACCGAGCCAGACAAACCCTTCCACCTGGTTTAGCGATTCAGAAGTCTGGGATTCCTGACGCAGGCCTGGGTGTGTTCAATAAGGGAGATCCTGTGGCTGTTGGTGCGCACTTCGGGCCGTATCAGGGAGACGTTGTAAGCAAAGAGAAAGCTATGACCAGTGGCTACTCTTGGGTGGTAAGTTAAGGTGCTTATGTCCCAGACCAGTGAAACAAGTGACCAGTCTTAGAAATTCAGGGAACAGGAGACTGGTGTTGATCTTCAGACTCTTGATATTTATTTGCATGCTTCAAGAATTTTCAGATTCACCAGCAATACTGCAATACAGCAGTTTCCTTCACCTACAAACCCCAACACTGCCTTATCCACCTGAGAGTCCAGGAGAGCTGGTCTCTGGGTATACATTAAAGCAGCATTTAAAGGTCGAACTCAAACCGATTTTACTCTCTCTGTGTTCGGGAGAATAGTATTAGCATTGAACATCATGTTCATTTCGACTTATTGTTCCTGCATATGCTTTTTAATTCTTCCTTAAATATATTTGTATTGTTGCATTAATGAATAAAACGTTCAGAATGTCTTGTTTGCAGATATACAAGGGCAAGAAGTGCGAGGAGTACATTGACGCCAAGAGACAAATGAATGCTAACTGGATGCGGTGAGGAACACACCTCTAAAGTCTTCTGATTTAGAGTAATTCGTTTTACTGTTTCTTAATTAATAAGAAACGTTTGTCGTTCCCCCTGCTAGGAACTCGCTCCCTCCCCAACATGTCTTACTCCTAATCTTTATCTGTCTTGGTTTTATTCCTTCAGTTATGTAAATTGCGCTCGCAATGACGAAGAGAAGAATCTTGTTGCGTTCCAGTACCAAGGAGGGATTTTCTACCGGTGCTGTCGATCCATCACACCAGGAGCAGAGCTCTTGGTGTGGTACGAAGAGGATTACGCCAAAGATCTCGGCCTTACGTTCGACTACCTTTGGAACATAAAGTGTTCTGCAAATGGTTATTTCAAGACATTGAGCTTACATTTTTTTTAAGCTTATTTGGTCTTAACACTATATTTATCATTGATGTATATTAAATCAGGATATTGTCTCCCTGTTCTAGCACACCACATTCAACTCGCCAGATAAATTAGAGTTTCTCAGTTCAAGTCCTGGGGATTTAATTAGAAACATCCTTTTTGGTTACATACAGTTAAACTCTTTACTTTGTATATCCCAGCGTGTTAGTAAGCTGTGGTCAGAGTGCAGGGTGAGCCATGAGATGGCACCGTTGGAATGGGGCTTGCTCAAGGGCCTGTCGGTGAAGATTGAATATGAACAGAAACTAAGCAGGGAACTAACAGATTTAGGAGGCTGAGAGCACAGAAACAGTAAACTACGTACTACAAGGATTTCTGCCAACAGGAATCAGGAACCAGCAAGCTGGAAGTTCCTTCTTTTCATTCATACCCACAGTGCGTGATGGTGGAGTCACCCTGGATATTCCTTGTGCATCTATGAATAGGTCAAGAGTAGCAGGTTATGTTTTTTTTGTGCATGTGTAGATAGGTGACATGGGTTGTAAGTTATGATGTAGGGTTTACAGTGTCCCCTCTCAGGTCCCTTAGCTGGTCTCTGAACTTGCTATTTACATTTTAATTTAGTAGACACCCTTACCCAGAAAGTACAAAACTAAAAACATGCTGACATGCTGTGATCTGCACAGAAACATGAGTGTCTGAGGAAAAAAATGAGAGGATGGATTGAGTGCCTTCAGCACTGGGACATCAGTGTAGAGTCTGCATGGAGCAAATGTGGATCTCCTCCATGTCACCTCACATGACTGTTCCTCCAGCTAGGAAGCAAACCACTTTCATGCTGGGCAACTGATTCCAAGGATTGCGACGTGAGAGTCTTTTCACTGACTATGTCAGAGGCTGCTCAAGCTCAAGGAAGTTTCAGGACTGATGAGAGTTTGGCTGATCTAGCAGCATGAAGCTTCTCTATACCAGCCACAATGGCAGTTCCTCTAAAGTTTGCTGCTTTGAAACCAGACCAGTTAGGATCCTTGAGGTCATGCAGATGTCATGGAAGTGTTAAAGGTCCGGAGGTTTTAACAGTCTGGAGCATTGTGGATCAGAGGAGATCCAGTGGACAAGTGATGGGAATGTTGTACAAGAGAAGGTGTGGAATCTCCTCTGAAGAAAGCAGAGTAAAGAATATTGAGGAGATGGGAGAGGAGGAAGGAATGTCGTAATAGAAATAAGAGAGAAAGATGGCCAGATCTTGTTATTCTTTTCTTTTCTTTACGAAGGAGGGTAGGGAGAGTTGAGAAGTAAAGAAAAAACTATTATGGAGCTTGTATGGATCAGATGCAGATGAGTCGAGCTTTCCCTTGTAGAAGGAGGTCTTGGCGGTGATCACATCAGAGGAGAACTTTGATGGAAAAGAGCGATATGAGTGGAGATCAGCATCATGTTGTGTTTTTCTCCATGTTCTCTCAGTGGCTCTTAATTCTCTTTGATGGCTGCATAGCACATACAGCAGCCAAGGAATGGGGCAAGAAGACTTGCTTGATCTAGAAGATAAAGGGAACAGGTGGCCAGTGGGTGAAGAAAGTGAAGAGTGGAAAGTATTTGTGGCTGATTCCAGTGATAGTGCTGTAATGATGCTGGAAGCCAATGAAAGGAGGGATGGTGTGGATGAAACAGTTAGCGGGGGGTCGGGACAAGAGGTTAGTGACAGAGGATGAGGTTGGTTTGAGAAGTGAAGTGTGGTCATGTTGATGTCTAAAGCTGAAGGAGGATTGGCTGAAGACCAGGTCCAGAAAGTTGCTTCCCTTGTGTGTCATGGGGCAATTGTTGAAGATCAGGTCAAACAGTACTAGAAAGGGAAGACACAGGAGCTGTGGAGCTTGTTCTAGGGGAGGTTGAAGAACACAGACAGGAATATTCCTTGGACATGATGCCACATGTACATTCAAGTTTTCGTAAGCCATGCCATTCTTTCTTAGGTTGTCAGGGTGTCAACACAATCAGGTTTAGTTGCACCCATGATTTTACCAAAGCATTATCAACTAAATGAGTTAAGTAAGTTAGTAAATGCCATTTACTGTTATCATAAATATTTTATGTTATTTGCCAAGTGAGGGCATAGAATGTCCTGTAGCACTACAGGGGATCTAACTGGAGTGCAAGTGTCTGTCAGTGCTGAGCAAGTATTGTTTGTCATTGGTCTATTCAATGAAAACAACAATAATAACAACAATAATAATGCTATAATTTTTACCCTTTTTTTCTTTTTCTCCTCCAGGAATGAACAATGCCCTGTTGCAAGTTTTCTCCTGCTCCTTGTGTCCACTATCCTATAAATCTCTACTTTACCTCCACAAACACACCAGGAGATGCCACTACGAGGAATATGTAACAGCAACAGAAAAAGGAGAAAATAAATATGAGAATCTGATTCCCACACAAGTTCCCAGTAGTCAGCGAGCAACCTGTGGTTCTGTCGCTACAAAGTCCTCTAGACAAAAACAGAAACGAAATCACCTCTGTAAGGATTGTGGGATGAGTTTTAATGACGGAAGTAATCTCAGAAAGCACCAGCGCATTCACACAGGAGAGAAACCTTATCACTGTTCACAGTGCGGAAAGAGTTTTCGTCATCACAGCACTCTTCAACGACATCAACACATCCACACAGGAGAGAAGCCGCATCACTGCTCACAGTGCGGGAAGAGCTTTGTGCAGATGGGTCATCTCCAACGACACCGGCGCATCCACACAGGAGAGAAACCTTACTCCTGTCCACAATGTGGGAAGAGTTTTACCTACAGAGATAATCTAAAAATGCACCAACGCATTCACACCAGAGAGAACGTATATCACTGCTCACAGTGTGGGAAGATTTTCAATCACCAGAGTAATCTCCAGCAACACCAGCGCGTTCACACAGGAGACAGACCTTTTCACTGCTCAGAGTGCGGGAAGAGCTTTCGTCACCAGAGCCATTTCCAGACACACCAGCGCATTCACAGAGGAGAGAGGCCTTATAAGTGTGTGCAGTGTGGGAAGAGTTTTGCTCAGCACAGTTATCTCCGACAACACCATCGTATTCACACGAGGGAAAAGCCCTATTCCTGCTCTCTGTGCGGGGTGAGTTTTACGCAACAGGGTCACCTCCGAACACACCAGCGCATTCACACAGGCGACAAACCGTATCACTGTTCGCTGTGTGGGAAGAGTTTTACTCGCCACAGTTCTCTCCAGCAGCACCGACATATTCACACAGGAGAGAAGCCTTACCACTGCTCACAGTGTGGGAAGAGTTTCACTCGGCATAGCACTCTACAGTACCACCTCCGCGTTCATACAGGAGAGAAGCCGTATCCCCATAGTTAAGAAAACACTACTGAAGCCAAAGTTGTCAGTGAACAGCAAGAAAGCACCTCTCCAGCATTGAGCACTGACCCTAAACCTTTAAGCAGCTGGAAAAATGTTACCTGGTGGGTGAAATCCAGATTCTTTTTTGAATAATACTTATGGAGGATCTTTCCATGGAGCTATCATGTTTAGCATTAGTAGTCCATGTGTGGTAGCAGGGTGATGGTGTGGGGAGTGTTCTCCTGGCACACATTACACATCCTGACCAGAAATGACTATAAGAACATGGTTGCTGACTAAGTTCTTTCATTCATGGCTATGGTTTATCCACACGCAGATGGGTCCATCTTCTTTAAGATGAGGTGAAATTCCAATTTTCAGAAACTGTGCAATGCTGTGCCACATGGTACAACATATCCAGCCATATCTCTAAAAACAGCATACTTGTAAAACGCATGTGCAGGTGAATCAGTGCTCTTCTGAAAGCCAAAGGAGGTACAGCATGCTACTAGATACAGTATGAGTACCGAATTCACTGACAACAACGCCATTGTGGGAAAACAAAAACATTCAACCAGTCAAGTGGAACATTATTATTCCTTCTCATCACAGCCATCTGTTGAGTGAGAAACTAAATATAATGCATGGTTCCACTGTGATTCCAGAACCTTTTCAGGAACCTTTTGGAACTGTTTTGAAAGATGAACTGCAAAGGTCATGGACTCTGGTTTCTCTTATGTGTCTGCACCACACTGCAAGAAAAGGGTGAAATGTGCAATAATTTTAGTGCACAATACGTGTACACCATAAGAAGAGGCAAGTTGACAATCAACAGAAAGTGTTATCTGTGTAAGCTGGTCACACAGCCTGCAGGAAAACACTGTCCCTAAATGTGGAGGATTCGCTTCAGATGTTCTGGAATTTACTCGACTATCACTATGTTGTCCTTACTCCAGTTGTGCTTTGACTGGCTGGTCATTAAGGCCTCCATTCGAGCAACACGAGACACCCAGGGTTACTCCTGTTAGAAAAACTGCTCCATAACTGGACTGATCCCAGGGGAGTGATAATAGTCTCAATAATACCAATAAAATTCTGATACAGCAACGGACTGGGTCTGATAGTCTTCAGTATCCGCTGCATTGCATCCCTACCTTTCTACCTTTGTATTACCGAGGTACAGAGCAGTGTCCTTCTGAAGTCATTGTTGTACCACTGCGTCTAGGTCTCCTCCTCAGCGAGGTTCTCCTCACCACTGTCTCTCCTGACTTGTTCATTACAGATCTAAATCTACATCCAGATTTCTGCAAAGCTGGTTTGAGACAGTATCTGTTGTTTAAGGCAGTATTCAAAGAAAAATGTTTTGAGTTGAATAGCTTATTCAGTACACAGCCCTGAGGGACTCTGGTGTTTAGAGCGAAGGAATAGGATGTCCATTTGTGGCATGTTGCTCAGGCAGTCTAGAACTGGTTGAGCTTGTTGACTTTCCTAAGGCTTTAATGGTGTTCAATTCTGAGCTGAATTTGGAAAACAGAATTCTGTCCAGAGTCTTTGTTCTCAAAATGTGATATGGTCAGGTGGACTGTCAAAGTCATGGAGCACTTTGGTCTATAGATGTCCAGCTGGAGGTTTAGTGTAGCTGGAATCAAGGCTCGAATGTGTGGTATTACCAGCTTCTCAGAAAGTGCAACTAGGGTCTTTTATGGCTCTGTGGGCTAATTTAAAGCAAGTGAGGACAGTCACCTTGTGCCAGTGAGCTTCTGAAGATGTCTGTAAAAGACACAATTAGTTGATGGGTTGAGCACACTCCTTGAGCACATGACCAGCAGGAATCTCCTCACCAGTTACAGACAGCGGCTGGATAATTCAACTATTATTTTCTCTTGTGGACTACATGTAAACATCTTTTATGTGAAATCTCTTATTCAGGTCAGCACTAAATAAACAATAACATGCATTCTGTATGATCCTCTTATTTTGGTAAAATAATGAACATTGTGCAGATTCTGAAAGGGGGTGTAAACTTTTGAGCTCAACTGTATAATAATTACAGATGGCCTGTATATTTATTGTATTTCATGAATCTCAGCACAAGACTTATTCATGTGTTCCTAAAACCTTATGCATGCCCCTCACAGTGCTGAAGTAAAATATGAAAACGTCATAGCCGAGTGTTACACGGCGAGGATCCACTGGAATAAATTTGCTACTTCATCCACGGACTGAAATGTATTCTTGTTATTTTGGCACCACTGTCACTAATGAATATCGCACACATCGTAAATGTCGTAGAGATCGGTTGCATGATTTAGTGCAAAGTTGCAACCAAAGACAATCGATAACAATGTTCTATCAGTGTGAGAAGTTTCTGATTACAATATCAGCACGACGTTCGTTTAAACTCCTCCAGTAGGAGGCACAGGATGACACCAAACTCACGGGACAGCTCCACATACGGAGAAACGTAAAAAACAAAAAAAAACATGCTAACGGACAGAAGAAAATCTCCTTATGATCTCAAGCTCAGTTTAAAGAATGTTTCCTGCATGAGCTGATTTCCGGATCACGCTGATGGATGGCGTGAGCAGAACGTAGTCTTGTTCTTTAATCGCAGGTCTATCGTTAGAGGATCTTCATCGTAATCTGACACGAAGAACGCACTCTTCATTATTATAGTCTGTTATAGTGAAGTGAGGTGAAGTGTGGCTAAGTGTGGTGACCCATACTCGGAATTTGTGCTCTGCATTTAACCCATCCAAGTGCACACACACAGTAGTGCACACACACACCCGTGAACACACACCCGTAGCAGTGGGCAGCCATTTTAGCTGCGGTGCCCGGGGAGCAGTCGGGGGATCGGTGCCTTGCTCAAGGGTCTCACCTCAGTCGTGGTATTGAGGGTGGCAG
>JAKKZN010000003.1:446534-463278 GCA_033441825.1 Pangasius elongatus
TAAATGCAGAGCACAAATTTCGAGTATGGGTCACCACACTTGGCCACAAAGTCACTTCACTTCACTTCACTTCACTTCACCTTCAGCTTCCTCAGTGAGGCAGTTGTCCTCTTGGCGGTGTGCTTGGGGTCAATATCATGTTGGAAAACTGTCGTTCGGCCCAGTTTCTGAAGGGAGGGCATCATGTTCTACTTCAAAATGTCACAGTACNCTCTAAAATATATCCAAATTTCATTTCTATAGTATTGTCCGTTGAGAAGATATACTAAAATGGTTGCTGAAATGTGAGGGGTGTACTCACTTTTTTGAGATACTGTATATTAGGCATGTTAGCTAACTAGCTAGTTAACTAGTTAATTCTTATCGCACTGATGTGATAGTTAGCTACTGAGCTGCTAAGATAAAAAAAAGTGCACTGAAAAGACAGACCTCCTCAGACCAATTATCCTTTCTAATTACCTGTAACCACAATCATCTTCTGTTGCTTTGGAAAGGTGTCCGATTTAATAGTGTCCAGGTCAAATATGTTCTATTTCTAGTCCAGGAACATTTTTCAGGTTCTCAGGAACTTGGGTTTCCACCAGAGTAACCAGGGCCAATTTCTGTAAGTGCTGGGGGCGGAGCTTGTTCTGATTGGACACCTGTAAGCTTTGTAACATTGCTAACCTTCTTACGTGACATTTTTTGAAACCATTAAAAGTAGTAAAGTGTGTTTGAGATCAGAGGTGGCGTAGCACGACCAGCAAAGCAGAACATTTCTGTGACACATTTGTTCTTACATCAGAAACGTGGAAATATTCCAGTGACTCCAGGAGAAAGTGAGAAACTGCGCTCATGAAACAATGATTCAAAAACAAATCCATGTTCACACTATTGTTGTTTTTTTTGCCATTTAAATTTAAATGATGTCAAGGAACTATGGAGGAACTGTGGTGTCTCTTTGTAGCCTCTCTTCCAAAACCTTGATGGAAGAACAACATAAATAGAATAAAAAGAACCAAAGAATGGAGAGATGTTTCTAACATCACCACTCATTTCGTTGCTGTAGGAAAACTTGCACCCCATGAACTCCCGTCTCCTTTGCTCGAGCCTGAGGAGATCCGTCACAGGAAGATGGTGAAAAGGTCAAAGGTCATAGAGGAGCTGGTGAGGACGGAGGAGGATTACCTGAGAGACCTGGAGCTGTGCATCAGGGAAGTGCTGACACCTCTGCGCAACACACAGGTACGACGACTGATCACACCTCTGTCCTGGGATAGATTACCTGTAGTGTCACTGTAACCGTGTGTGTGTGTGTGTGTGTGTGTGTGTGTGTGTGTGTGTGTTTAGGTGGTGGATGTGGAACGTCTCTTCACCAATATGGAGTCTGTGAGCGCTGTATCAGCCGAGCTGCTGCACAGACTGCAGGAGGCCACAGCAGAACCTGATCCAGAAACACAGCTCATAGGTAACACACAGTAACACACACACACACACACACACACACACACACACACTAATACAGACACACAAACACACACGCACGCTAACACACCCTAACACACACACATTCTAACACACACACATGCTAACACACACGCTAATACAGACACACACACACGCTAACACACAAACACGTACACACTCACACACACATGTACACATGCTAACACACGTAGACTAATACACACATACACACACACACACACACGTATACACACACACACACATCTGCACACCCAGGTGAACAGACGGACAGAAGGAATGAAAGAAGAAAGAAAGAGGAAGGTATAAAGAATATATTAATGAATAAAGAAAGAAAGAAATGAAAGAAAGAATAAAGGAAAGACAGAAAGTTGTAATGGGTGTACAGGTTCTCTTTTGAGTAGAATCGAAGCTGCTGATTGGTCGGCTGCTGTAAAGTCCTTTATGACATCATCAGCTGTCAGTGTGAATTTAAATTCTCAGACATTCCATCGGTGTGTTTTAGTAGGACAGTTTAACACTTTAATCTGAAACACTTTAAACTGAACCTTGTGTGTGTGTTTGTGCGTGCGTGTGTGTGTGTGTGTGTGTGTGTGAGTGCAGGGGAGGTGTTTATCCAGGCGAAGTGTGCGCTGGAGGATGTGTATAAGATTTATTGTTACCACCACGACGAGGCCAGCGCTCTGTTAAAGAGCTACGACACGCAGGAGGATGCACAGCAGCAATTCAGGACCTGTATATCTGCACTCAAGTACGCTGTTACACACACACACACACACACACACACACACACACACACACACACACACACACACACACACACACAGAAGCAGTGTTGAATTATTTAAAACTATTTGTTATTTTCCTCCTTACAGGCAGATTTACGACCAAGAGTGAGTACATCTTTATTTCTGATGTGTGAAAAAGTTTGGAGTGTGAAGTTTTCATCTTTAATCCTCACGGTGTGTGTGTGTGTGTGTGTGTGTGTGTTGTTTCATAGAGGGAAATCCAACCTCTTGGACATGGGGTCTTTACTCATTAAACCTGTGCAGCGCGTGATGAAATACCCGCTCCTATTGGCTGAGCTGCAGCAGGCCACGCCCATCGATCACCCTGACAACCAGCCATTACAGGAAGCGTTAACGACTTCTAAGATCATCAACGCCAACATCAACGAGTTCAAGAGGAGGAAGGATATCGGTGAGGGCCGAGAGTTAGTTCATTTATTCTGAGACGTAACCATAGCGACAGCAGCATGTGTGGTAACGGGGTAGGCGTGCTGTAGGTGTGTGCTCGTCATGTGATCAGTGTGGTGTTGTGTTTTCAGTGATGAAGTATAAGAGGAGCGATGATGAAGGAACATTGAAGGGGAAACTGAACAAATTCAACATCCACTCCATCAGGAAGAAATCGGAACGCATCACCGGATACTTCAAGATCCTCACCGGTGTGGAACCGCAGGTACTCGCACACTGCACGCTATACTACACTGTACTATACTACACTGCACTATACTACACTACAGTATACTACACTGCACTATACTACACCACAGTATGCTATACTGCACTGTACTACACTACAGTATACTACACTGTACTATACTACACTACAGTATGCTACACTATACTACACTACAGTACACTACACTGTAATATACTACACTACAGTATGCTACACTGTACTACACTACACTACAGTATGCTACACTCTACTGTACTACAGTATGCTACACTGTACTGTACTACAGTACACTACACTGTACTATACTACACTACAGTATGCTACACTGTACTACACTACACTACAGTATGCTACACTGTACTGTACTACAGTATGCTACACTGTACTGTACTATATTATACTACACTATACTACACTCTACTACGCTACTTTACACTGCATCAAACTATACTATACTACACATTACTATACTACCTTGTACTATACTACACTATACTACACTACACTGCACTACAGAGTGTAGAGTCTGTATATGTGATATGAGGAATAGTGTAGAACCTGGTATGAGAACTGTTCTCTCTCTCTCTCTCTCTCTCTCTCTCTCTCTCTCTCTCAGGTGCGTGATGAAGCCTTTGACCGAGAGGAGAAACTCTTCCGTAATCTGGAGAAAGCCATCAGACAGTTGATCAAAAACCTCAACGTCTATCTTCTCCATGCACAGGTTCCCACAAACACACACACGCACACACACACTCTTCCTCAGGGAGATACACTACCATCATTAACGAGTGATGGTTATCACCGAAATTTCCTGTAACAGCGCACGTGTTATTCCTCTTATACCACAGTAATTTACCAACATTTACAAATATTCATTTATTAAAAGTGTTGTCATATTTTTTATTCATTTATAGTTACAGTTACGTTTATATGGTGCATCCGCCGTATACAAAGGCCCTGTGAATGAGCTGTTGCTATAGAAACGATAATGTATTCGAGTGCATTAATATACACCTGTGAATATAAATTACAATTCTATCTGTTTAATTGTAGGTCACAGAGTGTTTTTGTTTATCTGGCTGTTTTATCTGTTTTGGTGGTATGACAGGACATGATCGCGTTGGCGGTGCAGGATGTGGAGGATTTAGAATCCATCATGAAGGATCCTGATAAAATCGACACCAATGGTTTTCAGCACAGGAGGAATGGTCACGATCCCTATAAATGCCTGGTGAGAAGAGCTAATGCTAACGTTAAATCCAAAGGTCAAAGCTTTAATGTTGAACCTCAGACATTAACATGGGCGTGTTCTCCACCTCTCAGGTGGAGCGGTTGGAGAGGTTGGTGCTGTCCCCTTTGTCCTCTCTACAGGCCATGTTCTCGTCCCCTCAGAAGCTGATCCAGAAGCGTTACGATAAACTGCTGGACTCGTGTTCCTCAGGCAGCGAGGAGCAGCTTCAGGCTCAGCGTGACTACCAGGCGCTAAACGCTCAGCTCACCGTCGACCTGCAGCGCTTCAACCACGCCGCCCAGACCATCCTCACCAACTGCCTGCTCAGTGTCATCAAGCTGCTCAGGGAACTGACCGAGGGGGCCAGACCGCCCGTACACCAACTTCCTGTAAGGCTCACACTCCCATCACGCAGGTTCTGATTGGCTAAGAGGAGAGTAATGATTCAGTATCAGGTGTTACTGGTTAAAATATGCAGTATCTTTGCGGTTTCTCGGTTTCTGCGTTTTTTTAACTTACTAACTTGAAGAGAGAGGGAAAAAAAGAGGCTGGTGAGGGAACAAATGTTCATAGCTGCTATAACGCAAGTGACAACAGGAACTAACTAACTAACAAATATAACCCGTTAAGGTGGTAACAGTAACTCAGTAAGGCACACATTATTTGCTGTGGATGTTGTGTTTAGGCTCCTCTGTCGAACATCAGCGAGGTGCAGAACAGCATCATGGAGGAGATCAGCAACCTGACGTTCTTCAGAGAAAACTCACAGAGACTGATGGAGAGAAAAGTCAGCTTTGAGAAACGAGAGAGGAAAAACATGGTAAGATTCACGGCTGTGTCTTAAATCATGTGCTGTACACTTCATTCTTACACTGTATGTACACTAAAGTACCTGGGTATACTCTTATCGTAACAGTGCATTAGCATAATGTTCACAGAGCTCTAAACTGGTCTGTGTGTGTGTGTGTGTGTGTGTTATCAGGCATTGGAGTGTGTGCAGCCCCAGACGGAGTGTGAGAGGTCCAAGCTGATCTCTCAGTATCCTTCTAATTGTCTGTACGAGCTGAAGAGGAAGTGTAACGCCACTCAGGATCAGGATGTCACGCTCCTGCAGGGCGAACTGGTGGCCTTACTGGAGGACCACGACCCGTTCGGCAGCGCCACCCGCTGGCTCGTAGACACCGGGAGTGAGTCTGCATGTGTGTGTGTGTGTGTGTGTGTGTGTGTGAAGCCCTTGTGATTTTTATTAAACACACCCACCTTCTAATCATCCCTTCACAGAACGCCTAGCTTTAGCAAATTTATATCTGCCTTCAACCCTGGATCAGGTGCTTTAGGCCCCGCCTCCTTGTTTTTTTCACTATTGCTTGCTAGTATATCTAAAAGTGTAGCGAGACTACTTTCCTTCCTGCACACTTCCAAAAATACAGCCAAGGCTGAGCAGGAAACAGTAAAAGAGGAGGAAGCTGTAAGTAAAGTGGAAGACGAATGGGGTCAGGTGTAGAGTATGGAGGGCCATAGGGGTCAAAGGAGGCTGTGAACATACAGCATGAGTGAAGATTTTTGCTGTGAGAAAACCTAAATACGGATAAAGATAAAAGATAAAGTCTAATTAACGCACGTGTGTGCATGTGTGCATGTGTGTGTGTGTGTGTGTGTGTGTGTGTGTGTGTAGGCACGCAGGGCTATGTGTACTCCACCTTCCTGAAGCCGTATAACCCTCAGCGAGATGTTCACCACGAGCGCTCTGATGATTTCGACAATCTCAGTCTGTTCGTGTCAGGCAGCAGGAGGGGCAGTCACTCCAGCTACAGTCCGTCCACTCCGTCCAGCCAGCAGGGGGAGACACCGAGCACAGAGGACGAGGAGCAGCATGTGAGTTACGGGTTTCAGTACCGGGCTTGTCCCTGTCCCTTAGTGTCACAAACACCAATAAAGATGTTCTCGTTTTAATTTTAAAAACACTCATCTTGTACTCGTCTGGTGTTCATCCAATTAAATTCTCCCTAGAATGTGTATGTCCCGCCCCCGGGGGTGTGTCTTACTCTACAGAAGCAGCTTGTTAGCAGTGTTTCTGGCCGTGCGTTTTCCAGCACACTATTCCCTTTTCCAAACATCGCTTGGTGGAGAATACATGGTTGGAGTTTGTGTGGAAGTGGAAGCTGATCGCTTTGTGACTTTTCAGAAGAGTAATTTAGCGGCTCGGAGCTGCTCGATGCTGGAATGTCGCTACCTCAGACCGATGGAGAATTCCCTCTTTATACACCGTGTCCATCAGTAACAGTCAGGAATATCATTTTATATCATTTTATCCAGCACTCAAAAACGTACACGCCGTCTCATCGTCTAGGATATCGTATCGTCCTGGTTAAAGTGGACGGGCGGCGCTGAGAAATTCTCCACAGCTAAAAAAAAAAAAAAAACTCACCCAGTTCTGCGTATTTAGCTAGCTCACTTAGCTAGCTTTAGCTAGGTTTGTTTAGATTGGGCGGGGGTGGGGGTGTGGCTCGAACACTATTGGCTGCTGTGTAAATCAGTCACGTCAACACTCAGCTGTTTAAAGTTTAAAAGTCTCTGTCTCTAAAAGTCTCAATGGTTTTAAAGACGTGATGTTCATGGGTAAAGGGATGGCAGAGTGATATGAGAAAAAAGAAAGAATTGTAGTAAGTGTGTGATTATAATGAGTATGTGTTGGGATTGTAATGAGTGTGCAGTTCCTAATTTGAGTACTGACTGCTGATTGGTCGGCTGTCATGACATCATCACTGTGATAATGCAGAGCAAATGATATAATTTGTGAGGAGTAACAGTCCTGTACTCGCCCTCACACNTGTGTGTGTGTGTGTGTGTGTGTGTTCTCAGTTCTACGCGGTGTACGCGTTCGTGGCGCGCGGTGAGCAGGAGCTCAGTCTGCAGGAGTACCAGCACGTCCGCATCCTACAGTTCTCCGACCTCGGGGGAAACAAAGACTGGTGGCTCGCTGAGTCCAACGGCCAGAGGGGCTACGTCCCCGCTAACTACCTCGGCAAGATGTCCTACGCCTGAGGACATGACACCACACCCAGGCCGTGTTCCAATAGCACACACCCTCGCTCACTTCCCCTCTTAGTGTCTCACATCAACACCAGTGAAGCATATCACAGGAGGAGTAAAATAGGGTTCATCTGCTCCTCTGAACATCTCCAAATGCACTGTGGTGGCCTACATAGTGTACAATGTGTGGATTGGGACGCGCCCACAGTGGACTGATGATGATGGTGTTTAAATGGACTATAGAGTGAATAGGGAGTGTGGATTGGGACGCGCCCACAGTGGACTGATGATGATGGTGTTTAAATGGACTATATAGTGAACAGGGAGTGTGGATTGGGACGTGCCCACAGTGGACTGATGATGATGGTATTTAAATGGACTATATAGTGTATAGGGAGTGTGGATTGGGACGCACCCACAGTGGACTGATGATGGCATAACAGTGCACACCTGTGACACAGATGATGTGAGGGGAAGTTAGCGAGGGCGCAGATTGGAACACGTCCCTGTCAGGAAGGAGCAAGCCTGATATTTAGGACGAAGCGTGTGACGACCCGCCGTGTGGCGCGACGACCCGCCGTGTGGCGTGACGAAGACCGTGTGGCGTGACGAAGGCCAAACCCGCACTGAGAGACGAACGCTCTCAGCACTTTGATCTACACGTGTGTGCAGTGTTTCAGTTCACTGATGAAGGTTCTAATCAGAGTATAATGCTTTAATATAAATAGAGATCTATATGTTTAGCTATATATATTTCCAGAGCGTATATGATTATAGAAATGCTAAAGAATAGTTTTATAAACAGATGATGAGTAAAATTTACTGTGCTGAGGAATAAATCTATTTTAAACCCGACTACTCGTGTGCTTCATGACACCAGGCCAACACTTCTATTTTATTAAAGGTGTTTATTAAAAGTACGAGCTGATCAGTGCTGCTGCTTTACAACAAACCAGGCACAGAGAGCAACACACACACACACACACACACACACACACACACACACACACACACACACACACACACACACGAGCAGCCTCTACACACACCTTCAAGTATTAGTGCTGAATTGCAGTTAATTCCTTTCCTTTTCTCTCTCTCTCTCGTTTGTCCCTTTCTTTGAGAGTCTATTTATTATTATTAATTTATTACTACTACGTTTATTTTATTTTTTCTGGCTTTCTGCATTCTGTTTCTCTCCGTCTTTCCTTTTGTTCTGTCTGTGTGTCTCTCTTTCTTATTATCTGTTTATTTATTTGTCTGTCCATCTGTCCATCAGTCTCTGGCGATATGTCCAAAGACAGACAGACAGACAGACAGATGGATGGAGAGACAGGAAATGTACGTGTCTGCCTTTCTTTCTATCAATTTGTCTATTTCTGCTTTTCTCTCTCTCTCTCTCTCTCTCTCTCACACACACACCCACCTTACTTCCTGTCCTCTCTCTCTCTCTCTGATGTTCCTTTCCTCAGTATCATCAATTCATTAGACCGTTAATCTTTTTATGAATCCCTCTCTCCCCCCTCTCTCTCTCCCTCCTTCCCTCCCTCTGTCTCTCCCTCTCTCTGAGTGCTGAGAGTTCATTTCTTCAGCTTCCTCTGCGCTGCTTTCTTCTTCACCATCTGCAGGCGCTTCATGGCGTTGAGCTGAGACTCCTGTGATGTCGGCGCTTTGCCGTCGGCTGATGCTTTCTGACTGTTGGCGTTGTTGCTGCTCGCGCTGCTGCTGCTGCTGCCCCCGTTGGCCCCCCCGTTTGACCCGCCCGTGGCCCCGTTGCCCCCGGCGCCGCTGGATCCGCTCGCCCCGGGCGAGGACGAGCCGGACTTTCCCGGGTTCTCCCCACTGCCGGAGCGACTCAGAGCGGGTTTTCCCAGCGTGAGAGGGGGCGGCGGCTTCAGCTGGGCCGCCGCGTTCCCGTTACCTCCGTTGTTCCCGTTTCCGCTTCCTGTTTGTGCTTTGGAGCCCAACGCAAACAGACCAATGGGCTTTGAACTGGTGGAGGAGGGGAGGGGCTTCGCGAGGCCGGGCTTGGTTCCGGATGACGCTGAAGCTGAGGTTTTGGTAAAGGCGGCCCAGCCGGTCAGGGCGCTGCCCGAGGGGAGAGACGACGCACCGCTCGACGAGTTCACCAGCGCCGCAGACGACGCCTGAGACACAGACACAGAGTTACATACGTCTATTACATCATATGTAATAAACATCTTATTTACAGCCCGAGAGAGAGAGAGAGAGAGAGAGAGAGAGAGAGAGAGACAGCAAGGGAGAGAGAGACAGAGAGAGAGGGGGGGAGAGGGAGAGAGAGAGCGAGGGAGAGAGAGACAGCGAGAGAGAGAGAGAGAGACAGCAAGGGAGAGAGAGACAGAGAGAGAGGGGGGGAGAGGGAGAGAGAGCGAGGGAGAGAGAGACAGAGAGAGGGAGAGACAGAGAGAGAGACAGAGGGGGAGAGAGACAGAGAGAGGGAGAGACAGAGAGAGAGACAGAGAGGGAGAGAGAGAGACAGAGAGAGAGACAGAGAGGGAGAGAGAGAGACAGAGAGGGAGAGAGAGAGACAGAGGGAGAGAGAGAGAGACAAAGAGAGAGAGACAGAGGGAGAGAGAGAGAGAGAGAGAGAGAGAGACAGAGAGACAGAGGGAGAGAGACAGAGGGAGAGAGAGAGAGAGAGACAGAGAGAGACTGAGCATCTGAGCTAGTGACCAGGAATGAACTTTGTCATTATTATCATTATTATTATTATCATTATTATTATCATTATTATCATCATTATTATTATTATTATTATTATTATTATTATTATCATCATCACTATGATGATCATTATTGGTGCGGCTCCTGTTCACTAGCCCTGTGCTCGTCTAAGACTCTGAGCGGTAAATATTTCAGTGTGGCGTATAACCGACTCTCACCTTCACCTCTGTCCTCTTAAAGGCCTGAAAAGATCCCGTCGTGTCTGGTTTGGGTTTCAGCTCCGCCTTCTTCACCAGCGGGTCTTTAACCACCGGCGTGACCGACGTTACGGTCGGACTCGCTTTCTGAGGAGGCTTTTGCGTTTTCTGAGCCTGACACACAGTAGGAACACCGTAAATACGCGTGAGCACAGACCGAAGGTTACCCAAATTACACAGGTATATAAATGTGAAAAAAGGCCCACACAGTGGGGAAATGATGCACTTACACCGTGTCTAAAAACAGAATTAGTTAAACTTCAGTCATCACTCTTCCTTAAGTTAATCATGGCGGTAATGATATTACGAATTTCTTCAGTATATAAACAATATAATATTTGAAATGTTAACATGAAAAAAAAAAAAAAACACGAGTGATTGGCGCCCCCTAGTGCCTACATTTATAAATGCAGCTCTATAAATAGAAGATCAGCGATGATGATGATGAAGATGATGATGATGATGTGTCGGTCGAGCCCTAGCTGAGAGAGTGTCGTCTTTACAGCACTTACGCGTTTTTAAATGATGTGATATGGAGATCTCGCTCACCATGCGCTTCATCTGGCGTGTGCAGCGTGCGCAGTACCACACCAACCTCGGGTCGTTCACGTCTTTATCCGTCACCTGAGGTTTGTGGCACTCCTGATGGTACAGGTTGTGACACTCCTGACACTCCACCAGCTGATTCCCTGAAGTCACCGTCATCTGTCTGTCATTAACGAGAGAAATGCCGGCGTTACTAGGACAACGCTAGCATTACGTCTCAATGTACTGGATGTACAGAGGGATCTGAGGCGCTACGCTACAGCGAGGTGAAAGCGACGCACCTGCACACGACACACACTAATCCCATCTCCATGGCGAAGTCGTCAGCGTTGGTCTCGTCGCTGTAGCCGAAGTCTCCAATGGGAATGTCTTTAGTCTGGAAGGCGATGGGAGACGAACGATTTTCCGCTTTATCCACACGCGGCTTTTTGGGCGGATCGCCCGCATCTCCGCACTCTGACCTCACCTGCACAGGAAACAGAACAAACCACACCGAAGGTTAAGGTTTACCTGAACACGCAGCAAGGTGAGGTCTTCCCTTCGACAGGGAAATTTACTACATCAACCAACGCCACAAATCACCAGCTCATTTTAACATACATATACATACATACATATATATATATATATATATATATATATATATATATATATATATACATAAGCCCCGCCCACATGTCTCACGCTCCCATTTGTGTTACCGAAAAGACACTTTTTTCAAAAGATAAAGAAATTTTAAAACTCTTTACACTGTTTTTGCGTAAACTGTAAAAACACACGCTTCTGAAATCAACCTTCGTGTTACGAACACGTTACGACTCCGTTTATCATGAAAGTTGCTGCTCCGTGCTATTTAATTTAGTTTCATTTCACTCTCGTGTCGTGGAGACGGAATATGATCTGCTCCTGGATCCACGAAGATCTCCGCGAAAGCAGATTTCGGATTTCTGGGTGAGCTAGACATCAGATATCGCTGCGGCTGAACGGCGTTTTCCGTTCACACGTACGTGTGTATGATGATGATGGTGTTACACCACGTGGATGGGTAGAGGTCGTTTCTGAGGACGTGAACAAGTCACGCTCCACACGACCGCCATCTTGAAAATGCGTAAGTAAAAGCAAGTATAATCCAGGCTTTAGACACCATAACTGTCTTTTATGCTTACTGTTTATTCTTGACGAGTCAGCTAGCTTACTCGAGATCACCTCAGAAGAGCAAAATTCTCAAAACGTACTAAACTTGGTTGCACCAAAAGTGAACATTTGGATACGCGGAAGTCAAAAATCCCAATAACGCTGAAATAAGTGAGGGATTATTACATTACATTAAATAAAACCGACTGTTTCTGAGCACCTTCTCAGCAGGTCTTTTCTCTGCTTCCTTCTTGCTTTTCTCCGAGCTGCTGGATTTACCGCTGGACGATGACGATGACGAAGATGACGACGATGACGAAGAAGATGACGATGATGATGAAGATGAGCCGGACGCTGATTTGGAGTCCTGCTTGGTCAGTTTGGGTACTGACACTTTGGAAAGCTCGGCTTCCTGCATGACAGGAGAAGAAGATGAACATGTGTGAGATATGAACGGTCATTACTACGCTACTGTGGTGTGAGGAACATCACGCTGAGGTTGATGACCTTCAGTGAGGTACGATACGCTGAATCACTTCCTCTGGACAGAGACTCATCCAGCAGAGCCTTCAGCTTCTCCGCAGAGTCTTTGCTCTTGGAGTGGAGGTACCCCAAACCTTTCAGGAAAACAGGGTCCAGCTCCAAACTCACAGTTCCAGCCATGACTGTGGAGAAGAAACCTCATTAACACCATTAAACCAATGCTAATCAATGCTAATCACCAACTCCCTGACTGACAGCCATGATTTAGCTTCATGTTATTTAGTCAAATTGATTTGGTTTAACATAAGAACACTTTATTACCTCAGGATGTAAGTAGATATTAATATAACCAGCTTATTTTAAACATAAATGATCGTCTAAAACTAGCTAGATAATTCCATTTATCAGGAAACAAGCTAGCTAGCTAGCTTACCTCATCCACCTAGCTAACAAAGTGTAACTGTCACTTTTCTCTTTTCCATATTTACTTTAACTTCATTTATAACAAACTTTCTCACATGGATCAATATATTCACCAAAAATAACATTTATAAATATTACCTCAGATAAAACATCAACTAGTTGTCTCTTTCTCTTCCTCTCAACGAGGCGTTTCTTTTTGTTTCCCACCCCTACTCAGACTCTGCTCGTCTGTGATTGGCTCTTCATTTCCCGCCTCGCGCGCGCGAGCATTCGCTAGTCGCGTGATGTCCACCCAAGGTCGTCCAATCATAAAAAGGCGCGTGCTCAAGAGGCGGGATTTTGTCAAAATACGGGTGTGATTTAAACAAAAACTCTCGGTCCTCACGGTTTAAAAATCCGGATGGAAACAACGTGTTTAGCGATGATATTTCAGGAAAAAAAAGACTGCACATCAACATCATTGTTGCCTTGGTAACAGAGACTCAGTCGCACTGTTTTTAAATAATTTTAAATAGCATCTTCTAACAGAAATTTCCCCCGTGAAACACAACAGGCTTTGAGGTACAGTGACTACAACTCAAGCTGTACAGTGCCAGGTGATAATCAGGTCTGAACGGCTAAAGAGCAGAAGACAGAGTGGAATCACTCGGTTTTTTACCTCAGATTTCCCCTGAGGAGGAGATGGTGTGTTGGTGTTTAATAATTTTTTGTGTTATTTGCCATTCTTTTTTAAATATCTGATTGAATGATAAGTGTTTTCCTGAATATTATTAACTGCTAGAAAAAAATTAGCCATAAAATAATTAGAGCCTCAGGCTGAAGTGACAAGGGTGAACTGGAAGTAGAGGCTTCAGTGACGAGAATTTTTGGAGAATGTTCTGGATGCGGTTCTCTGTACATTTAGAGTGTTTGTACTTTGTAGTGGAAATTACTTCCTTACTTCTTTACTTCTTTACTTAGTTAGGTAGTATATTAGTTCGTAATTAATATTCGAGGCTTGAGTAGATTCATACAACTATTTTTTTCTAGATAAGCGCTCAGGAGCGTCTCTATTTCCAGGTCAGGAATCTGTCAATCCAAATCTCACTATCCAATGAGAGTAAATTGCTGTTAAGCCCCGCCCACATGGGAGGATTGTGCCAGAATGGCGAATGTAAGCTTGCGGAGCATAAACGAAAACTCTGGCAGCATGTTCATAAACCATGATTAGCGAAAATGATGCTTATAAAACTGTTAATAAAGAGAATGCTGTTTATTTGAAGGCCGTGTTAAAGGTTTGCTCTTGAGTTCACTGTTTTCAGTTTCAGAGTTTTTCTTCTTTCTCACTGTGTATTTTTGGTTATTTGGTGTAAAGTTATGTTCAATACTTTTGGCACAAATTTAATTCCATAGACTTTTGGTCCCTGAGAAATAGCTATTTGGACTTAGCCCCGCCCCCTATCCATGACCACGCCCCAACCTTTGCGGACGTCCTCAGAACCTTGTACTGAGCGTGTCTTTCAGGTTCGGTTCAAAACCATATCACCAATCATGAATGTAAATGAGCTTCACCTCTGTAGAGTTGATTGATGTGTGGCGGCCATATTGTTTACAAATGTCAACATGTTTTTGATTGTTACTGAGGCTTACGCTCTCCTGAGTATTTTGACATCACAATAATGAAGATTAATGAAATAGTGAAAAAAAATCTTAGGACTAGTTCACAAAAGTAGGTTATGCAAATTATCATAAACTTGCGTGGGCGTGGCTAAAGGGTCCAAAAGGCATTTTCGGTGCTTGGACCCCTAATTTAATAAAAATAAACAAATCCTGTCTCTGTGCGTTAATGTGTGTCTGCCTCTTTAAGATGTTTTTTTTTTCAACTTTTATTCCCACCCACATTCCGACAAATCCCGCCTCCTGCGCGAGGATTGGCTATGACGTCACACACGCGAACACACGAGAAGTCTTCTGATTGGACAACCTTGATGTCAGTTTTAAACCTGTTTAGAGAAAATAATTAAAATTCTATAACTGACTTAACAAAATTAAATTGTAGCGAGTTAGCACGTTGCTAAAAGCTACTGACAAACGTAATCTCATAGCTGAAAATTACAATCACGAAAATCTTGACTAAAACCACAGTATTTGATGATTTGTGTAAATAGATTCCCTTGATTAAAAATCTTGATTAGTAATATATTTATTAAGTTATTAGGCATTTGTTGGTGTAACCGGCGCTCGTGAGGAGGACAAACAACCAGCCAATCTTAGCCGAGAACGCGAAGACACAGTGACCAATCCCAGCGCAGGGATCGGGGACAGGGGGCGGGGCTTATCAGAATACAGGTAGGAGGCTGTTAAGCCACGTATCGCCACGTCTTCGCGCATGCGCACGAGGCTGCGCGAGCACTTCCGGGGTCGGTCGGTGGAGGAAAACGGGTGGGGGGGCAGGTTTCGGAGAGAAAACACCGCACGGCGCTGTGATTGTGAGGAAATAAAGCGCTGCAGAAGTTTGTTAACGCGTTGAGCTGAAGGATGAACTTCTTCAGGGGTGTGATGGGAGGACAGAGCGCCGGGGCGCAGCCCTCTGGAGGGGAGACTGTAAGTTTACTTTCACTTTATTCTGCGCTCTGAAATAAAACATGGCTGCTGGAGTGTAGTCCAGCGCTACACCCTCACTACACCCTCACTACACCCTCTCCGCCGTCCGTATACCCGCGGTGTTAGTCAGCTACCCTGCGCCAGGAGCACTGTTAGCTTAGCTACACCGAGCTGCGTGGACCGGCTGCGTCCTAAATCTCTCTCTGCAGGACATGAAGTGCACTACGGAGGGAGCGAGGTGGCATTCGGTTCGGCTTCACACCGCAGACACTGCACAGATACAGCTGTTCTCCCTATGTAGGGAGCACTGATCTCTCTCCAGGGCACTACATAGGGCTTAGGAGCTTAATGTACCCTAATATACCTTATGCACACTAGTGATCTTCAAGTAGTGCACTTATTTTATACCCTGTGTAGTGCACACTAGTGAGCTTCAACTTAAACTAGTGCACTTGTTGTACACTCTATGTAGTGCACCAAGGAACTGAAATATACCCTAGATGGAGTGTAGGAGTCTACTTTTACACCCTATGTAGTGTGCACTAGTGAGCGTCGACTAGTGTACTTGTGCTACACCCTATGTAGTGCGCACTAGTGAGCGTCGACTAGTGCACTTGTGCTACACCCTATGTAGTGAACGTCGACTAGTGCACTTGTGTTAGATGGAGATTTGTGAGGTGAACGTGTTTGATTCTATGTAGTGCACTAAGGAACTGAATCCCACCCTAGATAGGTTGTAGGATAGAGTGGGCGTGGCTGATTGAGGGGTGTGGCGGAGGGAGGGTCGTGGCTGATTGAGGGGTGTGGCGGAGGGAGGGGCGTGGCTGATGGAGCAGACATGAGGGTTTTTTTTCTAGACTTATTTCACTAATTATTAAATGTTAAATGACTCACAGTTCAGAGTTGTGTGTTTGGCAGCAGTGCCACGCCCCCTGACCCAATGACCCCTGACCCCCAGGTCATTCTCAGGCTAGTCCTACACACACACACACACACACACACACACACACACACTCCAGGCTGACTGGTCTGGGTTCAGTAGACAGACGTAGCAGTTATCAGTGTGAGCTCGTGGTAAACACTTCCCCCTGAGACTCATCACTGTGTTAATGTTAATGTTAATGTTTGTGTTTATTCTGTGTGCAGATCCAGAAGCTGTGTGACCGTGTGGCCTCGTCCACGCTGCTGGAGGACCGCAGAGACGCCGTCCGCGCACTCAAGTCCCTCTCCAAGGTCCACGCTACTGACAGTCTGTCACATCTGTCCCTGACTGCCTGTCTGTCTCACCACATCTGTCCCTGACTGCCTGTCTGTCTCACCACATCTGTCCCTGACTGCCTGTCTGTCTCACCACATCTGTCCCAGACTGCCTGTCTGTCTCACCACATCTGTCCCAGACTGCCTGTCTGTCTCACCACATCTGTCCCAGACTGCCTGTCTG
>JAKKZN010000003.1:521243-534212 GCA_033441825.1 Pangasius elongatus
CAGTGAGTAGTCATTGGGAACAGTGGTGATCAGTGATTGGTCATTGGGAACAGTGGTGACCAGTGAGTAGTCATTGGGAACAGTGGTGATCAGTGATTGGTCAGTGAGAACAATGGTGATCAGTGAGTAGTCATTGGGAAACAATGGTCAGCGCATCTAGTGACAAAGTCACTACATTGGCAGCACTGGTGAGAGAGATACGTACATTTCACAGGATCCATTCTCTACCTTGACTCCTCCGTCCACTGGGTCGAGTCCCTGTTCCGAAAGCTGCTTCAAGGCACTCAGAGCCGCCTGCAAATAGAGAGGATGAGTGAGACACAACTCCATCAGCCACCTCTCAAACAGCAGCAGCAGCAGCACAAGATAGATTAAAGATAGACTAAAAGACAGACTGATAGATATATTGACAGACAGATGGATGGATGATAGGATGGATGGATATACAGACAGACAGAGTGCAGAGAGCTAAAAAAAAAAATATAGCCATGCTTATAAAGTCACTAGGACTGAATTGAGTGTGTGTGTGTGTGTGTGTGTGTGTGTGTGTGTGTGTGTGTGTGTTCAGATCCACCTGGCTGCAACTTGATGCTCTGACGCTGCCAATGAGGACCAGATGTGCAGCAGGACATAAATCTAACAACACACTGAGCCTCCCAACACACACACACAGATGTGGGCGAGACTGTCTCACCTACCAGTCCATATGCTGTGAGTCCTAACACACACATACTACAAAGAAGACAGTGAGATGGACAGACAGAGACAGGCACAGTGAGACTGTTTTTTTCCCAGTCCAAAACTGGCCTGAAGTGTGTTACTGTCTCTTTAAATGTAAATATTAAACACACAACTTGTACCCTCTAATCACAGACCTTGCCTATGTCTAAAATGGTGTCTTACTCCCTATTCCCTACAAATGCCAAAGTGCATTATCAGGACTCTGTTCCTTTTAAAGGTAACTTGTTTGGACATTAGCCCCAGTGCATTGTGGGATTACATGAGTGCACTGGATATTTTCCCACTAAGCTTTTGGACATGTCTACAATACAGCAAAGCCCTCTAACTAGTGCACTCTATAGTGAATAGGATGTGATAGCGATGTGATTTGCTTAATGTTTGGGCTGTTACATGATTTTCCTTGTGGTATTTATAAACACAAAGAGGCCATATGTTAACATTTCTATAACATATTTGTAAAATAATAAGAAATTAAAACTAGCGGATGCTCAAGCAAGAATGCTACACCACACGTTTAATTTGAGAAGTCACCTTCCTACAAACACGGAGGCAGTAGATAATCAAAAACATAGTGTATAGTTTAAAAAGGAGCACAGTGAAACGATTTGGAACAAAGCTAGCTAGACAGCATCCCTTTTCATACAAGAGTCTTCTGCTTAGTAGTTTTCACCTGAGAGAATTTGCAAGAAAAATAAAAAAAATAATAAGGGCATAGTAATAGGAGGATAATGATCAGGAATAGCAATGAGAAAGCCTTAAACGTCTCTACAGCATACTAGGGAAACCAAAAAAGTAGACACAAACTCGCAGTCAGATATGATGCACACGTGAACAAAGACCACATTTATTAACACTTTCGTACTACTTTCATTTATTAACACTTTTTAATTCATTCTTAGTAACTGCCTGGTCAGGGTCCTGCTGGTTTAAATTAGGCTACTACTTTGTTTATATATTGGGAACAAACAAAAATAATAGAGAGTCCTGCACATATCTAGCTGACAATAAGAAAACTTGAGTGATGTAGCTGAGGTTGAGGAACTGTCAAGAGGAAGAATTCACACACCGTGCTGACACTGCTCGCATTTCTACATCTGTTTTATTTTGTCAGTGTTTCTGGGGACATAGTGGAAGAAATCATATTCTAAATTTAAAAAAAAAAAAAAAACCCTTCTGGTTTAGACCACGCCCACTTTGAGTTTAAATCCGAATATAGATAAATACAGGTATTTGGAGCAGTGAACAGATACATATAGTGTCATTGTGTTATACCCCATACAACACACACAGAAAGTTACAGCTACATTCAGAAACACTTAGATAAATCCACTGGTTTTTAACACACACACACACACACACACACACACACACACACACACACACACACACACACACCAACTGCATGGACTTAACCTTATCTATCTGTAAGATCTGTGTAAATAACGAGGGCTTATCTACACAGGAACATGCGGTCCAGTTACAGTGTGTGTGTGTGTGTGTGTGTGTGTGTGTGTGTGTGTGCGCGCATTCCCAGGATCTGTTCTAAATCACACTTTAATTGAATTTTTTTTCGTGATTGATGAGGAGAGTGTGTAGGTCACAAAAGGAGGAGCTTTTTAGCAAAGAATTTTTCAGTAGAGCAGAAAAAATGGAAAAGTCTCAGCAGCTGTGATTTATTTTAAGGGTTCTCCCCAAATGCAAGAATTTATGCCTAATTAGTGTACTTACTACAACACTGGCTATCATAAGACTCATGATTAGTCAGTGGTCTTAACAGAACGTTGGCTTTTTTAAAGCTCCATTTCACATACTAGAATTTATGTCTAGTAGTATTCTTACAAGAACGTTAGCTATTTTAGGGCTCCGTCCCAAACGGTAATTCCTGCCGAGTTAGTGTTTTTGGTTAAACATTGACTATTTGGATTTGTTTTATCTAGACTCCTTGATAGTGGTTATGTCTGAGAGTGTGATTGATTAACTGTATGTGTACCCATAATGCACTGTGGAGGCCTCGTACGCTATGCTAAAAAGTGTGTGGCGTTGCACATTTCTTTCTAGTTGTAGCCCATTATTGGAATATTACAAGTGCATTACAGAAGTATGCGATTTGAGACACAACCCATAACTGCCATAACTGTCTTTATAATCAGTTCCAGAACCTTTTTTTTCCTTCTGAATATGGAGGCCATACATGTTCAAACTTGCAGCTCAAAGCATGCTGGGAAAATCTCATTCTCTCTCATGACTAATAAAGTGCTATTAAAGCACTGATTACTGATGTGTGTGTGCGATTAGAGTTTCTGGGTAAATAATCAGCTTCTACAGATCCAGATAAACTCCAGGCCTCAGGGAAGGAGAGAGAGAGAGAGAGAGAGAGAGAGAGAGACTCGGCATCCATCAGCGTAAGATAAACATGCCGTTATCTTTCCTAATTGTCATCAGCCGCATCGTTATTTTTTCTAATGAGACGGAGTGAGGATGGCTCAGACATCAGCCCTCAGAACCGTGTTTATTTTAGAGCGACAACCTGGAAGTGGTTCGTCTCAGTCACCGAGACATCAGACGAGTTAGCTGAGACGCTAAATGGCGCTAACGCAGATAACACACACACCACCTCTCAGCACACGCACATTAAGCCACAGAATGGATGTTTCCAGGCTAAAGACACTAGCCCGGGTTTCATTCATCACCTTGCCGCTGAGTTCAAAGGCCAGCAGGGGGTGGAGTGGGGGGACAGGACGGATGGGGAATGTGACATCAGGCTGAATATGTAAATACGCGAGAGCACACTAAAAGGCTGTGCTGGAAGAAGGACGGAGAGTGTGTGTCAGAGGACAGAGACGCCTCATTTTTCTCATGTGCTTTAATGGCCTCCCTGATTGCACCCTCGTCTTGGCTAAACAGTGGCGATTCGTCCCAGAGGAACATGGAACTCTTCAAACTGGATACTTCATCACACACACATTCAGAACAAAGAAGTGTGTGTGTGTGTGTGTGGTGTTAAAATACCATGATCAGATTAGCTTTTTCTAACCAATAATGGAGAAAAAACACTTTCTGAATTTTTACAAATCACTCTGAGTAAAGTTATCACCACCAGCTCAGCCACTAGACAGTAAACAATTTAAATGCAAACGTGCATTACAGCAAACAGGCTAGCCAAATACTAGCATTNATTACAGTATACAGGCTAACCCAAATCCTAGCACTACAGTATACAGGCTAACCCAAATCCTAGCATTACAGTAAACAAACTAACCCAAATCCTAGCATTACAGTAAACAGGCTAACTCAGAAACTAGCATTACAGTAAACAGGCTAACTCAGAAAATAGCATTACAGTATACAGGCTAACCCAAATCCTAGCATTACAGTAAACAGGCTAACTCAAAACCTAGCATTACAGTATACAGGCTAACCCAAATCCTAGCACTACAGTATACAGGCTAACCCAAATCCTAGCATTACAGTAAACAGGCTAACTCAGAAACTAGCATTATAGTAAACAGGCTAATGCAAAAATACTCTTTAATGGAATTCCTGTAATTCCTGTGCTACCGTAAATACTCTAACAAACTGGAATGTTACAAACACAGCGTTTTTAATATTTGTGGTAAATTTGCATATGTAAATGAGCAAGCAGACACAAACCAGAGGTTCCAAGGTGCTGATGTCTTTCAGTTTGTTTCCACTCAGGTCTAGATGCGTCAGGTTCGGGAGTTTCTCAGCTAAAACGTCGAGGCCCCCTGAGATTCTGTTATCACTGAGTTCCAGCTGCGGTAAATAAAACATAACACTGTTTTTATAAAAAAAATCACGCTACAATTATCTATTTTACAAAAGCTGGAAAACATGGCGGCGAAATGCGAAGCGGCGTCGCACCTTTTTGAGCTTGGCGAGTTTGGGCAGGTTGGACACGGAGACTAATCCGACGTTTATCAAACTGAGATATTCGAGATTGACGAATTCGGCTGTGAGGCCTTCGATCTTCCCCTCGTTCGATCTGCAGTTCTCCAGAACGAGTTCCTGCACCTGAAACAAACAGAACGTAAACGATACACACACGTACACGTTCCCATATACATCCTCTAGCGTTCATATTCAAATATATGCAAATTAATACTCATTTGTGTGTTGCATTTTAATTCATTGTACTAATTTGACTTTGCTTCCATTACTTGTTAGCTACATTAGCCTTGTAGCTCCAGTATGAAACTAAACAAGCGAACTTCACACCCAACACCATGTTTTGCAGTAACGAGCAATGCTTATTGTTTATTATGTTATATTATATTATATTATACATTAATATTCATATATTTCTCATATTTGGTGAACATGAGGATCTAATCATATTTTTTATATATTCATTATTACAAACAGACCTGTTGGTTAAATAAATATATGAAATTATTATAGAAATATTCTTTATGAAACCCTTGAACAGGGTGTAAAAAGGTAAAATAGGTTCTAAGTGTTTATGTGGCTACATGAGGATGACAGAAATGATCATTTTGTTTTTAATTAAAACAGATTTTTTATTAAAATTAGCTCACAGGGCGTATAAAAGCACTGACAGTTGAAAATACCCGTCATTATAACTATTATTATTTACTGAAACAAGTCATGGATTAGACGTTAAAATATATTCTGGTGCTCAGCGTTTCATTTTCCTTAAATCATTTCTTTTCTTTTTTTTTTTTTGATATTTTTTTAATAAAACATCTGAACTTCAGGTTTTTATTGACATGACTGTTCTGTAAATATCATATTTTTGCCTTATCCACAATCTGGACTCTGATTGGTCAGAAGGTGTTGATTAATTTTCTATAACAGCAGCTCTGACAGTAGTGAAGGTTTATATTTTGTTTCTATAGCAACAACTCATTCACAGGGACGTGTACTTTGGACACGCCACATAAACGGACTAAAAAAAAAACATGTGTAATTGTTTATACAGTGATGTCTTTTGTAAGGAAAACTGTGTTTATTATGTAACATTGATGGAAGGAGTCTCCAGTGTCAGCGCTTTGTAACAGTCAGAGGTAAAGATGTAACTAAGTTTTCCAACATCTGCAGTATTTCACTTGAAATTTGCTACCAAAATTCAAACTAAAGCGAACGCCACAGGTTTAGGCACCAAACACGTTCCGGTGGCTCGATGATATTTCAGGAACATTGTGTCCTTTTCACCTAAAGAATCTCTCTAAATGAACATTTAAGATCCAGTGGCATTTATACGAATTTTAAATGTTTCAAAATGTAAAACTATAACCAGATACCTTGATGTAGTGGAAACTCGCCTTACTGGTTTGTATGATGATTATACTGTGAACTGATCCTGAACAATAGAAACCCTCAAAAATTTTAATGGTTTCCACTACAAATACCATTACAAACCATCAGCTAACCATTAAAACCATTAATCCTTTATGGTATCCACTAGACCAGACATACTACCAATAAAAGGCAACAAATTACCAGTATAGACCCACAGGAACCTTTAGAGTTTCCATTAAAACCAGTACAACTCCCACTATAACCAACACAATAGTACAACTCCCATTATAACCATTAAAACCAGTACAATTCCCGTTATAAGCAACACAACCACTACAATTCCCATTATAACCATTACAACTCCCATTATAACCATTACAACTCCTGTTATAAGCAACACAACCAATACAACTCCCGTTATAACCATTACAACTCCCATTACAGCCATTAACACCAGTACAATTCCCATTATAACCCATTACAAATACTATGAGGGTTTGCATTTTCCCCCCAGCAGGAATATCGCTACACACAGCTGTGTGAGGGGGAAAACACAATTTCTGCTTATAATTAACTGGGATATTATAAATTTATTACCTAAAAACCTCATAACTACCACTGAGACACACACACACACACACACACACACAGCATTAGAGACTCTCACACACCTCAATAGCACAGAAAACGCCTTTCTTTATCGCTTTAACTACAAGCTGTGCGTCTGTATGTTTCGTCTAGAAGTTAAACTTAGACATTATGATCGTGCAAGACTGTTTCACACCACGAAGACGGACAGAAACACGGAGAAAGAGAGAGAAAGATCACTAAAGATGGAGAGTCTTTCTCTTTCTTTTCTTCCTCCACTGAGGCAATATGGCGGCTCTGAGCTCTCCTACATTAACACCACAGAAACCTGTCCTTAAGGGAAATTTCACTAAGATTACTCTCTTTAAACATTTCTAACCGTTTAGAAATAACTTTAACTTTTTTTCCTAAATTAAATAAATACGGTTTCGTGCTTTTATAATATTAAAAAGAAGCTAATTTCCGGCGGAATTTCCCCCTGAGAGTGAATGTAGGCGGTTTAGCTGAACACCTCCGTGTCACTTCCGTCGTGATTATGAGGGGGAAAAAATCAATTCCGAATAAACTCGACAGAAATCGCGTAAATTTGTTTCAGTTTATCGCATAAATAATATGTTTTGTTTTAAAATTAATAAAAAAAAAGTAAACATGTTAATCTCTGAAGTGTGTGACTAGCCCAGCGCGAGGTGTAATGGCGGGAAAGTTAGCTTGATGCTAATCTCCAGAAAACAAAACTTTTTTTTGTTTAAAAAAAACAAAGGAAACAATACGCGTTGAAAATGTCGTTTTATTCACATTTTCTGTTTTTAATCTGATTTCCAGGAGGATTTTCTTTCAAAAAAAAAAAATAGTGAAATTATGAATGATGAAGCTGCCCCTTTAAATCCAGCAGAAGCTGAGTAGCTGCTAGTTGGCCAGTTTCACACATTCGCCTTATTACACTCGGTAGTGACGGTGGCACAAAAATGGAAGTTTATACAAATCCTGCGGTGTAAATGTGCTTCCGACTGGAATAAAAACATCCGAGCTGATGCTGATTTTCAGAAGCGTTAGATTTGGTTTTAGGGGCGGTTTCATAATAAATGGCGCCTGTTGTTGTTTTTTTTTTTTGTGGCAGGAAGATTAGCAGCAGTGCTAACTAGAGCCAACATGGCCGCCATGGCCACCATAGCTTTACAGTGCATTCACTTTGAACCAGTTCAATCCGACACACACGCTCCGTCTTTCTCTCTCTCTCACTCACACACACACACACGGGGAAAAGTTACCAAATATCGAAATAGGTGACCTGGAAAATGTTATAATGCAGAAATATCGAGCATTAAAATATGCCAATAGTGCGCACTAAGAAAAACACCAACATTTAAAAAAATATTTCTAGCTTGGCGATTATAATAAACACAATAATAATAATAATAATAATAACAACAACAAGACAAGCTAGTATTAATCCAGAGAGTAATGTAAAAGCGATGTATGCACAAATAATCTTAAAGCCATGTGCATTTCCTAATGCAGCCCTCACTCAGGCTTTTAAGGAGGCAGGAAAGTCTAAATAATAATAATAACAATAACAATAAATAAATAAACAAACAACAACCTAGACATGACTAGAATCAACAACAAAACGCACTCACATCAGATGGTGTCCTGTTTCTGAGCTCCAAATGAATCCTCTTTTTCATGTCCATGCTGCCAGGCTAGTTTTTTATTTATTAACAAAAAAAAAAAAAAAAAAGAAAGAAAAAAGAAAAATCCGGTTTACACTTTCTGTCTTTTCTCTTGGGGTTTGGCAGGACATTTATACCGAGCCCGGAAGACAGAAAAGCTTTAAAAGAGCAAAGAAATAAGGGACTGAGTGTAAACGAGCTAAACTCCTTCCAAAAACACACCACGCCAACTTAAACTCCAGCACACACTCCGTGCAGAACGCATGCTGTGCTGAAAAAAGACTCCCAGGAGCGCAACAGTGACACCATGTGGCCGAACGGCGGAACTGCACCACCGCCACCCAGCCTCTATACAGCGCTGTTATGTAAAGCGTATCTACTGTAAATACACCGCCTGTGTGTTATACACACGAGGATATTTCCACTGGGTGGAAAGGTGAGGCTTAAAAATATATTTCTGTTTTTTTTTCAAGTTTCCTGCGCAGGTCTGGACAGTGTGGTTCTTCTGTTAAAGTATAAAATATTAATACAAACCAGAATTTTTTTTTTAACTTAATCATCATTATTCCCTATACTAATACCAATACCAATACTATCACTAATACTAACACTAATACCAATACCAATACTATCACTAATACTAACACTAATACCAATACCAATACTATCACTAATACCAATACCATCACTAATACTAACACTAACACTAATACCAATACTATCACTAATACTAACACTAATACCAATACTATTACTAATACTAACACTAATACCAATACAAATACTATCACTAATACTAACACTAATACCAGTACCAATACTATCACTAATACTAACACTAATACTAACACTAATACCAGTACCAATACTATCACTAATACTAACACTAATACCAATACCAATACTATCACTAATACTAACACTAATAGGAACACTAATAACACTAACTCTAATACTAATTCTAACACTAATACTAACTCTAATACTAACACTAATATTAACACCAATATTAGCAATAATACTAATACTAGCACTAATAACTAACACTAACTCTAATACTAGCACTAATTCTAATATTAACACTAATACTAGCACTAATTCTAATATTAACACTAATACTAGCACTAATACTAACACTAATATTAACACTAATACTAGCACTAATACTGATACTAACACTAATACTAACACTAACTCTAACACTAATACTAGCACTAGCACTAACACTTATACTAACACTAATACTAACACTAACTCTAATACACAAATATTAACTCTCTAATGCACATCACAACATCCATTTTTCATTTCCATTGCAAGGAAACTATACACAAATATTTCTATTGCAAAAAAAATAAAATAAAGTAATACAGTGCACAAAGGTGAAGTAAAAATATAAATAAATTTATTTATTAAAATCCTTTACTGAAAAGGAAATAAATATTTAAGGAATAAAAACACAGACTGCTGTTGTGTGGAATTAAAGCACACCGGGGTGGTGTGATGCGGCACAACGTGAAGCGGAGTGCCACTACTCCCTGAAGTGCATCATTTCTGTATATCTGCACTGTATTTTTTGTATTATTGTATTGTTTTATTATTATTATTGTTGTTATTAATAATAATAATAATGGTAATACTAATAATAAAACCTTATTTTATATAGCACCTTTAAAAGTAGCTTCTCAAGGTGCTTTACATAAAAAACACAATCATGTATAAATATAAACCATAAAAATAAGCATACGTATAAAACTGAAAGAATTAATTCAACAGTCATGTAAAGGCTAACCTAAAAGCCTTTTATTATTCCGCTTATGTCACAGAGATTTGACGACTACAATTAATTAAATTTATTTATTTATTAATGAACAACACATCCCATGTTTTAACAATGTAGCGTTAGATTTTACGCTAGAGCTGCGAAAAACAGTTGTTGCCTCACCAGCTTTTCTTTCTCTCTCTCTTTCTCTTTCTCTCTCGCTCTCTCTCCCTCCTTCTCTCCCTCTCTCCCTTTCTCTCTCTTTCTCCCTCTCTCTCCCTCTCTTTCTCCCTCTCTCTCCCTCTCTTTCTTCCTCTCTCTCTCTCCCTCCTTCTCTCCCTCTCCTTCTCTCTCTCTCCCCCTCTCTCTCTCTTTGTTTCCTCTCTCTGTGTCCCTCTCTCTCTTTCTCTGTCTCTTTCTTCCTCTCTCTTTCTCCTTCACCCCCTCTCTCTCTCGCTCTCTCTCTCTAAAAAAAAAAAACAGAGTCATTTTACCAAGAAACCTAAGAGTGTAAACTGCTCTGCCCTGAAGATGTTCGTGGGAAAGTTTTACTGTAATAAAGCACATGCAGCTGAAACTCCTATAAATGGTAAATTAATACCTCAAACAAAAAAGTCACTGTGTCAGTGATGATACGTTTTACTTCGTTAAACAACAACGTGTTTTAGAAATCTGTTTATTATTAGGTTCAGATTGTGTGGAGCGTCTGCTGGACACTGTGAATGAGCTGTTGCTATGGAAACACATTAATATAAACCCGTTGTTGTCCAGGCCGTGCCGTTCTGTAAAAATAATGCACACGGTCTGAACCAATCAGATTCGAGCTTTCAACCACGCTTTCGTATAAACACAAATATAGAATAAATATGTGACATGGGAAATGTCTTAAAGCCACAACATCAGTTGAAATGCTGATGTTAATAAAATAAAATAAAATGCACGAACATTAAATAAAAGTTGAAATAAAAACAAAAATAAATACACAAAATGACTGTAAGGAGATAAAATACACAAATGTAGAATTCAAATAAATGTATAGTATGTTTTATTAACATTTTCTAAAGCACATTAATATTTAATTCCATTTTTAATTTGAGATTTGAATTTTGATTCTCATGTAAATTAATGAATATTTCCTGTCACATCTTTTCTCACCTTCTCTGTACATACTTTAAACGTGTTTAATGTCATGTAGGTTATTTACATACACGTTCTTCAGTAGTTAGCAATTAGCACATGAGATTAGCAGCTAAGTCCTGACACAGAGACACTGAAGCCATGTGACCTGCAGCTCTGTGCTCCAGACAATCAGGTGAAAGTAGCTAATTTATTCGTCAGATAGTGTCATAAACTAATTTGCATATTCACTGAATCATCATGATCATTTGCATATCAAAATGTGCTACATGTAGAAGTAAGAATTTCTGAAGACAATGCTGATCAGTGATCAGTGATTGGTCGTTGGGAACAATGCTGATCAGTGATTGGTCTTTGGGAACAATGCTGATCAGTGATTGGTTGTTGGGAACAATGCTGATCAGTGATTGGTCGTTGGGAACAATGCTGATCAGTTATTGGTCTTTGGGTACAATGCTGATCAGTGATTGGTCATTGGGAATAATGCTGATCATTGATTGGTCTTTGGGTACAATGCTGATTGGTCATTGAGAACAATGCTGATCAGTGATTGGTCTTTGGGAATAATGCTGATCAGTGATTGGTCTTTGGGTACAATGCTGATCAGTGATTGGTCATTGGGAACAATGCTGATCAGTGATTGGTCGTGGGGAACAATGCTGATCAGTGAATGGTCTTTGGGTACAATGCTGATCAGTGATTGGTCTTTGGGAATAATGCTGATCAGTGATTGGTCTTTGGGTACAATGCTGATCAGTGATTGGCCATTGGGAACAATGCAGATCAGTGATTGGTCGTGGAGAACATTGCTGATTAGTGATTGGTCGTGGGGAACAATGCTGATCAGTGATTGGTCTTTGGGAACAATGCTGATCAGTTATTGGTCATGGGGAACAATGCTGATCAGTGATTGGTCATGGGGAACAATGCTTATCAGTTATTGGTCGTGGGGAACAATGCTGATCTGTTATTGGTCGTGGGGAACAATGCTGATCAGTTATTGGTCTTTGGGAACAATGCTGATCAGTTATTGGTCATGGGGAACAATGCTGATCTGTTATTGGTCTTTGGGAACAATGCTTATCAGTTATTGGTCGTGGGGAACTAGGCCCTTTTTGAAACAAAGTCGCTAAAGGGGAATAAAAGTCACCAAATTAGCACAGTCATGCACCACTCGCAGTGCATTATGGGTAATATACACACTGCCTCACACAGAGAATAACAACAGAGTCTCTGTGTGTTCTAGTGTTGTAGACGTGGACATGAGTTTTTTGGGGGAAAAAAATCATCCAGCAGAGGGAACCGTGCGTGTGTGTGTGTGTGTGTGTGTGTGTGTGTTTTAGCCATACACTGTGTATAAGGTGTGTAAAATAAATGTAAAATTAGATCTGCTTCTATACATAGATTAAAGATATACTGCAGTCAGCCACCAGACGGCGACTAATATCACTCATCTTCACATTTTAGCTGCTGCCATTGTCCAAGTGTGTGTGTGTGTGTGTGTGTGTGTGTGTTGCTCTATCAGTCCTGCAGCTCATGCTCAGTGATAATAGCTATCAATTCAATTAATTAAAATTATTTTATTTTATAATTATTAAAACATAAATTATATATAATAATAATTACATTATAATTATATATAAACTTTTATACTTAGACATTCAAGTAATTTTTTTAAGTATTTTAAATCATTAAAACTTTTATTTTCCAGTTGATCCAGAACAAACAAACATTTATATTTTATAATATATATATATATATATATATATATATATATATATATATATATAT
>JAKKZN010000003.1:639749-642249 GCA_033441825.1 Pangasius elongatus
GAAACTGAAATACTAAAGTGACTTTAATTCATTACAACCTTTGACTCTGACTCGCCCGTCTTTAACCCTTTGGATTGTTTAGAAATTGAGAAACTTACACGATTAAACGTAAAAAGTTAAATATATTTGTATACGTTTAGGAGAAGGAGGCTGACTGCTGTCATGTAATGAACCTCGTCTCTCTGTATGTTTAGATTTATATTCCGCACTAATCGAGCGCAAAAATGAAAGAAAATATAATTAGCTTTTCAGTGTGCCTCATTTCTGTGCTACACATTTTTTATTTTTCATAAAATAAAATCAATAAAATCAATACTTAGATGAGAGCGTGTGAAGAGGACGGGTTTCAAATTCATTTTTTATACTGTTCTTTTTTTTTTTTAGAGTTGCACTTTTCCAAACATTATAATCATAAACTAATGCACAATAAAGATCTGTAATAAAAAACAGACAATTAGACAACATGAATAATGTAGAGGAAGCCAAAAAAAAACAAAAAAAACACCGTCTTTGTGTATTATTTAATTTAGTTTCATTCTGGGGTTTAGATTCTTTTTTTCCTCAGCTAGTTACGAGAAGGTTGTAGTTCAGATTAAATGATAATGATTTTAAAACGAATGAAAATGATTCCTCTCTCATGGTGGGTGCAGTGGAAGCTCCGCGGCGAAGGCTGTGGCGAGGAGCTCACATCACACGGCTGGGTTTTTGTTTTAAATTTTATACTCAAATGAATGTGTGTGAACGTTAGCATGGTCTCAACATGAATATTCCTGAAACCTAGCGGCGGCCGGCGATCTGCTGCCTGTGCTGGGGGAGACGGCGCTGTGGGGCAGCAACACACCGTGTGAAAACACACTCTCGCAAAGAAAGGAAAGAAAATCCAGCAAGAGCTTAACAAGCACGTCCCATTGTGAGGAGCTGCGCTGTTCTCCCCGAGAGTAAGATCTCAGAGAGAGAGAGAGACAGAGAGAGGGAGAGAGAGAGAGAGAGAGAGAGAGAGAGAGAGGGAGAGAGAGAGAGGGAGAGGGAGAGGGAGGGAGAGAGAGAGAGAGAGAGAGAGAGAGAGAGAGAGGGAGAGAGATGTCTCCACCAGCACTTCATTATACACCAAAACTGGAGGAAAAAAATAATAATTCTGGAAAGGCTTGGGCTAATTGCGGTGAGTTTTACGAGCGAATCTTTGATCAGGGTGTGGACGTTTTAATAAACTGTAATTCTATTTACGCATCCCATCGCCCCCGCTCTGATTTACACTAACTCAGATATCTAAACTTTAAGCTTTAGGAAGTGTGTGTGTGTGTGTGTGTGTGTGTGTGTGTGTGTGTGGGTTTAGCGCAGAGCTAATCGTGAATGGCGTGGAGTTCCTCAGGGCTCCGGTGTGAGGCCGTTTGCATTTTAATGAGGCGCTAGCGGGCAGCAGAGAGAGAGAGAGAGAGAGAGAGAGAGAGATGCTTTCTTTCCATGTCAATAACGGTGTAGCGAGCCTGACCTCTCCCGAGGACTTCCTCTCAGCCAGCAGGTGTGTAATACGGTTAGTTAGAAAGGCTAATCCACTTAGCCGTGATAGCTAATAAATTCATTCTGCGAGGCGTACGAGTTTGTGCAGTCGATCAATCGAGCAGCTAAAGGTCAAAGCAGAAACGTTGACGAATTCTGACTCTGTACAAGAAAAGAGGTGTGTGTGTGTGTGTGTGTGTGTTAACCCACCTTAACCCAATCCCCATCAACCCCCTGCCACCCACTGAGCTGTTTTATGAGAGTGTGTAAGTGGAGGACGGGGCAGGAGGTGGGGGGGGCGGCTGGGGGCTCCTTAACAAGCCCCAAAAAGCGATAAGAGCTGACGTGCTCCCCCCTGGCTTGTTAGAACTGATTTCTCTGCATTTAACGCAGCTTCTTCATTTCCTATTGTCTTCCAAACACTCCGGCGCCGCTCTCTACGGGCCGAGGAGACGCCGCGCCGCCCCCGACAGCCACAGACCCACCAACCTCCACGCAAACATCCCACAACCGCGCCGCTGCACACAGGACCGCCGACGTTCCGGCACCAGCGTCTTCAGGACTGAGCAGATTCGGAGCCGGGAGCGTCACGCTGAATAAAAAAGGCTAAAGAGCACAACTCCTGCAGCAAGCACTGTGAAAACTAGTTCAGGAAATGCGACAAACACAAATCTGTCCTTTTTTCTACATTTTTAGAAACACTTAAAGGTTTGAGGAAGACGTTAGACGAGCCACGAAGACTACAAACATTAGTTTTTTTCTCCATCTGCCTACACACAAGCCGCCTGGACTCAGCTCTTCATGGCTTTTCAGCACTTTTACATTTCCTTTTTGCTTTTTTTCCCTACGAGGTTCATCACCGAACAAATCCCGCACTGACGCTTCCGCCTCTGTCCACTGGAGCTGTTTACAATGACGTCAAGCTTTTTATAACATATAAAATAAAAAATACAGCATTTTATCACATTATCTCCATCTTTTGCTTTCCTTTCTAATGCAATCA
>JAKKZN010000003.1:644749-650395 GCA_033441825.1 Pangasius elongatus
ACGGCGTTAGCCACATCATGGAGTACCGAGGGTCCTCAGAAACGATCGATACACACACTCACTCTCACACACACACACACACACACACACACACACACACACACACAATGGCATCATGCTCAGCATGTGATCTGAGCTGGGTCTCGATGAACCTAGCTCAACTTCCAGACACCAATCTCTCTCTCTCTCTCTCTCTCTCTCTCCTCACTGCACACACACACACACACACACGCTTCTCTTAACTAACATTAATTATCCCACAGCGCTGCTGAATTCTGTGTCCTGATTGGTCAGAAGGTGTTGATTAGTTCTCTATAACAGCAGCTCTGACATTAGTGCAGGTTTATATTAATGCACTCGTTCTAATGTTATGGTTTCTATAGTAACAGCTCATTCACAGGGACTCGCACAGCTTCGTTTTTTTTTTTTTTTTTTTGGTAACGTTGATTATTTTCCTATAACAGCACAACACAGGATTGTTTTATTCCTTCCCAGATTAGATACCAGATCATTCTTTCATCTAAAGTCCTGCTGTTGTTCCTTATTAATTTATTTAAAAGCAACAACCGTCTGAGCGTGAAAGAGATATATGTAAAGGGGTGGCAAGGTCAAAGAGCAAGTGTGTGTGTGTGTGTGTGTGTGTGTGCGTGCGTGCGTGAAGGTCAGCAGAGTGATGCAGATGATTCGTTTAGTGGAGACTGTGGGTCCTGCAGCAGTCTTGCGCCAAAGTAGATCCTCTCCTGCTGTTTCATTGCCTTCACAGACGGCGAACAAGTGTGTGTGTGTGTGTGTGTGTGTGTGTGTGTGTGTGTGTGTGTGTGGTGGAGGGGAAGAAGGTGTGGTGGAGGGGAAGAAGGTCAGGTGGAAGACAGAAGGGCAACAGCAGTGAGTGAGTGTGTGTGTGTTTTGAACGAGTCTCTGGTGCGTCACTGAATCTTCTGTAAATGCTTTGGATAACTCTTCCATTAACCCATCAAGTGTGCAGCGTAATACACACTTTAACCTCTTACACACACGCACACACACACGCAGACACACACGCAGACACACACGCGCAGACACACACACGCAGACACACACACGCAGACACACAGCTGGTCTAATAAACTCCATGAGAGAGTCTTTGTTCTGTGATTAGAGAGTGTTAAAGTGACAGCTACTACAAGTGGTAATGAAGTCTTTTTGTTCTGTCTCTCTCTCTCTCTCTCTCTCTCTCTGTGCCTGCCTGTGTGTGTCTCTCTCTCTCTGTGCCTGCCTGTGTGTGTCTCTCTCTCTCTGTGCCTGCCTGCCTGTGTCTGTCTGTCTCTCTGTCTCTCTCTCTCTCTATCTGTCCCTCTATCTGCCTGTGTCTGTCTGTCTCTCTCTCTGTCTCTCTCTCTGTCTCTCACTCTATTTACATTTCTCTCTCCCTGTCTGTCTCTATCTCTCTTTCTGCCTGTCTTTCTACATCTGTACATCTCTCTGTCTCTAGCTTTATGTGTCTCCCTCTCACTCTATTTTCATTTCTCTGTCTGTCCCTTTTGCTTTATTTCTGTTTCTCTCTCTGCCTGTGTGTCAGTGTGTGTCAGAGAAAGCAAGAGAGACAGATAAAGACAAAGAGAAAGAGAAAGACAGAGAGACAGAGAGAGAGAGACAGACAGAGAGAGAGAGACAGTCACCTTGAGAGTGAGTAGATCCTCCAACTGCTGGATCTTCTTCTCATATGCTCTACTACTGCTGCTTGGAGAAACAGACCTGGAACACTAAGAATCAGAGAGACAGAGAGACAGACGGAGACAGACAGACGGAGACAGACAGGGAGACCGAGAAAGACAGATGAAGAGAGATGCAGAGAGACAGAGACAGATAGACCGAGAGAGACAGACGAAGAGCGCGACAGATGAAGAGACACAGAGAGACACAGAGAGACAGACAGACAGAGAGCGAAAGACAGATGAAGAGAGACACAGAGAGACAGGCGGAGAGAGACAGATGAAGAGACACAGAGAGACAGAGTGAGACAGACAGACAGAGAGCGAAAGACAGATGGAGAGAGACATGCGGAGAGAGACAGATGGAGAGAGACACAGAGAGACAGACCGAGAGAGACAGATGAAGACACAGAGAGACAGAGTGAGACAGATAAAGAGAGAGACAGAGAGACACAGAAATTTCATTAATCTCATGTATTCAGTTGGGCTTTATTGATATGGACAATATAAACCCAATCAGTACCAAAGCAAATGACACACACACACACACACACACACACACACACACACACACACACACTCAAAAAAAAAACTTCAGAATGGTAACAATAACTCCACTTCATCACACACAGTGTTGATTACTTACTAAACAAACAGGGCTGTGTGTGTGTGTGTGTGTGTGTGTGTGTGTGTGTGTCATGAGGCCTAATGAGTGTGTTCTTTTCCATGTGCATTCTCTGTCTGATGATAACGGTGTCCCATTAGGCACTAGGAGCATGTGTGCTATGAAATCAGGACACACACACACACACACACACACACAGGGACAGGAAGCAGCTTTTAATTGCTCTATCAGGGCCGAGGGAGAGAGGTAGAGAGAGAGCGAGAGAGAGTGGGTGAGAGAGAGAGAGAGAGAGAGAGAGAGAGAGAGAGAGAGAGAGAGAGTGGGTGAGAGAGAGAGAGAGAGAGAGAGAGAGAGAGAGAGAGTGTGGGTGAGAGAGAGAGAGAGAGAGAGAGAGAGAGAGAGAGAGAGAAGTGTAAAGTGATGGTGTGAATAAAGGAGGTGTGATAAAGAAGGATGTTAATGATGATGTAGTGTGTGTGGATCTCGGTTTGATGACATCATCACCTAATGCACAGATGTAAAGAGCAAAGTGACAGAACAGAGAGAGGAGTGTTCCCCACACACACACACACACACACACACACACACACACACACACACACACAGAGAAGTGCGTCACACACATGAATAAATGCAAGGGGTCCTTCAGTGATGAGCAGCTTTGCACCGTGTGTGTGTGTGTGTCACATGACCACAGTAGGACACACACATACCCGACATCACATGATAGACTGTGATACTCCTTACTGTAGTGGAAGAAGATCTGAGGTGTCCAGACGACACACACACACACACACACACACACACATCCATAAAAGCGTGTGTTAAGTAGAGTCAGGTGCATCAGTGTGACTGTGTGTGTGTGTGTGTGTGTGTGTGTGTGTGTGTGTGTGTGTGACTACCTGCTGTGTGTGTGTTCCACAGCTATGAGTCTCAGAGGATGGGGGGTGAGACACACACTCTTCACTCGCTGAAGCCTCCACACACTCCTGCTCTATCTTCTGCTACACACACACACACACAAATTATCACACTTAATTAAACATTATACGTTATATTATTAAATCTTTCTGTAACTAATATTAAAACATTCAATCCTGTGTGTGTGTGTGTGTGTGTCATTACATAGTGTCACAAGAATAAAATTTTATATAACTATAAACTACAATTACTATTTTAATTAAAACAAACAAAAAAAAAAATAACAAGAGTAATAATAAGAGCTTACAAATACACAATAATAATAATAAAAATAAAAATAATAATAATTTCTATGGACTGATTCTCGGGTTATACAGAACAAAGATATTTAAATGTGCAATAATAAACATGTGATAATCATTTCACAAAGAAGGTGTAGAACTTCCGGTTCTGGTAGAGTCCGTCCGGCTGGTTCTGGTCTGGTTCAGTCTGATTGGTTCAGTTGTGGTTTGATTCTATTGCAGTTTTGGTTCTTTTCTGTTCTAGATCAGTTTGGTTCAGTTTCATTCTAATCTGATCTGTTCAGGTCCGGTCTACTCGGCTCCGACCCGTTTCCACTCAGTGTAAGAGACTCGAGTGTACGGTGTAAGAGACCCGAGTGTACAGTGTAAGAGACTCCAGTGTACGGTGTAAGAGACCCGAGTGTACGGTGTAAGAGACTCGAGTGTACGGTGTAAGAGACCCGAGTGTACGGTGTAAGAGACTCGAGTGTACGGTGTAAGAGACTCGAGTGTACGGTGTAAGAGACNAGAGACTCGAGTGTACAGTGTAAGAGACTCGAGTGTACAGTGTAAGAGACTCGAGTGTACAGTGTAAGAGACTCGAGAGTACAGTGTAAGAGACTCGAGTGCACAGTGTAAGAGACTCGAGTGCACAGTGTAAGAGACTCGAGTGTACAGTGTAAGAGACTATAGTGTACAGTGTAAGAGACACGAGCGTACAGTGTAAGAGACTAAAGTGTACAGTGTAAGAGACTCGAGTGTACAGTGTAAGAGACTCGAGTGTACGGTGTAAGAGACTATAGTGTACAGTGTAAGAGACACGAGTGTACAGTGTAAGAGACTTGAGTGTACAGTGTAAGATGAAGTGCGCAGTGAGCGGTTTGAAACACAGCCACAGTTACAGTACAGTAAAAGACTAAAGTTCACAGTCAGTAAATGAAACAGACTCAGTGCTAAACTTCTGCTTTAAACTCGTCTTCCTCTCGTCTCTGCCACGTTCTCAGCTGTAAAATCGAAACGGTATGACGAGGGGATAATTAGCGTCGACTGACAGCCTCGGCACCTGCATTTTCTCACCGAGTGGAGAAGAAATGAAAGATACAACAGGACTGTCATCACCTTTTGGGTTCCTGATCGCATTATCAAAACTACAGCGGCGCTTGGCATCTGGGTGTGACCTTGTTAACTGCCAGGGTAATTAAGTTTAACCAGTTGGGAGAGAGGATGATAAATTATTAGCGGGAAGATTTTGTTCGCGTTTTATTAAATTGGCCTGTCAAAGGGGGTCGGCCAAATTATCTGGGGCCTCGTTTGCTGGAGGCCGGCCATATTGCCGCATCTGTTACAATTATTTATAATTTCAAGCAGTCCCCTTCACAAAAAAAAAAGAAAGAAAAGGAAAAAAAAAAAAAACAGCCGACAGAGTTCGGCAGCAGCAGCAGTAACCACATGAAGCAATTTACAAATTATCTGATGAGGGAGTGTTTGAGGGCTTTTCTCTCATTTCCAGCCAGCAGAGAAGAGAGAGAGAGAGAGAGAGATGGAGGGAGGAGAGAGGAGTGGTGTAATTACAGAACGCGATTAGGCTCTTGTGGGATCTGGCTGGGCAGGAACATATGGACGGGTTTGTGATTTTGCTCCCTGAGGCTCGTGACCCGTCTGCTGCATGCGAATGAGAAAGAATTTTAGTTAACACTGAAAATCCACCATTTACACTGCAAAACAAACCGGACCAAGCACACTGCGCAAACACGCGACCCGAATCCCACCAGAACCCGAACAACTCAACAAGTCCAAGAACCAGAACACAGCCACAACAAGTCAAACACAAAACGTAAAACAGCCAGAACAACATCAGACCCAGAACAACATCAGACCCAGAACAACAGAAGAAAAAGAAAATAAAACAGAAAGAAAATAAACCAGAACACAGTAAAAGGAACCAGGCCCTAAAACCAGAACACACAAAGAGGAACCAGGCCCTAAAACCAGAACACAGTAAAAGGAACCAGGCCCTAAAACCAGAACACACAAAGAGGAACCAGGCCCTAAAACCAGAACACACAAAGAGGAACCAGGCCCTAAAACCAGAACACAGTAAAAGGAACCAGGCCCTAAAACCAGAACA
>JAKKZN010000003.1:701631-704131 GCA_033441825.1 Pangasius elongatus
AGCGTAACTGGGACACGCCCCTGATTTAGACAAACTCCGCCCACACTCACGTGACTCTCACGTGACCCTCACGTGACCCTCAGGAGTTCTCAGTGTTGTTTCGGTGTGTTTGGAGCTGTGACCTTCATCTCCGCTTCTCTTCTACACCTTCCACACCTCCTTCTACCTGTCTCTCTACCTCTCTCTGTCTCTCTCTCTCTCTGTCTGTCTCTCTCTGTTTCCTCTCTCTCTTTCTCTCTCTCTCTCTCTCTCTCTCTCTCTCTCTCTCTGTAGTTCAGATGTCAGTTTGCTCTCAGGAGATCACAGGTTTGTGTCAGACGGACATTTTGAGGTGTTTTGTGTTGAGTGGAGGAATAAAGGAGAGTGAGACGAACGAGTGCAGTGCCGTCTGGCTGCTCGGGTCCTCAGGGTGACTCCTCAGTTGTCACCTCTCTCTCTCTCTCTCTCTCTCTCTCTCTCTCTTCTTCCTTCTATTTCTGTTTGTTTTTTCCCTCATGTTGGAAGTTGATCTTTATTATCATGAACACAGTTAAAGTTCAATTTATTTCCATCACTCTGTTCACTGACATCATTACACACTCCTCCTTCTACTACTTCTTCTTCTCCTCCTCTACATCCTCCTTCTTCTCCTCCTCTTTCTTCTCATCCTCCTTCTACTCCTTCTTCTCCTCCTCTTTCTTCTCTTTCTTCTTTTCCTTCTTCTTTATATTCTCCTCCTTCTCCTTTTTTCCTCCTCCTGCATCTTTTCTCCTCCTCCTCCTCCTCCTCCTCCTNCTCCTCCTCCTCCTCTTTCTCCTACTTCTCCTCCTTATTCACCAACTCCACCTTCTCCTCCTCCTCCTCTTCCTTCTGCTCCTTGTCTGCCTTCTTCTGCTTCTGTTCCTTTTCTCCTCCTTCTTCTTCTTCTCTTTCTTCTCCTTTTCTCTTCCTTCTTCTTCTCCTCCTCCTCCTGCTCCTCCACCTTATACTCCTCCTCCTTATTCTACTCCTCCTTCTCTTTTTCCTCCTAATCCTTTTTCTCGTCCTTCTTCTTTCATCTTTCCCTCTATTTTCTTAACTATTTTTCTTTTCCTTTTATGTGGATTTTATATAAATATCTTTATTCGTGTCTTTTGTTTCTCAGCTCAGTTTAGTTTTTTAATCGTGTGGCTGTTTTTCAATAAATAAAGTGACAGAACTCACACACACACACACACACACACACACACACACACACACACACACACACACACACACACAGTGCCTAAATGATCCATTATCTCTCTCTCTCTCTCTCTCTCTCTCTCCATCAGGCGTGTTTAGGTGTGTGTGTGATTTCCGACACATCTGGAGCACATATTGGATAAATGTTCTGCTTATTCCAGGCCACTGTCGGTGTTCCTGCAGCCGGCCGCACAGATTCCTCACGCCGCAGCACCGGGGCTGAACAGGAGCGAGGGAACGAGAGAGAGAGAGAGAGAGAGAGAGAGCGAGGGACAGGGGCTAGGGGGCAGCAGAGGGGGCAGAAGTCACTGTGGGAGCAGCGGTGAAGGGGTGGGAGGGCAACGAGCAACAGCCAAGACACTTTCAGTCCTTTCTCTCTCTCTTCCTGTTTCTCTCTCTCTCTTCTTTTTTATGTCTCTTTCATGCTGTCATTGTCTTCTATCACTTTTTTCTTTTTTATCCCTTTAACTCATTTTTCTTTAACTAACTCTTTCTCTCTCTTTCTCTTTCTCCTGTCGTTCTGTGATTTTTTTTCTCTGTCTTTCTTTCATGCGCTCAATGTTTTTCTCTCTTTGTCTTTTTGTCCCTCTCTCACTCCCTCTATTCTTTCATTCTGCTTTTTCTCTACTTGTGTCTTTCCCTCTTTTTCTTTGTCTCCTGTCTTACTTTCTCTCTCTCTCTCTCTCTCTCTCTCCCTCCAGCATCACACTCTTTTTCAGTCATCACCCTTTCCTTGTCTTGATTGTGTTCTTGCTTTCTGTCTTTTGTCTTTTTCTCAGTTTTTCTTTGTCTCTCCTGCCGACTTCTTCTTTTCCTCGTATTTTGTCACACCACTCTCCTTCTTCTTCTCTCATTTCCCTTCTTTTTTCTGTCTTCTACTGCTCTGTTTTTTGTCTCTTTCTTGACTTTCTTCTTCGTATTTTTTGTCTGCTTTCTATCCATCTTTCCTTTCTTCTTTTGCTCTTCTTTCCGTCTCAGTTCTTAATTTTTACCTCGTCTGTATACTGTCTGTCTCCTCTTTTTGTTTTTTTTCACAATTACATTTCATCTTTGTCCCTCTCTCTCTCTCTCTCTCTCTCTGTTATTCCACACTTTTACACTTTCACTTTTTTCTCTGTTTGTTTTCTGTCACTTGTCCTTTCTTTCTTGGTCTCAGTTCACTCACTCTCTCTTTCAGTACCTGTCTTTTTTCCTCTTTCTCTCATCCTCTTTCTTTTTATCCCACTCTCTCATTTCTTCTTTCTGTAGTTGTCTCTCTCTCTCTTTCTCTCTCTCCGTTGCTCTCCTCCACACACTC
>JAKKZN010000003.1:761013-766964 GCA_033441825.1 Pangasius elongatus
TATTAAGAGAGAGAGACAGGTAGAGAGAGAGAGAGAGAGAGAGAGAGAGATTCCTATTAAGAGAGAGAGACAGGTAGATAGAGAGAGAGAGAGAGAGAGAGACAGGTAGAGAGAGAGAGAGAGAGAGACAGCGTGAGTCTGATGGACTTTGACAGTCACTTAGAGGGATTTCAGTTTCTCTAAACTGTAATTCTTAAGTAAGACACCCCTGATAAATTCAGTGTGAAAAAATGCAACCGGACAGCCGTGTGTGTGTGTGTGTGTGTGTGTGTGTGTGTGTGTAAATGTGAGGTATTTATCTTGATATGTGTCTATGACAGGTTCTCTGGGTGTGAGCCAAAATGTGGGCATGTGTAGTGTGTACTCTGTGTGTGTGTGTGTGTGTGTGTGTGTGTGTGTGTGTGTGTGTGTGTGTGAGTGTGAGTGTGAAGTATGCAGGGAGGGACGTGGTCTCGGCACGGTACCGATGGTACGGTGTGTTACCACCATGTACTCCCTCATTCCACAGAAATGGGGGATGAGGAAGGGGTTTGGAGGTTGCGACACACACAAAAACACACACACACACACACACACACACACACACACACACACACACACACAGTCCTAAAAATGTGTTTTTGCTTCGATGTTGAACTTAGCAATAAAAACCCAGTTACACTGGATATAACAGCTAGTGTAAAATTAGCTAAGCAGCAGCTACGTGATGTTACTCGTACGCTAGCTAACGTTAATTCAGTGTTACACTTTACGATTCCAGGTTTTAAAAAAAACATTTATTCCTCACGAGTTACGCTGTACGAGATCTCGGTAAAAGTCTATAACAGACTGTGTGACAGCGTGTGTGTTCTCTACGCATGATGAAGATCATCTGACGAATAAACCTGCGATTAAAGAGAATTCTTTCGTACGTGTACGTTCTGCTGAAACACAGTGAGCTCGATGTAATAACCGGACTCGTCTCTGTTCGTTAGAATGTTTCATTTCTTTCATCGCTGCTAGCGTGTGTGTAGCTGTGTGTAGCTGTGCGGTGAGTTTGCCGTCCTCTGATTGGTGGATATTAGACGAGTGTAGCAGCAGCAGAAGCACTCGTGCTCTGAGATTTAATCACAGATTTCTCACACTGACACAACTTCTTCACAACTTTGTCACAGTGAAATAAATTGTATGGATTTTTTTAGCTCCAGCGAAATCCTCTTGGATGTGAAACGTATAAAATGGGATTTATGAGAAGGAAATCGAGCTGAAAATCGTACGATGTAAAGCCGACGTTACGCTAACTGTTATACTGTGTAGTGTTGTGTTACAAATCGTAATGTTTGCTTCATCGCTAAGCCAATTCATTGGATGCAGTTAATATGTGTGTGTGTGTGTGTGTGTGTGTGTGTGTGTGTTACACGTGTGTGTATGTTATATGCGTATATGTTACACGTGTTATACGTGCATGTGTTATATGTGTGTGCGTTATACATGTGTGTGTGTTTGCGTTTGTGTGTGTGGGTTATGTGTTTGTGTGTGTATTATACGCATGTGTGCTATATGTGTTTGTTGTAAGTGTGTGTGTGTGTAATAAACATGTTTGTGAGTGTTATAAGCGTGTGTGTGTGTGTGTGTGTGTGTGTGTGTGTGTGTGTGTGTCATTGTCTCCATGCTGTAAACTATTATATTAAATTCTATTTCACTTTCTCTCATATCTAAACTTAAGTCTCGCTAGTGTTAAGTCGTGTTGGGAAAAAGCCGCCGCCGGCTTGGCGTTTGATGTCCGAGGGAACGTAAACAGCCCTAGGTAGGGCACTCAGACTTTTTCCGGAAGCTGTCGCGCCTCATTTTGTGTCCCAGTTGGAGCGAACCATTTCCTGAAGCTTGCGGTCCACACGTCGCCGTTCTCTGGAGAGCTGGGTGTGTTTGGAGCAGGAAGTGTGTGTTTATGTGGAGAGTGGCACGCTTGTGTGAGTCGTGTGCTCGGGGTGGAGGCCGAGTGGTTTGTGTGTGTGTGTGTGTGGGTGTGTGTGTGTGTGTGTGTGTGGGTGTGTGTGAGTGCGCCACTTCCTTACTAAACCCAACTCCGTCTCAAACCACACACTACTGTACTGAAAGGTTCAGCAGGACAGTATGACTATCAGCTGTGCTATAATTGTTTTTCTCTCGACCAATCAGAGCACAGAATTAATAATTAATTTTTAGTTATCGCTTTTCACTTCCAAGTCCAAGAAAGTGTGTTCTGATTGGTCCAGAGATGTCACATAACACACAATAGATTGGGAAATGTAGGAAGAAAGAAAGGTAACATGATGATATTGGTTGATAATTTGCTCCGCCCACATATACATCGCAACGGGATTTTCTCGAATCTACGCAAATGAGTTACGACTCAGACCCTCAGGATCGATTCCTCAGATCCTACAGCGCGTGCGGTGCGACGTTCCTTCGCTTCCCTGAGAAACCTGTAAGCCTGGTTTCGTCTTCTCCTGTCGTGATAAATGTGTACAGAGACGTTACGAAGAAAAATAAAGCGTGGAAAGAAGCAGCAGAGATCGCTGGTGTGTGGTGAGCGTAACATTTAAATCACACACCGTTATTTAATTTGTGTTAGCTTTAGAAGACATGTGTGTATAAATATATCTAAATATAAATAGCTACTAACAGGAGAGACGTTCCACACGGCACGAGAGACTCGTCACCTGCTAGTGTGAACGTGGTGTGATGGAGAAACAAGATGAACTGAGGGAAGTGTGAAATGTAGGAATAAAGCACACGACCCTGAGGGTTTCTCTCTGTGTGTGTGTGTGTGTGTGTGTGTGTGTGTGTGATGGGAGTAAAGGGCAGCATGCTGTATCCCAAATCGCTCTACACTTTCTCCAAAAGCCATAAATATGACAGGGGTCAAGCGGGGTCACGGGCTAAGCACTCAATCGCCCATAAACTCAATAAAGCTCCTGCGTCTGTCCACACAGCGCTTCATGCTGATGGATAGAGATGGAGGACGGGGTGGGGGATGGGCACTGTGTGTGTGTGTGTGTGTGTGTGTGAGAGAGAGAGAGAGAGAGAGAGAGAGAGAGAGAGAGAGATTGTGTGTTTCTACTCATGAAGTGAGCAGGGAAGAATGCTAAGCTCAGTTTAAGTCGCTAGCTAGTTGGAGAGTTTCTGTTTGGATACTGTGTGTGTGTGTGTGTGTGTGTGTGTGTGTGTGTGTGTGTGTGTGTGTGTGTGTGTGTGAAAGCGTAAGTGTGTGTGAATAATTCATCTGGCTCGTCCTGCTCCTGCTCTGGCCCTCGCGCTGTTTCCCCACCGCGTCTGTTTGCTTTGAGGAGCTAAATCTTGTTTGTGTGTCGCCACGAGTCAACCGGATTATCACACACACACACACACACACACACACACACACACACACACACATCCCGAGCCCTATCCCTATGTTATCAGTATGTGTTTTTTTTTATAGCTAATTAAATTAATCTCGATGCCTGTAATGATTTTCTGCACATCTATATTTAATAGCCGAGCGGATATCAAAGAGCTTTAAGTACACGCCTCGTCCCTTTTAGCCCTACTCTAGGGCGCCTAATTAGTGCCCTGGATCTGCTCAGACATCACATCGTGATCGTCTTACCATTAAGCTCTAATGTAGCTGCTAGCGCTGGGCGCTAATCCAACTGATATCAGTTAGCAGTGATACGTATATAAAGGTTTTTAATCAGACAGGTGATGGAGTTGTGTTATGAAGTGTAGCCGCTAATCTGAGGAGTTTGCTTTAGCGTAGCGGGCTAGCAAACCAGGACTAGCAATGAAACATCAGGAACATGGGATTAGTGAAATGGGAGAAAGTTTTTGTGTCAGGGAAGCCATTTTTTTCCCAAGTTTTATTCTGAAGATATGGAGCTGATCACGTTCACACTGCAGCCTGATCTGAAGTCAGAGTGGTTTTAGTTGCGTTTACTGGCTTTTCTTTTATGTGTATATGTGTGTGCGTGTGTGTGTGTGCGTGAACAGAAATGTCTCTTCCTGAGTCTCAATGTCACACACTCCGGGGTTCCACGCCGATGTGCATTTCCATAAAATATTAACGCCGTTGTTTCCTGTAATTAAAGGCGCATGTGCGTCTGTTCAGGCCGCCGCTGCGCTGTAATTAGCCCTCATCAGGCTTGTTCAGCGACGAGCGAGTGTGTGAAAACGCACTGACATGACACAGCAGGGGCACACGGGCCACATACACACACGCGCGCATACACACACGCGCATTAGCATACACAAACACAAAAGAGCAGCACAGGAGCTGTAATATGGCCGAGCCGAAAGTCTCCCGGCTGTGGAATTATCTCCACAGCTATCCACATATTGATCCGTCTCTTAGCTCGGCGTAATTCTCTCCATCTGTCTTCTCCCTCCTATCTAATCTGCTCCAGGCCTTAATGGCTGCCGTTCCCGCCATGAACAAGATAGTAATGTGTGCTGGTAGCTGTTATGATGTGAAATGACCCTATTGATTGCTTACCCTGCTGACAAAGGAGGTGGCAAACGCCACTTATTACCGTTAATGAGGTGTGGGATGTGTTAAGTGGCTCCTCTGCATAATGGAAGTGCTACCTGAGCGTTCGTTAGCGTCGTTCAACATGCAGAGAGAGAGAGAGAGAGAGAGAGAGAGAGAGAGAGAGAGAATCATCAACATGCTCAGCTAAATGGTATCTGATGTTGTTTTTGATGGTGGATCAGAGGGTAAAAAGTCCCTTTGTAGGGGTTTATCCTGCATTCACACTAGCAAGCGACAAAGTGAAAAGGACAGTTCATTTACTATATACACAGTTCAGCGATAGCGACAAAGTGACAAAACAACAGCGAGAAAGTGAGAAAGCGACAGCACGGCAGCAACAAAGCAACAGCGTTACAGTCACAACGACAAAGTGACAGACACAGCGACAAAGAAACAATGAGAAAGCTACAGCAATAAAGTGACAGCATTACAGTGACAACAACACAGAAGCAAAGCGTTAAAGTGACAGCGACAAAGTGACAGTAACAATGTGACAGTAACAAAGGGACAGTAACAAAGTGACAGCGACAAAGTGACAGTAACAATGTGACAGTAACAAGGTGACAGTGACAAGGTGACAGCAACAATGTGACAGTAACAAGGTGACAGCAACAATGTGACAGCAACAAAGTGACAGTAACAAAGTGACAGTAACAATGTGACAGTAACAAAGTGACAGTGACAAAGGGACAGTGACAAAGTGACAGTAACAAGGTGACAGTAACAAGGTGACAGCAACAATGTGACAGCAACAAGGTGACAGCAACAATGTGACAGCAACAAAGTGACAGTAACAAAGTGACAGTAACAATGTGACAGTAACAAAGTGACAGTAACAAAGGGACAGTGACAAAATGACAGTAACAAAGGGACAGTGACAAAGTGACAGTAACAATGTGACAGTGACAAGGTGACAGTAACAAAGTGACAGCAACAAAGTGACAGTAACAAAGTGAGAGTAATAAAGTGACAGTAACAAAGTGTGAGTAACAAAGGGACAGCGACAAAGTGAAAGTGGCAAAGTGAGAGTAATAAAGTGAGAGTAATAAAGGGACAGTGACAAAGTGACAATAACAAAGTGACAGTAACAAAGGGACAGTAATAAAGTAACAGTAACAAAGTGACAGTGACAAAGGGACAGTAACAAGGTGACAGCGACAAAGTGAGAGTAATAAAGGGACAGCGACAAAGTGACAGTGACAAAGGGACAGCGACAAAGTGACAGTGACAAAGGGACAGCGACAAAGTAACAGTAACAAAGGGACAGTAACAAAGTGACAGTAACAAAGTGACAGCGACAAAGTGACAGTAACAAAGTGAGAGTAATAAAGTGACAGTAACAAAGGGACAGCGACAAAGTGACAGTAACAAAGTGAGAGTAATAAAGTGACAGTAACAAAGTGACAGCGACAAAGTGACAGTA
>JAKKZN010000003.1:769669-786192 GCA_033441825.1 Pangasius elongatus
GAAGATAGGGATAGGTGGAGAGTGATGATTCGCTGTGGAGACCCCTGAAGGGAAAAGCCAAAAGAAGAAGAAGATTAAGCTTTATTGAAGATAAAGTTTATATTGGCACAGTGAGGTTGCACAACACTTTGCTAAATGCTGGGTGCCAATAATTTTGACACTGTCCACCTACCCTAATGTTGTCCACCAAACCCTAACATAGTCCACCAAACCTCAATCTTCTCCACCAAACCCTAACGTTGTCCACCAATCAGTAACGTTGTCCACCAAGCCTCAATGCTCTCCACCAAACCCTAACATTTTCCACCAATCAGTAACATTGTCCAACAAACCACAGTCCTCTCCACCAAAGCCTAACATTGTCCACCGAGCCTCAATGCTCTCCACCAAACCCTAACGTTTTCCACCATACACTAACGTGGTCCAACAAACCTCACAATCTTCAGCTAAGAATCTTAAGCTTATAGTGATACCAGAGCTAAACAAATCTCAGAGTTGAATAATATTCTAGCATTTTCCATTTTACATGGTAGCTGAATCACTGGACTGTGTGGTGTTCGATTCTTCCTCTTGGAAACCTGTTAGTAGACATGATGATGTCATTCCTAGTGAAGCTTGATTCTGAGCTTACAGCGTGTTTACGTCATATCAGAATTCCCGTAAGTATGAGATTCCACTCAGAAATGTTAATGTCCTGGGAGTAAGTTAAATTCCATTTATATATCATGTCTTCGATGGGAGGAAATAACCAGATGTTTGATTGACACATAAAGAGTTAAATGTTAATCCTTTTTACAAGCTTGTAATTACTATAATTCTGACATGACAGCTGTAATTAGTCAACTATAATGGAGATCACATTCTCAGTGCCTTTGTAGAAAAAAAAAAAAAAGCAAAGAAAGGCTACATTCTCAGAAGATGTTCATCCTTGAACACTGAAGCTGCTAAACAACTGGAGGGTGAAAAAAAGTGCAGATCATCAATATGCACGAGGAAAAAAAAAAAGGATAAAAGGTGGCTACATTTTTTAACAAAGTCTGAACAGATGTGTCGATAATTTACCGCTTTGAGCGTTGAGGGTTACGGATCAGACGCTGACAAGGCGCACGGCCTCGTTTGTCACGGGAGGAAAGTGCCTCTTTAGCTCCGAGAGAGAGATGAAGACACTCCGAGGTCCCTGAACATCTGCCAGTGAGTCACAGGGAGCCGCAGTGTGTGTCATTAATTGTGATGAAATCATTTAAAGCCATCAGGACGAAATGAGCCTGTTAAGACAAAATCACACACACACACACACACACACACACACACACACACACACACACACACACTCCTCTGCGGCTGCCTGACAGGCATTGTCTTCTTCTGTGACAGTTTCTGACAACGTGTGTAAGTGTCTGTTTCACACTTTAGTTGCGTATGACGGATTTTTCGAAGCTGTTGTCATGCGCCTGGCTGTGTTGTGATCTGAGCATGTGTGTGTGTGTGTGTGTGTGTGTGTGTGTGTGTGTGTATGATTGCCGTGCCTGATTACCCCAGGGGGCTAATAGCGAGGGTAAATTATGCCCCTCTGCTAAACAGGAGGGCAGGAAAGAGTACATGTGGTCCTCCATTTTACAACGAAAACAGCAATAATTGCCTGCGTCTGAAACGACTAAAAGCACATGCGGCCGCTTCCTGTTCATGTCCCTTTTTTTTTTTTTTTAAATTAAAAAAAAAAATCCATCCACTTATTTCTTTTCTTTCTGCCATTCGGTGATCGCTTCAAAATAGCACCGCGGACAGTAGTGGAAAAATCTTGAACTGGAAATTACCTCCGCTAATTGCATGAAGAGCTCAGTGAAGAACGTGGAGAAGCCTGTTTCAGGCGCAGAGCTGAAATAGTAAGGAATGTACAGGTCTGCACACGATTATCACACACCAACAAACACCACAGAACACCAGCGTTGTCCATCAAACCAAATATTAAACAACTGACGTTAACCAATAAACACCAAAACACACCACTATTTCCTGTCTAACGCCAACACTCATCATTAAACCCAACACTTTCCATAATACATCAATAAAACAGTAAAGTCCATCGAACACCACTAACCACCACTAAACACCCTCAATAAACACCAGAACACACTATCACTTACCATCAAACCTCATTTAAAACCACCATTCTCCATTAAATACCACCATTCTACCTCACACCTTTAGGGTTTTGAGTTGTACATCAAACACCAACATTTGCTTCTGAAATGAAGAGTGTGAGGATCTGCTAATCAACAAACACCATTAAACACCAACATTCACCATCAAACAATATTAAACACCTATGGATAAGATCAATGAATGCTAGAACATAGCATCATTTACCATCAAATCCCAACAACTACAACAAACACCGTTAATCACTGTTATAACACTAACAAACCACAATCTTCTCCATTAAAAACACCACCATTGTCCACCAAACCTCAATCTTCTCTACCAAACCCTAACATTTTCCACCAAAAGACTAACATTGTCCAACAAACCACAGTATTTTCCATCAAACTCTAACCTTGTCCACCAAACCTCAATCAAATAATGTCGAACGCCTATGGATGAGATCAATAAATGACCACCAAACCAACAAACATCAACACTGTCCACAAAACAAAGGTTTCCAACAAACACTTCCTTTCTTCAACAAACCACAATCTTCTTCACCCATCACCAACCTCCTGAATCAAACCACAGTCTTCACAACTAAACACCGGCAATTCCCAACAAACTATGTGTTGGTTAAGTCATTCAAACTTTTATGTGTTTGTTGTGATGTTTCCAGAATGTTCTCCTTTGTTCGATGGGTCATAAGATTCATCATAAAAAAGACCAATTTATATAATTGTGTGTTTGGTGTTCGTTGTTGCATTTTAACCAATTCTGGTGTTTTTTACAGACTCTTGGTGTTTGGTGCATTTTGGAGAATGTTGTTGTTGTTTAACTATTGATGATTTAGCTGTTTTCTTAGGAAATGTTGCATTTTTGTGTTTTACAGTATACTGTGTTTTTGGAGAATTTTGTTGCATTATTTAAGCAAAAGTGTTTGTTGTTAGAGAATTTTGGTGTTTTTAGTGAATAGTGATGTTTGCTGGTGCATGTACAAGATTGGTGGTTTCTTTAGAGAATGTTGGTGTTAGAGAAAGTTTTTCTTTTTTTAAGCGAATGTTGGTGTTTTTTTAGGACATTTTGCAGAAACTTTGAATTTTTTTTAGAGAAATATAGTGTTTGTTGGCACATTTTGGAGAACCGTTGAAGTTTTTTTCAGAGAATGTTGGTGTTTGTTGGCACATTTTGTAGAACTTTAAATTTTTTATTTTTTTTAGAGAATGTTGGTGTTCATTAGCACTTTTTTTTTTTAATCAAATGTTGGTGTGTATTTGGATTTTAGAGAGCAGAAAACAGGAGGTCTTTGTAGCAAGGCTAAGAACGGAGGCAAGGCCACCTCTGAGCTGTGTGTTTGTGTGTGTATGTGTGTGTGTGTGTCTGTGTACGCAGGAGGGAAAAAGTCGCTTTGAGCAGGAGATTATTGGTGTGCCACAATTTACAAGAGATGTGCCGTCATTAGTTGTGTAGAACCAAACCGCTGGGTAAATCTGCCATGAAATACAAGACTGGAGCTGTAAAACCAGAGCATGTGCATCAAACTCGAACCAGATGAGGAACACTGAAGGACACTGTGTGTGTGAGTGTGTGTGTATGTGTGTGTGTATGTGTGTGTACGTGTGTGTGTGTGTGAGAAAGTGAAAAAGCAAGAACAAGAATGAGAGAGGGTTGCGTGTAATTACAGCATAAGTGTATGTGTATAAGTGTGTGTGTGTGTGTGTGTGTGTGTGTGTGTGTGTGTGTGTGTTACACTCTATAAAATAATGGCTCTCAGAAGCACCCACAGGCCCACACGGAAACACTCGCCAAAAACAGCAGAAACAACACAGTCTCTGGCTGAAGGCCACTGGTCCTGCGGGATTATGGGATTGTGGAGGACACCCATCAAACTGCCCCACCACACACACACACACACACACACACACACACACACACACACACACACACACACACACACACACGTCATGCATATTCGTGTATAGCTCCTGTTATACCACAGGAACTTTTTCAGGAACTCATGAACTTTTCCACCAGTTTTTGTTTCCTGTTCAGACACTGATTTCTTTTGGTACTTTCCATCTCTTGTGGGTGGAGCTTACAACACTGAACATCTCTGATTGGTCCAAACTTCAACTTCAGAGAACAACTCTAAGGAACCAACAATGCAAAGCAGCATGTTCCTAAAAATTGAGTTTCATTTGTTTTTTTTATTTTTTCAGCATATCGTGGGTTCTTGTGCTTGTTCTTAGTTAGGTACATAATTTGGTTCTCCATGGTATCATTGGGTTCTCCACTATATCATTGGGTTCTCCACTATATCATTGGGTTCTCCACTATATCATTGGTTTCCCAAGTATATCTTTGGGTTATCCAGTATAACATTGGGTTTTTGTAGTATATTGTTGGGTTTCTGAGCATATTATTAGGTTCTCCAGTATATCATTGGGTTCCCAAATGTGTCATTTGATTTGCCTAGTAAATAATTGGGTCATTTGGTCATTGGGTGCTCCCATATCTCATGGTAATTGCCAGAATAGTATTGGGTTCTCCACAATATCATTGCATTCTCCATAATATCACTGGTTTCCCAAGTATATTATTGGGTCATCAGGTTTTCCAGAATGTCACTGGGTTTCCTGGTATATCATTTGGGTTCTTCTTCATTACCTTACATTCCACAGTTATCTAGCTTTTTACTTGGTTCTCCAGCACGTCATCCATTACATATCATTGGGTTGTCCTGCAATGCTTTTGGTTCCCCACTATTGGGTTTGTATGCATATTACTGGGTTCTCCAGTATGTCTTTATGTCCTCCAGTATATCACTGGGTTTCTAAGCATATTAACAGGTTCTCCAGTATAACACTGACTTTACGAGTGTATAGAGTTCTCCTGCATTACGTTACATTCTCCAGTTTTCTGGTATATTACTCAGTTCTCCAGTAGATTGTTGGTTTCTGCGTTATATTGTTGAGTTCTCTGGCATGTCCCTGATGTTCTGTTGCGGTTCTGGTGTCTTGTTTCTGTTCCTCGGAAAAGGACAAGTGTGTTTTCTCTCCCTCTCAGCGAGACCACTTATTTCCAGCCGGTGGTTCTTGTGTAACCTGTCATTTGATCGTTTTCAGGGCCTTGAGAGGTTTAAGATCCTGTNCACACACACACACTCACGGCTATCTGCAGGATGGTGATGAATCAGATGCCACACAGAGTTGACTTCTCACACATTTCTTTGGGTTCTCCTGCTTTTTCCTCAGTGTGTCAGTACATTTCTCAGTATATTATTCAGTTCTCCAGTATAGTTTTTTGTATATTTGGTTCTAAGCAACACTAGGTGTATTATTAAGTAATCTGATACACATATTGTTCAGCACATCAGTTTATTCTCTTATATACGATTGGGTTCTTTAGTGTATGTTCAGTGGATTCTGCTGTATTTCTAGGGTTCTCCATTATCTCTGAATTCTTTAGTATATCATTGGGTTCTACAGTGTATCAGTGGGTTATCTTGTATATTCTTGGGTTTCCTTGTACATAATTGGGTTCTCTGTCTTTTCCTTAGTTCCCCAGCATATTCTTGGGTTGCCTAGTATATTGTTGGGTTCTACAGCATAGACACAAGTCTATTTCATTTTATTAGCTTCCCTGGCGTACCAAAGGATTATCTTGTGTATTATTGAGTTCTCCATTGGGTCACTGGGTTATCTGGTGTATTCTTTGGTTCCACAGTTTATTATTATATAGTATGGAATATCATTGCGTTCTCTACTTTACAGTATATTTGGGTTCTCTGTTATTTTCTTGTTTTTCCCCCCATTATCTTACTGAATTCTTCAGTATACCATTGGGTTCTACAATGTATTAATGTTGTTAACTGGTATATTGTTGGACTTCTATGTATATAATTGGGTTCTCTTGTATTTTGGTATGTTCCTCAGTATATCACTGGCTAATCAGCTCAGTTGTCCAGTTTATGAGTGTGTTATTGGGTATATCAATAAGTTCCCTGCCATAATCTCGGGTTCTACAGTGTATCACTAGGCTATCTGGTCATTTTTTTTTATCATTGGGTTGTTTGACTTATCATAGGGTTCTTCACTTTATCATCGGATTAGTAGATATATTGTTAGGTTCTCCACTGTATTGTTTGTTTCTCCAGTTCATAATTGGGTTATTGGATATATCATTCGGTTCCCTGGTATATCTTTGGGTTCTCGGGTGTATCAATATATTACCTCATATATTGCTGGGCTTAATGGCATATAATCGGGTTCTCTTGCATTGTGTTAGGTTCCACAGTATATTATTGGATAATCAGGTATAATGCTAGGTTTTCCAGTTTATCAGTGGGTTATTAGGTCTAGCGTTCAGTTCTCCAGTAAATCATTGGGTTCTATAGTGCATCATTGAGTTATCTGATATATTGTTGGGTTCTCCATTTGATCAGTGTGTCATCAGGTATATCATTATGTTCCTCAATATATCATTGGGTTACCTGGTATATCACTGGATAACTAGGAATAATGCTGGGTTCTCCACTTTATCAGTGGGTATATTATCTGGTTTATCAGGTATATCATTATGTTCCTCAATATATCATTGGGTTACCTGGTCTATCCCTAAGTTCCACAGTATATCACTGGATAACTAGGAATAATGCTGGGTTCTCCAGTTTATCAGTGGGTATATTATCTGGTTTATCAGGTATATCGTTATGTTCCGCAGTATATCATTGGGTTCTACAGTGTATCACAGGGCTATCTGGTTAATTGTTGGGTTAGTTTTTGGTTCTCGCTCTGTCCCAGCCCTTTGTTGTGTTGATATTAATAAGAAACATGGCTCTGGCATGGAACCTCTTCTCCAGCCTCGTAACTCCTGATGCCATTTGAAGTCGGATGATTTGTGCTGCGTACTCTTGCATCTATAATGGGAAAATGATGGAAAAATTAGTGGTGAAAAATAATTAAAGTGATTTAATGTGGGTCTCGGCGGAGCTGTTGAGTCGTTTCTGTTTAAAGAGCAGTGTCGTTTTTCCCGTGTAGAGAACTCTGAGAGTCAGCACAGTGCGGGAGAAAGCGGCCGTCTCAGGCGTTTTAAGAACTACCTGCACGCTGAGCCAATGAAAACAGGTATTAACCTTCACAGATGTATAATTTTGCTCTTGCCAACATCTTCTGTGTTTTTTCGATCTGGGGAGTCTCACACACTTTTGCACACATGCCTTGTAAATCTATCTGTTTCTCAAGGAAAAAAAGCGCTGGGGCTCGGCGAGCTTTTTTAAACATGCGTCTCCGCTGAACGCCGTTTGTAGAGGCTCGAAAACCACTGAGCACAAATCTTACTTTATTTGTTTAAACTCTTAGAAAGTATGTGCAACTCCCTTAAGTCTTTAGAGAGGAACTATACTTCATGGTCAAACAGCGATATCCCATGATGCCTTGCTTTCAGTTCGAGGGCTCTGTCCCAAACATCGTGCCTAGTTTGCTTTCTAGCATAAGATGCCAGTTGTTTTAATAAATGTAACATTCGGATGAAATAAACACGTAAGGAAGGAATCTCAGATTCAAACCACAAACTAAACCATCAGCTAGCAGGCCAATTTAGCAAGTAGCTAGCACCAGAGCACTGTCCCTGGTACACTGGTACCCGTCCCAAACCACATGTTCATGTTAGCAGTCTTCTATTAAACATGAGCGTTTGGGACGCAGCCGGCAGATTCTTTTATAATAAGGATCAGACGAGGGAAAATGTCGTATCAGCTTTCGTTAACGGAAGATATAAAAACAGCTCTTGGTCGCCCACTCAGACTTTTGGACCTCACTCTAGTCTAAACACACAGACTCTGTGTGTGTGTGTGTGTGTGTGTGTGTGTGTGTGTGTGTCTTTGGAATGACCTGAAGTGTGACAAGTAGACATTGTGCAATTTACTCCACACTCATGTAAAAGATGTGTCTTATCAGGATGTGTGTGTGTGTGTGTGCGTGTGTGTGTGTGTGTGTGTGTGTGTGTGTGTGGTGACAAATGCTGCAGAACTGCAAAGGTTTTTTTTTAAGGTTGTGTTTCTAATCAACAATGTTCACTTATCAGCCAACACAAACACACACCACCTTCTTTATTGCTTTGTTTTCGGAAAGTCACAGGTTATGGAAGGAAAAGAAGACCGTGTGTGAGTGTGTGAGTGTGTGTTTGTGTTTGTGTGTGTGTGAGAGAGAGAGAGAGAGAGAGAGAGAGAGAGAGAGAGAGACAGAGAGAGATAGACAGAGAGAGAGAGAGTCTTTGTCTATTATGTATGCTCTGAAATGAATCAAACCGAACTGAATCAACCTGAACTGAACCTAACTAAACTGAATCAAATTGAACAGAATCAAACTAAACTGAATCAAATTGAACAGAATCAAACTAAACTGAATCAAATTGAACAGAATCAAATTAAACTGAATCAAATCGAACTGAATCAACCTGACCTGAATCATACTAAACTGAATCAAACTAAAATGAATCAAATCGAACTGAATCATACTGACCTGAATCATACTAAACTGAATCAAACTAAAATGAATCAAATCGAACTGAATCAAACCGAACTGAATCAGTCAATCATATTAAACTGAATTGTATAAATTATTGCAGTGTGTTTTTTTTTTTTCTGTTTGTGTGTGTGTGTGTGTGTGTGTGTGTGTGTGTGTGTGTGTGTGTGTAAAACTGCTGTTATCTCTGTGGTGTCACTGTGCTTGTTTTCTCACACTGTTATAGACACACACACACACACACACACACACAGGCGAAGCAGATGGTGATGCTGAGAGTGTATTGGAGTGTTATGCATAATTCAAGCCAAGACGGGTGAGTGTTTGTTTTTGTGTGTGAGTAAACAAGCAGAGCAACACCACAGAGACAACAGCAGTTTTACACACACACACACACACACACACACACACACACACACTGCTCTCCTGTAGCATTCATTCATAATACACGTCTCACAAATTCTCTCATATTATTAATATTAGTATTGGTATATAACACTAGATTCTGCATGATTATTATTCTAATGATTAAAAACAAACAAACAAACAAACAAACAAAAATAAAGCTAGGGGAATTCATTTTATTGTTTAGATCTTGTCTAGAAATTGTCGGTGCTTCTTTTTTCCCCTGAAATATCTGACTGAAAAACGAAAACATTATTTTGCAGAAGGAGAGTGTTATTACATCATCAAATATGAGAGCCAATCAGGTTTCACTATGCAAATGCATGTCATGCAACAGTTATTGACCAGGAACTTTTATTTAGCAGGATGTTTTTTTTTTGTATTTGTGGATGAAGATGAACTTTCTCCATGTCTCACAAATTATTATTCAATATATAAACATATTCTTAATGAACTCTCCTCATCATTCTCGTAACTACACGTCTTTCCTGTTAGCTTTACTGAATAATTCATAGTGAATGAATATGCACAGAGATGAAGGAGTGAGCAGTAAAGAGTGAGTGTGAGGGGTTAAAGAGGGACGAGTGTGTCCTGTCTCAGGTCTAATCAGTGTTATTTTATATTGTAGTGACGATGCTGAGCTCAGCTCCTCGCGGACCCTCACCACCTCCTACATTCCCTCTCCCTCTCTCCCTCTCCCCCTCTCTCTCTCTCTCTCTCTCTCTCTCTCTCTCTCTCTGTTTTCTCCACACGTCCCCTCTAACACTCTGCAGGTGACAGATCTCTCTTCTATTCTGTCCTTTTTTTTCCCTCGGCCGTGTGTGGAACAGATCAGAGCCGAGCTTTAGTAGAGCCGAGTCTCCGTGTCTCTGTGCTGGAGGGATTTAGGGACTTGTTCTCGAGGTCTCACTCTCCGTATGACACTTCCTGTCTTCCTGCGAATCAATATTAATACACTCTCCTATCCCTCCATCACTCTCTCTCTCTCTCTCTTATCTCTCTTTTATTCTCTCCCTGCACCACTCCTGACTCCTCCTTTCTCCCCTCACCATGTTTCATTAAAATGTGTGTATTAATGCCATCAGAGTGCATTTCACTGCTCAGGATTATTCGCATTTTTATAATATTTACATATTTAAAGTTGCTCTATGTAAGAAAAGCATTTCTGAATAAATTCATGTACACTCTTAGAGAATGTAGAAAACATACAGGTTCTTTAGTTCCTCTGGGGAAATCCTTCAAACCCTTAAACTCCTACAGCACTGTGTCTCTGAAAAGCTTTCTCCAAAAGAACCCGTATTTATCCAATGAACCATTAAAGAGGATGTTTTGTCTTCACATATTATTAAATTTGTCTTAATTTTCTAATGAAATATAAAAAAAAAAAACAATAGTATGTTTACTAAAAGGAAGTGACATTACACTTACACCCTTTAAGGAGCTCTTAACGCTTTAAAGTTCTCCATAGAATGAGTGTTTCTCTATCAGAGAGAGCGTACTTTATTTACACACATTATTAAAACCGTAATTAGTTCTTTCCTAAAATTAAATGACATCACACGTGTAGGAAAAACACAGCGTTCTTTAGTTCGTCGCCCTGCAGGAACCGTTAGGGCTTTCATGTACAACCTTTGGACAGAGGATTTTCCTATCAGAAAGGTTCCTAGGAGAAGTAAGAACCCGTAATTATCAAATTAACCCTCAAAGAACCCCTGAAGAACTACTGTAAAAGAGAGAGAGAGAGAGAGAGAGAGAGAGAGAGAGAGAGAAGGAAAGAGAGATGGATCCCATCCTGAAGCAATAGTTAAGCTCACTTGTCACTTCTTTCTAATGACGAGGCACTGCAGAGGCAATTACAGTCCCGGAGTGAGGGATGAAAAACTGCTCTCTCTCTCTCTGTCTCTCTCTCTCTCTGTCTCTCTCACTCTCTCTCTCTCCCTCTTTCTATCTCTAGACAGGCAGAATCGACTGAAGTATCTGTCACTGAGACACACACACACACACACACGTCAAGTCCTTACAGTCCGGCAATATGGCCAAACTCATCACAGGAAGTGCCCTCCCACCCCCATTCCCACCATCACATACACACACACACACACACACACACACACACACGCACACACACACACACAGCCACTAAAACAGCCACTTTAATGAATTGGATATTGAACCGTCATTAAAGTTAAGTCAGCAACAGAACGGATGAGAGATAGTAACCCAGGATTAGAGAGAGAGAGAGACAGAGAGAGAGAGAGAGACAGACAGACAGACAGACAGGGGAAGAGAGAGAGAGAGAGAGACAGAGACAGAGAGCCATAGCGACAGACAGGGGGAGAGAGACAGGCAGACAGACAGACAGAGAGAGAGAGAGAGACAGAGACAGAGAGAGAGAGCCATAGCGACAGACAGGGGGAGAGAGACAGGCAGACAGACAGACAGACAGACAGGGGGAGAGAGAGAGACAGACAGACAGGGGGAGAGAGAGACAGACAGGGAGAGAGAGAGAGAGAGACAGACAGACAGACAGGGGGAGAGAGAGACAGACAGAGGGAGAGAGAGACAGACAGACAGGGAGAGAGAGACAGACAGACAGGGGGAGAGAGAGAGAGAGAGAGAGAGAGAGAGACAGACAGGGGGAGAGAGACAGACAGGGGGAGAGAGAGAGACAGACAGGGGGAGAGAGAGAGACGGATAGGGGGAGAGAGAGACGGATAGAATGAGACATTAAAGAAGTACTACAGTGCATTGGACCTCATTTATTTTATGATTTATTTTGCTACAGTTCCACCTTCTTACTCTGGGAGGTGGAGCTTGGAGTCAGGCATAAGGGGTGGGGCTTAAAGGGTGGGGAATAAGGGGTGTGGCTTAAGGAGGCAGGGTGCTATCAAACTGCACTATAGAAGATAGGAAGTGATTCCAGTTGTCCAAGATGGCGGCTTCTGTAACGTTCCAGTGGTTGTAGGTTGAAGCAGGTGTTTTCAGAAAACACACACACGACTATCAGAGCCTCATCTCACACTAATCGCCGCTGCCTCTCCTCCTTAATTAATTAGAAATGCAGCCAGGCTGAACTTTTTAATCACGATACCATTACACACACACACACGCACACACACGCGCACACACACACACACACACACACACACACACACACACACACACACAGAGTCCAGTCTGAACTGAGTGTGTAGAGTGTAGACGTGGTGTGTGTTCATGTTCACACTCCAGTGTGTGGAATGATGATGTCATCACTGTATTTCCTGCTGTAAACTGTTTAATCTGCAGCACATTTATTTACGCTATCACCAAGTGTGTGTGTGTGTGTGTGTGTGTGTGTGTGTGTGGGTGTGTGTGTGTGGACAGAAAAGCTGGACAGGATCTGGTAGCAAGAGAAAGCAGCGCCATTGTTCTTCACTAATCCTAATATGTATTAGTATTGTGTGTGTGTGTGTGTGTGTGTGTGTGTGTGTCTGGGTGTGTGAGAGAGACACAGCAGTCTGGGGGTGTCCAGGTGTGTGTGTGTGTGTGTGTGTGTGTGTGTGTGTGTGTTGCACAGGGCATTTTGTCAGCAGTTATAAACTCCAAAAGAGCTAAATTACACCTTCACACACTTCCTCTGACTGAAGTGTGCACTTTAAAGAAGCTGAGAAGGAGTGTGTCACTCTCCATTTTGTGACCTTGTGTGTGTGTGTGTGTGTGTGTGTGTGTGTGTGTGTGTGTGTGTGTGTGTGTGTGTGTGTGTGAGTGTGTGTGTNCTCTCCCACTCACACACACACACACACACACACACACACACACACACACACACACACACACACACACACACACACACCGTCATGTGTGTTTGCTGTCGGGGTAGAAAAGCCGCTGATTCTCCCCGTTTCAAACTGAAAGCGCTAAACAGCACTAAAGAAAAAAACAGAAAGAGAAAAGAGCACATAAAAAGAAAAGGAGTGAGGGAGAAAGAAGAAAAGGCGATAGAGAAAATAAAGAGAGAGAGACTGAAAGTGAAGAAAAAGAAATAGGAAAAGGAGTGAGAAAGATAAAGAGAATAAAAAAGAGAAAGTGGGAAAGAATGGACAGAGGAAGGACAGAGAGAAGGAGTGAATAAAAGAAAAAAAAATAAAAGGCAGGGAAAATTAAAAGAAGATAAAATTGGAAAGAGTGAAAAGAACAGGTATGTGCAAAAAAAGATAAAAGGAGAGAAAAAGGAAAGAAGGATAAGGAAAGTAACAAAAAAAGAGAGAGTGAGGAAAAGAGGATAAAAGGTTGGACAAAAAGGAGGAAAAATAGTGACAGAAAATAAGAGGAAATGAGAAAAGGATAAAAATGAGCAAGTGAGGAAAAAGAGTTAAAACAAAGAATGAGTGAGAAAAGAGAGGAATAAGGAGAAAATAGTAGATGAATAAAGAAAAAATAAGGAGGAAGTGAGGAAAAGAGAAAAAAGGAGTGAACGAATAAAAGTGGAAAAAGAAGAATGAGCGAGAAAAAGAAGTAAAAGAAAGAAGGAAAAGAAAACTGAGAAACAAAAGATAAAAAGAAAGAAAAAAGGGAAAAAAAGAAGGAAGGAGTGAGGAAAAGGAAAAAAATTAATAAGACGAAAAGAGAAAGAGGGAAAGCAAAAGTGAGAAAAAGAAAAAGAGGGATAAAATGATGTGAGAAGAGAGAGTGATGATGGATGTAAAGTGTATTGAAGTGTGTTAATTAAAGAAGAGCACACACACACACACAGGCTGATTAATGAAACATCAGAATAAATAAATAAAAGAGCAGAGAGTGTGTGTGTGTGTGTGTGTGTGTGTGTGTGTGTGTGTAGGATGGAGGTGTAATTATGTCGCCGTTCCTGTTTCGGACATTTTGTCTACATGACTAATTAATTTAGCGTTTCTATTGGCTAAGTCCAAAGAGCCCAATTAGCATAGCTAATACTGCTGCGTCGCTAAAAACATCACGCCTCGACACGGCGGGAATTTTTCATAACGAGCCGCCTTCGTTATTCAGACGCCTCGCCAAAGTCCACGCAGGGGGGGACAGAGACGAGGGGCACATGCAAAAAACATGAAGCCAGAGGAAAGAAATCAATCCAACACACACACACACACACACACACACACACACACACACACACACACACACACAGCCGAGAGGAAAATTCACAGCTTCGTCTTTCCCATCAACCTGCCTCACATACGACATATAGAAATCAAATATATTTAATATTTCAGATTTCATTTTTATATTTTATAAACACCATTAACATCATAAGCTAAAGTTAATTTAAATTATTTATAGTTAATACAATTTATTTAATTACATTCATTATAACGAGCTTTTACAGTACAATTTATTGACGACTTTTATTATTAAATTTCATAAATAAAAAATGTGAAGTTGAACAAGCGGCAATAACTGTGAAAACACTGTTGCTAGGCTGCAAGTTAGCTATTAACTAAGGCTAGCAATTTAATTAGCTTATATATAGCTGTTTAAGTGCGTTATACAGACAATATAAAGCCACGGTAACTATGGAAACTGTCCAGAATTATCCGGAACGTCAACATTTACCTCAGATATCTTGTTAAATTACTAATAAAATGCTGCATTCAGGTAAAATTAAGCCGTAATGACACTTAGCATCAACCACTAACACAACAAACATGCGTTCCATATACAACTGGTCAACCCATTGTTTGTTGTGCTAGCGCATGATGCTAAGTGTGTTTATAGTATCATTTTATCTGTTTATGTGGCATTTGCAGACAACGTAAAGTCACCGTAACCATGGAAATGGTCCAGAATTATCCGGAACGTCAACATTTACCTCAGATATCTTGTTAAATTACTAATAAAATGCTGCATTCAGGTAAAATTAAGCCGTAATGACACTTAGCATCAACCACTAACACAACAAACATGCGTTCCATATACAACTGGTCAACCCATTGTTTGTTGTGCTAGCGCATGATGCTAAGTGTGTTTATAGTATCATTTTATCTGTTTATGTGGCATTTGCAGACAATGTAAAATCACCGTAACCATGGACATGGTCCAGAATTATCCGGAACGTCAACATTTACCTCAGATATGTTGTTAAAGTACTAATAAAATGCTGCATTCAGGTAAAATTACGCTGTAATGACACTTAGCATCAACCACTAATACAACGAACATGTGTTCCATACACACCTGGTCAACCCATTGTTTGTTGTGTTAGCGCATGATGCTAAGTGTGTTTATAGTATCATTTTATCTGTTTATGTGGCATTTGCAGACAATGTAAAGTCACCGTAACCATGGAAATGGTCCAGAATTATCCGGAACGTCAACATTTACCTCAGATATCTTGTTAAATTACTAATAAAATGCTGCATTCAGGTAAAATTACGCTGTAATTTAAATAATATCGTTTGTGCCATCAGCGTTGTTTGATGCTGTTATAGAAACCTCCTGACCAATCAGAATCCAGAACACAACAGTGCAGATGTACTAAAGTAGATGCTACATTTAGGATTAAGTATGTGTGTGTGTGTGTGTGTGTGTGTTTTTTCTACTTTTCACGTCTATTGTGTGTGTTTGTTTTTGGACTGCGAACTATATATCGCAAAGCGCTAACACATGTGAAGGTGTGTGAAATTCAGCGCACGCTCACATGTTGGTATTCGAGGCCGAACCGCTGTGATTAAAACAACGTTTTCCACCAGAAATCCAAATACATTCCCTTTACTACACACACACACACACACACACACACACACACACACACACACACAGGAAGCGAACGTGACCATATCCACTTAACCGTGTGTGTTAAAGAGTGTGTGTTTGTGTTAAAGTGTGTGTGTGTGTGTGTGTGTGCTGGGCGAGAGCAGGCCAGGCGATGTGTGTGAGCTTGTTTTGTTTTTCCCCTTACTTCAGCACATCTGAGAGAAGTTTCTGGAACTGCAGCGCTCTGTCAAAACAAAGATGGCCGCCAGGGGCTTGAGAGGGACAGAGAACCGCAAAACCAGAGAGACTTTACGCTACAGCTCGGTTCACATGAGCCTCCGACACACACACACACTTTTTCTTTCTTTCTTAAAGGAACATTTTGGCCAAAGTAGATGAACAGCTGAGACGTGTTTGGATGCTAATGTAGCTAACAAGTAATAGAATAATGGAAGTCTATATCACACAACATCTTTGCTAATGTGGACTTCATGTCACAATTCATCATGTAGCTCAACACTCGGACATTATTTACGACGGCCGCCATCTTGGACAACCGAAATCACTTCATTATCATTTCTTTATTAGCACAGTTTGCTAAGACTCCGCCCCCTCTGTTCCTAATCGTGTCTTTTTAGCCAAATATACAACAATTTGCATGTTTGTTTATGAATACGATTTTGTGTTTATTTATGAATACGATTTTGCATGTTTGTTTATAAATACGATTTTGCATGTTTATTT
>JAKKZN010000003.1:824520-835634 GCA_033441825.1 Pangasius elongatus
ATCTTTCTAATCTTTTGTTATCTCGTGGTATTTTGTTATTGTTAACTTGAGGACATTTGAAAGGACAGGTCACCGCTCCCGTTTTCCGTTCGGACAGAAGCCTCGTTCTCGGAGCAGCGTTCGTGTACCTGAGATAAAATCCGTCAAATTTCGTTCCAAATGCAGCAGAAAGAAATGTTTTGTTTTTTTTTTTTTTTGGACAGATTTGAAGGAGCGTTCTTCTCAGAATGAAAAACATGAAAACACTGTAAATGATGATAAAAGTTTTGGCGCTCATGTGGTGGTGTAGAAATCTAATATACGCTTTGTGTCGAGTTCGGTGTTTGGTTCTGTTCCAGACGAAACATTTGAAATGGAGGGAAGTGGCGATAGTGAGAAGTTCCTACAACGTAACCAAAAGCACATGATGTTTCTTCAGCGAGGGAGAAACTCCAGTCGGCCTTGATTGCGTGGTGCGTTTGCTCACGCGAGCTCGAGTTTCTGCGAGTCTCAGAGATCTGGAAAAGCGGATACGAGTGTGTGTGTGTGTGTGTGTGTGTGTGTGTGTGTGACCTGTGTCGTGACAGCTGGCTGCCCTCAGAGCCTCAGACCAAAACGTTGCGGCCAAAAACCCGTCTCCTCGTTCGCTCGGCTCTGAAAGGAATACGCGATAAGCTCCTAAGTGATGCTTGGCCGCGTCGGGTTTGTTTAAAAAGTACGCCACGGTCACCGGCTCTAAATGCAATGTAAATAAGTCAGTATTAAAATAACGACATTCCTTTCCTGTGTGTGGACGCCGGGTTTCCGAGAAACAGTTCCGAGTGTTTAACTCTATCGTGACTCGTCCTGTTGCATGTTTACAGCACTGCAACTGTCACTAATTATTCATCAACATGAATAACTCATTAATATTCATCAATCCTCAATCCTGGAAACAAACCTCCACAAGCTCCACCTCGCCTTTAACCAAAGACATGCTAATAATAACAACGGGAAGCTAGCCGTTAGCATCACGCCACTAGTGTCCATTAGCATAAACTAACATATATTTATTACTTAATATATTTATTATTATATAAATATTAACATATATTTATTCTTTTTAAAATCCTGTTTATTTCACATTGTTTAAAAACAACCTGAACATAATTTGTCATGAAAATACTACTTTACTGTGATTTAATTTTTTTGTAAAGTTTTATATAGCTCAATACGCTAATAATGAAAGTTAGCAATAAAACTGCTAGTTGGTCAGCGGTTTAATTTTTAGACTTTTCATTTATTCTTTTTTTTTAACTATAAATGTGATTATTTAAAATTGACTTCTCATTTATTTAATTATTATTATTATTATTATTATTATTATTATTATTACGCCGCAGTCTTTACCTGTTTAAATACAAATCCACAAGGTGGAATGGATTTTCCATGCTAACATGCTAACAAGGCTAATACTGACTCCTCCACTAGCAGCCGTTAGCATAAACTGATTTTTAAAGGTCTTTATTTCACAATGTTATGACTTTCAGCTTCAAAATGACATAATAGACATAATTTGTGTAACACTAATATTATTTTACTATGATATTATTTTATTTTAGATTAACCGAACATGCTAATAATGTGGCTAGTAATGAAAGACTAGCAGCAGTTAGCATCAGACTGCTCATTTCTGCCTTGTTATCCTGTGTTGTTACTCTGCGCTTCATCTTTTTTTTTTTTTTTAGCATAAATATGATTAAATATTATGTTTGAAAAATGAAAGTAAATGAAAATAAACAAGGTAGAAAGGATGTTCAAAACATGCTAACGTGGCTAATAATGAGCTAGTAATGAAGGAAAGCCAGCAGTTAGCATTGCACTTTTTCAGTGTATATGTTTTGGAAACATGCTAATTAAGGAATTAGCATAGATATTTAACTTTTAGTTTGCTTGTTCTTTAAAACCTCGAACTGAACATAACAGTACAATATAACATCAGCACAAGTTTTTTTTTTTATTTAATACTTTTTTTAATTTAATACTCTTTCAATAAATGGGTGTTTTCTAAACACAAGGCTAAGAATAAAAAAAAGTAGCAGTTAGCATCAGAAAACTAGCTTCTGTTAGCACGTGTGGCATTTTAACCGCTAGTTTCTGATTTTTTTTTTTTTTACTTAAAGGGGGGAAAAAGGCAGAACTAAACACACACAATTCTGCAGTTTTACCCCGGGACTGTGTGTGTGTGTGTGTGTGTGTTTAATCTTTTCACTCGGCGCGTAATAGCAGACCGAGTGCTGATAGCAGCAGAGTCGGAGTGATGAACGAGTGTGTGATCTCTGATTAGGATCAGCCTGCTTAGAGCTGCTCTCCAGCTGTGGACACACACACACACACACACACACACACACACACACACACACACACACACACACTATAATGGCTCCTCAAAGCCTATTTACACGGTAACGCAAATACAGAGAATTAGCGCTAGTGCGGATTTTGTCGTTCTTTATTGCCACATGTGCTTTTTGGGGGACGTCCTTGCTCTCTCTCTCTCTCTCTCTCTCTCCCTCTGTGTGTGTGTGTGTGTGTGTGTGTGAGACCCATGACAGAAAACAGAAATTAGAAATTAGAAATTAATTTCCACTGTGCTTATTTCCAAGCTTCTGAAAATATTCTTATTTAAAAATTCACTTTTGAATTTTTTTTCCCACAGAATTTTTTCTTCTTCTATTCCTTCCTTTCAATTAAATGAAATGGAAATGGAGGAGCAGCGAGCGGGGCAGTGCGGTATAGCATAATAGTGCGGAGGCTGAAATGTAAAGTCTTACCTCGGGGCTAAACTCACACTCGTACGCTGAATGAAGAAGTTTTTAATGTATATTTAACACACAAACACCCCTGCGACCGTCGACGTGCCGTCTCCCGAGAACCCGGCTTCATTTTTTCTCTATATTCCCTCTCCTCTCTTTTTTCCCTCTGACTTCTCCATCTCTCTTTAAACATTTATTCCCAGCTCACCTTAAAGACCCCATTTTTTTTTTGGTTCTGTTGGTTTTTTTTATTTTTTTTACGGCTCTTAAACTCCTCGGTTGCCATTTATCATTTATAGATCCGAGCGGGAACGGCCAGACGCCTCTCGCGTCATGTCTAATTGTCGTCAGAGCGAGCGTCGCTCCCTTGATGTCACCTTTTCTCAGGGACTTTGGGAGTCTCGGAGGCCCTTAGCAGCATAAACTGGATCATTTATGAGATCCCTCATTCCCTCTCTCTCTCTCTCTCTCTCTCTCTCGCTCTCTCTCTCCTTGTCTTTGTGCCTCTTGCACGCCCACTCGTAGCAGCACAGCAGGATCGCAGTAGCACACTTATTGCATCGTAGCTTTTATGGCCGTTTCAATACACCAGGAGTTTAAAACACTTCCAGTAGGGGCCAGAAGTCTGAGTCCCAGAAACCCAGGTTTTATTTCATCACTCCGGTGTCCTTTTTTTTTTTTTTCTTTTTTTTTCCTTGAAAATACACAGCATGACGATTCTAATAGCGAACAATGGATAACAAATTCGGACAAAAAAAAAATTACATATAAACTCAGACCTTTAGCAAATAAAAATGCGCCGTTTGCCATCTGCATCCTCCAGAGAGCCAATAAGGATTTTAAATGCGATGCTGCAGCATTAAGGGCACCAAAAAGGGCAAAAAATTAAATAAATACATAAATAAATAAATATATAAACGGTTGTTTTTTTTTTTTGCGCATCCCATCGCAGTTCCACTCCTGACCGCAAATCTAGAGATTCGACGCTGCCAAGATTCTTTTCCCAGAGTCCCTTGCCATGTCTCAGTGTCTGACAGTGGCCAAGTGTGCAAAACTCGAACCGTTTTATTTTTCAGCGGTTAATAACACCACCTCCTAAAACGCCGGCCAAGGACAGAGAGAGCGGGAGAGAGAGAGAGAGAGAGAGGGAAAAAAAGACAGAGAAAGAGACAGAGAAAGAGAGAGAGAGAGAGAGAGAGAGAGAGAAAGCTCCCTGGAAGTGGTGCTTATTCCTCCTCCCGGAGCAATAACGCTTTCTCAACATGGAAACTTCTTTCCCACGCTTCTAGCGCCGCGGAAGAAAATCCGAGGTCCGTTTGGGATCCGTCCATTTTTTTTTTTTTTTTTTTTTACAGTACATCACTGCTCGCCTCATTGCCCCCGACCCTACCCCCCCCCCCAGAAGGCAAAACGCTATCGCTATATTTTTTTTTTCCATTTGACACCAAAGTATTCCCTTCATTAATATTTAATCTGACGCAAGACGTGCGTCCTTTAAACTCCATTAACATAAAGCTCGGTAAATACTCATCCTCAAACCTCGCTAATGAATGTAATGCAAGATCGCTGTCACCTCCAAGGCTTCTTCAAAGACATGCTTAAATAAACATGAGATTCCTTATTTTTATGTTCAACATCGCTTACTCCGAGACAAGATTTTTTTTTAACCAAATCCTCCCCACCTTTCCCAAAATAGGAGACATATTTTAAATTATAAAACAGGAAATAAGTGAAAATGAAGTGAAAATATTTCATGCAGCGGCGGTGTCATTAAGAGATTTTTTTTTTTTAAACTGTCACCTGACAGAGAGAGTGTGTGTGTATGTGTGTGTGTGTGTGTGTGTGTGTGTGTGTGTGTGTGTGTGTGTGTGTGTGTGTGTGTGTGTGTTTCGGTTTTCACCCACTCCCCTTCTTGCCCAAAATAAGAAACTTAAAATGAAAGAAAAGAAAACAAGTGAAAATATTTTATGCAAAATAATGCAGCAAGTGAAGTGGAATAAAAATAAAATGATAAAACAGTGACATGAGGATGAGGTCATTAGCGTTAGACTGTCACCGGATGTCAAAAATGAAACATTTTGTAAAACGGTCTAAAAGTCAATATGTCAATGTCACATTAAATTCATTTAGAGAGGTCATGGAGCTTAACGTGCTCTTAACCCCCGGACAGTGTCTATGAACTTTACATCGAAATGGAGACAAAAAAAATCTTTTTACTTTCCCATTTTTAACATTTTTATTTAATTTCTCAGATTTAAAAAAACTCTGAACATTAACTGTAGAGTAATATATCATTTCTAAAACATAATCTCACAAGTTCATCAAATTTTAGCATTGTGTTGGTAAAAGCATTTACATTTTAACAGGTGAACGTCTACATTTGGCTGGTTGATTAAATGTGGAGGAGACGAACTCTTACTGCGGAGATTCAGAGTAAACCCCCATTATCGGTCTTTGCAGTTGCTCCGGGGGAATTTCTTCTCGCTAACAAATAGTCACCCTTTTCCTCCTCCTCAGACTACTGTTATTATGCAGAATCAATAATTTTTTGTGTGTTTGTCTTTTTTCCCTTCTCTCTTCCCTTTGATATGGCCTCTAGGATGCTGCAGGCAAGGTGCTGGACCGCTGGACCATCATGTCCCGTGAAGAGGAGATCATTACCCTGCAGCAGTTTCTACGCTTCGGAGAGACCAAATCCATCGTGGAGCTCATGGCGATCCAGGAGAAGGAAGGCCAAGCGGTCACGGTGCCCTCGTCAAAGGCCGACTCTGGCATCCGGACTTTTATCGAAAGCAACAACCGCACTCGCAGTCCTGGCCTCCTTACACACTTGGAGAACAGCAGCCCTTCTAGTATCCATCATTTTGAGAACATCCCCAACAGTTTGGCTTTCCTGCTGCCCTTCCAGTACATCAATCCTGTCTCAGCTCCCATGTTGGGGCTGCCGCCTAATGGGCTAAACTTGGACCAAGCAGCTCTGAGGCTCCGAGAGCCAAACCTTTCCAATCAGAGTGAACCAGTAGAGAGCAGTGAATCTGAAGTGTCTCTATCACCTTTTCGAAACAGCCAGAGTCCAAACCGAGGCGCCATAGGGGCCATTCCCAATTCCATTGAGCCCAAGACGGAACCTAACGGATCATCACCTATCACAACAACCCCATCTGCACAGCAAGTCCAACAACAGCAAACACAGCAGCAGCAACAGCAGCAGCAGCAGATCCAACAACAGCAGCAGCCCCAGTCCAATGCCATGAATGACCACCACTTTGTGAAAAATGAGCAGTCAAAGAACCTTCACTCTTCGTTCTCTTCCAAGATGCACCGTATGCGGCGCATGGGTACTCCGTCGCGCAAGGGTCGCGTCTGCTGCAATGCCTGTGGCAAGACCTTCTACGACAAAGGCACGCTAAAGATCCACTATAATGCTGTACATCTGAAGATAAAGCATCGTTGTACAATCGAGGGCTGCAACATGGTCTTCAGCTCTCTGCGTAGCCGCAATCGCCACAGCGCCAATCCCAACCCTCGCCTCCACATGCCTATGCTGAGAAACAACCGAGATAAGGACCTCATTCGCTCCACTTCTGGAACGGCCACCCCGGTCATCTCTAGTACCAAGAGTGGATTCACTCTAACAAGTCCTGGACGGCCTCCGTTAGGCTTTGCAACTCCTCCTCTCGATCCAATGATGCAATCCCCCCTTCAAAGTCCTCTGGTCTTCCCATCCCTGAAGTCTGTGCAGCCAGTACAACCCATCCCACCTTTCTACCGCAACTTGCTTTCTCCTGCTGACATCGTGAGTCCTCCGGTGTCCCTTCCAACCAGTCCGATTTTACCCACTACCACCAACAGCACCTCCATCATGGACCAACAGCAGCATATCTTAGCTGCCAGCTCCAACAACAGCCACATGTCTGAAACAGGAACTTTGTCTTACCACCTTTCCACCACCTCAGGTGCCCCGGATCCCATCACCATCGACCCTACACCCAAGAAGAAGCCTCGCAAGTCCAGCATGCCTGTAAAGATCGAGAAAGATCGAGAGGTACCAGAGGATTATGATGACAAAGACGACGATGATGATGATGACAGTTGCCATCATCGTCACCCTGCGTCTCACCTCCACAATAATATCAATGGAAACTGCAACAATAACAACAACAGCAGCAGCGGGCATCAGTCGCCCTCCCAGGATGAGATGACGGAAGGCACCAGTGAGCTGCGCTGCATGGACAGCTTCACCTCCGAGGACCAGGACCACGAGCGTGACTTTGAGAATGAGTCCGAGACTTCTGAGTCCAAGATGTTCTACCGTGATGAGCCGATGGACACCGAAGAGCATCGCCATGCCTCCAGAAGAAACATGGACAAAGAAAAGGATGATGGAGAGGAAGACGGACACATCCATAAAGAGATGGAAGAAAAGAGACGCTCCTCGCCATCCCCACATCAACCCGTCATCAAAATCAAAGAAGAACTCAACGATCCTACCTACGACATGTTCTGCATGGGGCAGTACAACCTGTACAACGGTGGAATGGCTGCCGCGGCTGCAGCCGCTGCAAGTATGGCTGCCTTGCACGAGAGCTTCATCTCCTCCATGGGTTATGGATCAAGTTCACCGAAATTTCACTCCCACTCTCCAGAGGGCGATCTCTGCTCCAGCCCTGACCCTAAAATCTGCTACGTCTGCAAGAAGAGCTTCAAGAGCTCCTACAGTGTCAAACTGCACTACAAAAATGTGCACCTAAAAGAGATGCACGTCTGCACGGTGGCCGGGTGCAATGCTGCTTTCCCTTCCCGACGGAGCCGAGACAGGTGAGATGTTTCATTTTACTCGTACTGCATATTTAACAATTCTCAAGGCTCAAACTAATTTGTTAGATGCTGTCCTATTCCTCCTGCTAATGACTTGCTTATTATTTACGTAATTAAATCTGTAGGCGCTCTCACTTATCTCACATAGCTTACAGGTAAGTTAGTCCCATCATGACCTATTTTCTCATTAGATAAAAGTTAATTGCTCAACATGAAGTCCCAATTTTATCTTCATCTCCGACTCGCAGGGGGCGGGAGAATAATTATTATCCCGCTAACGACGTGGTAACTGCTACCCCATGTGCTATGCATTGCCTGTCATGCTAACGTGCCGAATCACTGTGGTGTCAGTTCACGCTTATTTAATGCACCGAGAGGTCGGGTTACTTGAGACTGCTCACCTGTCACGCAGGTAAGCTCGCATTTATTAGCAGAGGCTGCGACCTGTCAAACCGCCGCATTCATTAACACGTTTCGTGCAAGTCGGCAACACGTTCTTCGCCACGCAGACCTCAGAATATACTCGTGCTAACGGGCAGGTACAGGTGTTGATGTCCAAGGTCAGGCACAAGGAATTTGGCAGTGTATTTCCTAATAAAGTCTGTCTTAAATTAAAAAAAAATAAATATGAATATGAAAAAATTTTACTAAAGTGTAGATTGTTTATATATTTATATAATATGTAAAATGTAGTCCAAAAAATTTACCTTTCTTATTTTGGTACCGTGAAAGGTATATCTCTTATATCTTTAAATAGAGGGTCTACGTATATAAGAATAAAGGGTACTAACAGTACCTTTCAGTGTGGTACCATCAAGTGCTTTAAATAGAGGACCAAAAGGATTTAGTCTAAAAAACAAAGGGTACTAACAGTACCTTTCAGTGTGGTACCTTCAGCGGTAGCTCTTTCACCTCGATGTAGAAGACCTACAGTATGTGGTGTCCCTTCTGAGCTCATGTTTTTAACGGATGTTTTTCTTCCTGACATTTAAAAATTCACACTCGTGCTTCAAAGTGCACAAGTTCGCTAAGAAAATGGGCAGAGGTTAATTAGACACGTCCGAATTAAAAAGAAATAAATAAATAAAAAGGAAAGAGTCCCACCATGAACAGTCGAGACTTTCACTGCTTCCTGAAGCACTTTAGGAAAAATGGTCCGCTCCCCCGCTTGGAGAAAAATAAATGCTGTCTTTTTTTCGGCCAAAAGAGCCGTGTGTGTGTGTGTGTGTGTGTGTGTGTGTGTGTGTGTGTGTTAAACCGACACTGTTAAGCAGCCTAGAAAAACTCGGAGAGAAGAAAAGAAACTCACTGGTACGGAGAGAGAGAGAGAGAGAGAGACGAGGACGTGCCTGTTTTTCTCGGCTTCTCGGGTGACAAGTGACGGTTTTATTTAGATAATAAAGATCGAGAGGTTGTTTGTGTGCGAGTGTGCGCGAGTGTGTGTTGAGCGTGTCCTCCCCCGCTTTACTGTAATTTGCAAACAAGAGACTCTCCGAGGTGCTCAGTTGTTCTATTCGCCTCCCTCCCTCTCTATCTCCCGCTCTCCCTCGCTCCATCCATCTCTCCGACGCAATCTTTTATTAAGTTCCCGAGTGCGGTGGCATCTGTTCCCTGCGCTGTTCGCTCATTAGTACACTGTAAACAGCGCCGACGACTCCGGAGCAGACCAGACGCAGACGGAGGGATGAACGAGAGCTTATTGTGCTGCAGATGTGTGTGTGTGTGTGTGTGTGTGTGTGTGTGTGTGTGTGACAGGCTTCTGAAACGTGCTGCTTTCGACAAGGCCGAAGGGACCCGGCGCCCCGAGGCAGAGCAGACCTGACGTCTCGTTCGCAAAAATGAAGAGGCGCTCAAATAGGGCACACACACACACACCTCGACACACACACACCTCGACACACACACACACACACACACAATGACAGATGCACTGAATCTCAGTAAGGAATAGATCATCTGCATACAAATGTGTGAAGGATAACTGACACTTTTACACATTGCTATCAGCGTCGGCTAATTTTCCTGCAGGGAGAAAAAAACCGAGCAAAGCCGCAGCTCTTCAGATGAGCTTCTAACGTTTAGCTATTAGACGCGTTCACTAGCGCAAATTAGCCTGTTAGCAAAGCCGCTCGTTCTAACAAGCTCATCTTTTAGCTAACGCGTAATTATCTTGAAATTCATGTTGCTTTTAATCTCATCACCCCGAACTGTCAGCTGAACGTTTTTATTTATTTCTGAGCTTCATTATTTTTGTTGACTCATTTTGTTTTTTAAGTGTAACGCTAATTTATGCTGGAGGTTAGCTTGTTTAATGGGATTATTAGCAGTGAATATTTAGCAAATTCTGTACCGATAAAGGATTACAAAAAAGTAATCACATAATAATAATAATAATAATAATAATAATACAAACTCCAAATAATTTCCAGGCTTCCGATTTCGCAGATTCTTTGGACGATCTCCATCTGCCTTTAAACCCTATCAATAAAACGTCGTATTTTGCGATTTTCTTTGCTGCTGGAAACACTTACGCAGCGCACAAACACATTAGCGTAAACACAGAGGGGCTTTTCCTGCCAGTGGCCCGAGGAGGCGGAAAAGGAGAGCTACTGTGATCACGAGAACGTACACGAGAACTCATTAACTTATTCAACGACCGCAAAATCCCCGGCCGAGAGCGCACGTAGCGCCTCATAACCTGCTGTATACAGCGTCATGCTTTAAACACATATTCAGGTGGTCACTTCTTCTCTCCTTCTTCTCTCCTTCTTCTCTTCTTCTTCTCTCCTTCTTCTCTTCTTCTTCTCTCCTTTTCACCTCTTGGCCAGTCGGAGTGGAGGTGCGTGTGACGGTTCGGCTCCTGCAGCGCCGGCCTGTAAATTCCCCCTAAACGTTTAAACATATGGTCAGGAGAAAACAGGGCAGGAAAGGACACTAGCATTTTGTGTGTGTGTGTGTGTGTGTGTGTGTGTGTGTGTGTGTGTGTGTGTGTGTGTGTGTTTTTCCCTGGATGTGACCATGCTGCCCTAAAAGCACACACTATTGTTTCCATATTTTTTGGCCGGTGGATTCTCCGTGGCATCTGGGAGGCATTATAAAGCTGCTGTTCCTGAGGACTGAGAGGTATTAAAGCAGCAGAGAGGTATCCAGAGGAATCTGACGGTTTACGTGGCCAACACACACACACACACACACACACACACACACACACACACGCGCGCGCGCTAAACGCTAAACACTTCAGGCTGCCGGACAATTCTCAAAAGGTGCCTTTCACATATAACTCATAACTATTACATATAACTTATAACTTACTCTAATGTAATATATTACAGCCTTTATAATGCCATGTAATAACCGTAAATATTATAGATACGCTCGAAGTACACACACTGCACACCTCACACCTCGAAATACACACTGCACACCTCACACCTCGAAGTACACACACTGCACACCTCACACCTCGAAGTACACACTGCACACCTCACACCTCGAAGTACACACTGCACACCTCACACC
>JAKKZN010000003.1:858950-861450 GCA_033441825.1 Pangasius elongatus
TACATCTCCAGAGCAGCATTACATCTCCAGAGCAGGAGTACATCTCCAGAGCAGCATTACATCTCCAGAGCAGGAGTACATCTCCGTCACAGCTCCTTAAAATCGGCTTTCTGCTCACTGTACACATCTGTACACATCTGTATAAATAATAATCTGCACTCAGACGGCTGGTAAAACATCAAACCGACACTGACACCAGTTTTAACTATATTACAGCTTTGGAAGTGTTTTCTCCAGCCAAAAGTTTTGGCACCAGTGCTAACACAGTGTGCTAACTACAGCCTCTTTTCTGATCTCAGAAATATTAATCACACACAATCGTCTCGCTGCCAGAACCTCAGCATGCCCAGACGCTTGAACGCCTCCAGAAATGTCATTTCTGTCCCATTTATTATCCTCTCGTCCGAGCACTTAAGCTAACGGCTGATAAGAGCGCCTGAGCCCTGACGGGGAGGATTTCAGCACTGAACCAGACCTGCTCTGAAAGAAAACTGCTGATAAGAGGGTACAGCTGGCCAAAACTTCTGTTTCCACAAATCCTACATGATCCACGGCGCATGGGAGAGGCCGATTTTTCATTCAGACAATAACCAAGAATGTTTCTCTTGGCGAGCTGCTCGCGTTTTTTAAAAATATTTTTTCTTACAGCGAAAAATCACAGCGCTTTTGTTCTCGACGTTTCACATCACACGGAGCCGCGGTGTGCTGAGCTCGTTATTAAAAAATGTTCATCAATCACTGACGTTTGATCTTTTTTTTTTCCACAGCAGAGTCTGAAACTGAATCGTTATTCGTTTGATTGCGAGCAAATCTGATCTGCACATCTGTGAAGTGACGATGGAGGACAAATTTAACCTACAAATGTGACCTTCTGAAGATCTCAATGTTCTTCTTCCTCCAAACGTTTAATGAAAACATACACTCTGATAGGATTTTATCCCAAATCACGACTGTAGATTTATTCTTATAACGTAACTGAGAACAGGAACTAGTGTTCGTCATGGACATGTAGGTATAAATGGATAAAAAGTAAAGATGCATTGATAATGACGCTGCTTTCAGGGTATCGATGATCATCTACTCGTTAGAAAAAATGCTCAGATGCCATTTAATACCGCTAATGAAGAGACGACACGAGCTGACAGCGATCTGGACGTGTTTCACGATTAATGATCAAAGCAAAACAGACTGCAATCTGTGAAAATATGAAGAGGAGGAACTACAGTATCGTCCTACAATCTGCTAGCAACACACACGCAGGCTAGGCAAGACAGATGTCTACAGACGACGCCAGGTGAGCGTAAATAACAGCTCTTACGTTGCTCAGTATGTTGCTCTTGACGTTCAGCGGCTATCGATCATCAACACCGAGGCATTCTGAGGCAGTGTAAACAAAAACGTGCTTTATTTACAGCTGGACAGAAAGACAAACCACTCCTGAGCTAACGAATATACACAGCTAACGCACTTCGTTTTCAAATCAACTTGTTAGCGTTATATAGAATGAATCTAATAGCGTAAGGGCATGAACACACACACACACACACACACACACACGTGGCTGAATAAAGCGTTCTGTGATGGACCTGATTGATTAAGACTAAGTATCTTACTCGTTTAAGTTTCAGGGTCAGGTATCATGACCCATGACCCATATGATATTTCCACCATGTTGCTTTCTTGCACTCCGCTGCACATGATACAAACCCATCCATTACGAAATGAACAACAACGCAATACGTTCCACCATCTTGTCCTTTTCACGTGACAGTCGCATGTCAGTGTGAGACACGAGAGACAAGAAAATGCTGTTTTCAGATTTTCCTGTGTGTGTGTGTGTGTGTGTGTGTGTGAACTCATCCGACTGTACGACTGGTGTTAAAGCAGCTAAAATTACTTTTAACCTGGACAAAAAGCCTCTCGTCTAAAGCAAACAATAAATTATCCTTAAAAGCCCCGACAGCGATGAGCTCCTTAATCACGGCCGCCGAGCTGCAGTTTTTTCACATTTGACATGGTGTCAGGACGTAAGAACAGTTCATGAGTCATGTAATTGACTAGCATGTGCTCTCACGACGTCCTTTACCTCGTCCTGTGTGGTAGCATGAGAAGATCTCCTCCTCCTCCTCCTCCTCCTCCTCCTCTTCAGATTCCCAGATTAGGATAGTGGAATATCACCTTTTTCCCAAAATATTTCCCGTTGTCGGATCCTGATCAGGTTACACAGTTACCGCGTGATAGTAGAGAAATAAAAATGCATTAATCCATGTAATGGTGTCCATCAGATTCCGTAAGGTTTCTATTAGGGATTTTCTGCTTATCATTAAACTCCACTAGAACCCAATAAAACCTTCTAGCATGAATAGATGGTCAGAATAATTTTAGGACCCATTAGGACCATTATGGACCACCTTAAACACATGAATTCCCATTTAGAACCAGCAGAAATTTTTAAGGGTTTCTGTCAGATTCCTAAGTATTTCCATTAGAGATTTTCTGA
>JAKKZN010000003.1:866450-870799 GCA_033441825.1 Pangasius elongatus
ACTAGCGACACTAATCCCCTTCTTCTACTAGCGACACTAATCCCCTTTCTCTACACACTCCCTTCTACTAGCGACACTAATCCCCTTTCTCTACACACTCCCTTCTACTAGTGACATTAATCATGTGCTCTATTCTCTCTATAGGCCACATAAGCATTTTTATAAATCCACTGTGGGATTGTCCCAAACCTTTCCCTATATAGGCTACAAAAATGCGATGAAAGCACCGGGCTTTATGGTTAAGTGGACGAGTCTGCACTTCCTGTTCCTGTTGACCGTGGCGATACGCTCCCTCGCTCCCTCGCTCACTCGCTGTCAGCACTTAGTGGACATCTGTGCAGTGCCAAAGTTCTCCACATGGCACGAGCACTGAAAGAAAAATGAACGCGTTCCTGCAGTGGCACTCGACGCAGCGTGAGGAAGAAAAACTGAGAGAGACATTCGGCGGACGCAGCAATTAGTGACTCACCCTGAACACACACGGAGACGGAGAGAGAGACAGAGAGAGAGAGAGAGAGACAGAGAGAGATGGAGAGACAGACATGCAGAGTGAGAGACAGACAGAGAGAAAGAAAGAAAGAAAGAAAGAAAGAAAGAAAGAAAGAGACACAGAGCATGAGAGAGAGACTTAGAGCGAGAGAGAGAGAGAAAGAGAGATGGAGAGACAGACACAGAGTGAGAGAAAGAAAGAAAGAGAGACAGAGAGAGCTTTGGCAAGACAAATGCACAGTTATTTGTCATGTGAATAAAGCACATGAACTGAAAACTGAGAGATAAAGAGACACACAGTGTGAGAGAGAAAGAGACACAGAGAGAAAGAGAGAGACAGAGCGAGTGAGGGAAAGACACAGAGAGTGAGAGAGAGGGAAAGACAGACAGAGAGAGAGAGAGAGAGAGACAGATGCTAGCCGTATGGTCATGCTAATACACTGAAGAGCTTTCCAGTGGTGGGGAAATTAATCACCTGCAGCACTGCTGGGACTCTGAGAGCTCTGATAAGCAGCAGCGTTATCTTTTATCTCTCATTTACACGAAAGATAAACAGAAATGGATAAAAATGACATTCTCAAAATTAATCAGTTACAGTAAAGTACTGAGTGCCGGGGTGGTGTGATGAAGCAGAGTTGCTGTTATTTTACCAAAAAATACAACAGATTACTTATTCAAGAACAATGTCATACTTTTTATCCATTTATAGTTACAATTAATGTTACTTCCTGTTGTCACTTACGTTATAGCAGCTATAAACTCGTTTATAAACCAGCCTCTCTTTTCTTTCTCTCGCATCATATTAGCAAGAAACCGCAAAGAAGCGTAAACTCCTCCGTCCTGAAGACGTCGGAAAACTAATCAACACCTCCTGACCAATCAGAGCGCAGGATTCAGCAGCGCCGTGGTATAGGGACGATGAGGGAAAGACTGCTATAACGCAAGTGAGAACAGGAACTCATAATGACTAATAACTAGAAATGGATAAAAAGTATGACGTGTCCTTGTTTAATAAATAAAAAATTACAATATTTGGTAAATAGCAGTGGAATAAAAAAAGATGAAAGAGGAAAGCAGATGAGTAGCAACACTTGCAAGAGGAAAGTGTGAGGATGGAGAGAGCAGCGCATCAGGGCAGGTCCCGTGTGTGTGTGTGTGTGTGTGTGTGTGTGTGTGTGTGTGTGAGTTCAAGGGGAGCGGCCTTAATGACTCCCAGATCACCACACGCGCTGGGAGCCGGGAACGAGGGAGAGAAAGTGCGAGAAGGTGTGTGGAAAAAGAGGGCAGGAGCGGCAGAATTCCCCGAGCGGCGGCTCTGGCGCAGGAACTGAGCTGCTTTTGGCTCGCGCTGCGTTCCGGGGGAGTGCTATAAAAAGACAAAAGAGGCAGGAGGCCATGTGGAGTGACTCCTGAAAGGGAGAAAACACCCACTCCATAATCCCAGGACACACAGATACACACTCTCTCTCTCTCTCTCTCTCACACACACACACTCACACACTGGGATGTGTGTGTAGTCATTAGCGCACTGTTACTTACGTAAAAGGATGAAAATAGACACAAGCTTCAGCGCTCAGTGAATATCAAACTCAGCCCAAGGCTCACACAGGGTCTCGGTGTGTATACACACACACACACACACACACACTCACACTGTGACACAAAGACACACCCAAACACATGTTGCTTCAATAGAAGCGTTGTCACACACGACTCCTACAGATATCCCGGCTTTAATGCTTCGAGCATGAGGTAAGACACCAACTGGGGAAATTTTTTAAATGTCTGAGGTTTTTTTTTTTCCTTTTTTTTAAAAGATCTTTTCAATCCAAGGCCTTGATTATTTTATGGTATTTCATTTCCGTTTATTTATTTATTTATTTGTTTGTTTGTTTGTTTGTTTGTTTTTGGTCACGTCAGAATTCAGATTGTTTTAAAGCACACACACGTCCAATCTCATCTGCTTTCAAAAAAACAAAAAAACTAAACAAAAAGCAGAGCGAGACGACTGGAAAACACTCAGGCATGAGGTAAGATACGGGCCGTGGGCTGTACATAAAATAAATAAATAAATTAAAAAAAGAAAAGAAAAATAAAGAAAAAAGAAGGTGACAACTTGTAAAGGAAATAAACTTTTAAAGTAAATTTTATTTTAGATATTTTTTCATGTAGCTCTGATGACCTCTCATTCCAGAGTGAGATTTTGTATTATTTTTATTTTAGTTATTTTTCAAAGCACACATCCAGTTTCACACACCTTTAATCCACGAAAGTAAAAACAAAACAAACAAAACAAGAACAGTGCCAGGCAGCCGAGACAGACTGATTTGGATTGTTTGTTTGTTTGTTTGTTTGTTTGTTTGTTTGTTTGAAGCTCACAGCATGTCCGATCAGCAGTGCAGCTGTTAAACACTCCTAGTTTTCAGGCTTCAAACATTTCAAACATCAGATAAGATACAGACGATAAACGATGATAAATAAAAGTCAGGACTGCGGATGTTCACATTTTATAAGAATCTCAACCCAAGACTTCACTTCTTTTCTTTTCTTTTTCTTTTCTTTTCTTTATAATGACCTGTCACTCTGAAGTCAGACTGTATTTGTTTGTTTGTTTGTTTGTGTAAGTAAACAGTGCAGTAGGTCTAATCGTACGTGTTTGCGACGCAGCCCAGTGCCGAGCCTCTCAGTTAAACAGTCCTGCTGTAACGATCTGAAGACGAGGCAAGACATAAAAGATGGAATTTTGAAAAAAAGGGGCTGTGGATAATTTTTTAATCTCAGATATGTTTTGCAAAAAAAAAAAAAAAAAAAAAATGGTATGATGACTTTTTCAACTCAAGAAAGACCTCTTTTAATATCATTTATTTATTTATTTATTTATTTCACACATGTCCAGTCTCCTGTAACTGCTTTCCCTCTGCCCAAAAAAACCCAGAAAAAAAAATCAGTACAAGGCAACTCTGGTAAACACTGTGAGTTTTTTGTCCTTAAGAGAACGCAGCGGTCTGGCTCTGGTCCCGGTGTAAATGCGTTCCCGATGCATCGGCCCTCGCTCGCTCTTTCCCAAGGCAAGGTGTGAGGTGTGGAGAGAAAGCCGCTGCTCCGAGGATGAACTTTACTGTGGGAGGTCCACTTATTATTAAATACCTCTGGAATGGCTCGAGCTTTCCCGGTGCCAGCTGAGGGCATCCAGTGGGCAGAGGAGGAACCCGAGCAGTACCCAGGATAGAGAGAGAGAGAGAGAGAGAGAGAGAGAGAGAGAGAGAGAGGTGAAGGAGAGAACCGAGAGCCTGCGTGCTGCCTGGGTGTTCGGTCCTTGGCAGGGTTTCGGCCTGAGGCTCACTGATCTGCGCCCAAATTTATTTACAAGCCCATTAACGTGCGAGAATCACCAAAGACCAGCATTTACGCTAACTAATCCCCACTCCTCCTCTTCCCCATCTGCTTTTTACTGCTTTTGTTCATTTGATGAGTCCTGGCGCGGAGCGAGTGGCGCTGGTGGTCGTGTTGTACAACAAACACATTAGCTGTTGGCCTTAAACATGCACGTAGACACACACCAGGCACGGCGCTGCTTTAGCCAGAGATCTGGTGGCATGTTTAATTCTTTACTTAAAGAGATACGTTGCTAATCAAACCTACGGATTCATCACAAACATCTAATCATTTATAACGAGCTCTTCGAGTGAGAGGTGAGAGCAGCGAGCTCATTAGTACAGCGCAAAAATCCGACCGATTGCCGTTAAAGACGGCTGATGACTTTTCTGAAAGTTTTGTCAGTTTAAATCTTCTTCTTCTTCTTCTTCTTCTTCTTCTTCTTCTTCTTCTTCTTCTTTGGGCTTTTCCCTTCAGGGGTCTCC
>JAKKZN010000003.1:922976-939320 GCA_033441825.1 Pangasius elongatus
TCTGCCTATCCCTCTCTCTATCCCTCTGCCTATCCCTCTCTCTATCCCTCTGCCTATCCCTCTCTCTATCCCTCTGCATATCCCTCTGCCTATCCCTCTCTATCTCTCTCTCTATCCCTCTCTCTATCCCTCTGCCTATCTATCTGCCTGTCCCTCTCTATCCCTCTCTCTATCCCTCTCTCTATCCCTCTGCCTATCCCTCTCTCTATGCCTCTCTCTATCTCTCTCTCTATCCCTCTGCCTGTCCCTCTCTCTATCCCTCTCTCTATCTCTCTCTATCCCTCTGCCTGTCCCTCTCTATCCCTCTCTCTATCCCTCTCTATCCCTCTCTCTATCCCTCTGCCTGTCCCTCTCTATCCCTCTGCCTATCCCACTCTCTCTCTCTTGAATCTCTATATCCAAATTATTTCAATGAACTTGGTTATCATATTGAAATGACAACTTTTTATTAAAAAAAAGTAAAAAATAAATCCATATAACAAATAAACAATAAAAGATCAAAAAGAAAAGTGTGTGTTTTTTTCTGATCAAGCCTCTTTCTCTACTTTTTTCTTATTTGGTCCCTATTTCTCTTTCCCTCTTTAGCTCTCTACAGCCTCTCTTCCTGTTTCTATCTGTTTTGATCTCTCGCTTTCTCCTTCTGCTGTCCTCTACCTCTCCATCTGTCTGTCTCTCTATCTCTCTATCTGTCTCTCTTTCTCTTTGTAGCTGTCTGCCTGATTGTGGTGACATGAAGCAATTGGTCTAAAACTGAATCATCCCACTGTACAGAGCTGTGTGTGTGTGTGTGTGTGTGTGTGTGTGTGTGTGTGTGTGTGTGTGTGTGTGTGTGTGTACCAGAGAGAGAGAGAGAGAGAGAGAGAGTATGAGTACCAGACAGAGAGAGAGAGAAAGAGAGTGTATTCCTCTCTATTAGAGATTCAGTAAGTCTGAGACACACAGTGTGGACAAGCGGAGTGTGTTTGACCCCCGACAGCGCAGCAAGACTGTGTGTGTGTGTGTGTGTGTGTGTGTGTGTGTGTGTGTGTGTGTGTGTGTTGAAGCGTGTCAGAGCGCTTCAGAGGCTCGGCCATGTTTCCTCTCGCTCTGTCCTTCCTATTTTCTCCCCAGCGTCCGGCCGAGCTTCCAAACACATCCGCCTTAATAAGACTGACTCGGAGTGCGCCGCTCTCTCAGCTATCCGAGTGTGACAGCACGTCAAAGCGCTTCCACTACTGCCTGTCTACTGTGTGTGTGTGTGTGTGTGTGTGTGTGTGTGTGTGTGTGTGTGTGTGTGTGTGTGTGTGTGTGAGGGCTGCAACAGTACAATCAATTCCAAGTATGATAATTGTAAATAAATAACGGATAGCACTGTTTCCACTACATGACGTTTTCTGCTCACGCTGTCCCACAGGAATGCTATTTATCCCGGCGGCCATCTTGGAAAATCACTCTCTCTATTACCGCTGATTGAGATGACCTCACTCCCAGGCCACACCCCCAGGCCACGCCCCCTAACCCACTGCATGTAAGTGATACTGAGTGATGGTGTGGTGTGATGAAGCTGATTATTTTCCTGTAACAGCACGTCCCCGAGTGTTTTCTTCCTCACAGCAATTTACCGACAACTACAAGTTATTATTTATTAAAGAACGATACGTCAAACTTTTTATCCATTTGTAATTACACGTAACAAGTTAGTTCCTGTTACATGTACGTTATCGCAGCTATAAACAGCCGTTCCCTCGCCAGCGTTGCTTTTTTTCTCTCTAATGAAGTCAATAAGACAAAAATAACGCAGCTTTTGGTGTTACCGAGAAACTTGTTAACTTCATTAGCACAAAATTTAGTCAATAAAACAAATTACTGTGGCCTGATGGTGGCGCTAGAGCACGGTGCTTTAGGGAACATTAAGCTCCGCCTCCTCTGAGCTATTTTCAGCGTGTCAGGAATGATCTGTAACCTCAGCTGACAAAAAAATGCTCAAATTAAGTAGCTGGACCAATGAAATAGCGTTTTAGCGAATATTAATTAGTTAGATCTTGTGTTCCTGGTGTTCAGTTATTATGAAACACGCTCGAGATGCGACACTTTCAGTGAGAATTGAAAGATTTGGTCATTCTGAGAGCTAGGAGCCTTTCACCGCCTTACACGTTAGCATGTTTACACGTTAGCATGTTTACACGTTAGCATGTTTACACGTTAGCATGCTCGTGATTAGCTAATGTTATTTAAAACATCGTGTTGGATCTCAGAGGACATTCTTTACGTTTAACGACGATAAATTGGGACGATATTTGGCAGACAGACGGAACTCGACCTGAGAGACCTCGTCACCTGCTTTCGGATCGGTCTCGTGATCCCTCTACTGCCACCTAGAGGTCAGATTCACTCTCACACTTCATCCTTCAGTCAGGTTTCATCCCACAGGCAATGTGGAATTGTTCATTTGAATCTCTCTCTCTCTGTGTTTCTATCTGTCTTTCTCCATCCCTCTTCTTCAGTCTCTCTCTTTCTCCCTCTCTCTGTGCTGTTCTCTCAATTCAATTAATTCAGTCCCTCTCTCTTGCTATCTGTTTTTTTCTCTCTCTCCAGAAATCTTGCTCTCTCTTTGTCTCACATTTCATGAGAATCCGACGGACAGACAGTCTTTCTCTAACGCTCTCCACGTCTTTCTTTCTGTCTGTCTCTCCATCTCTCTCTCTTACTCTACCTCTCTGTGAAACCTCTCTGTAAATTCAGTTTCTGTTTCCATCCTTCTCTCTCTCTCTCTCTCTCTCTCTCTCTCGCTCTCTCTTTCCACCTGTGTCCCTTTCTTACTCTTTTAATTCAATCTGATTAATTTCCATTTCTCTCTATTTTTAAATCTCTCGCTTTCTCCACCACTGTTTCTCTCTCTTTATCCCTTTATCTCTCTCTCTCTCTCTCTCTCTCTCTCTCTTGTTGTTGTCTGTTATCCTCTCAGTCTGTCTCTCAGTGCCTTTCTCTTTATCTGTCTCTTGCTGTATTTCTTTTTATCTGTCTCTCTCACTTTCCCTCTCTATCTGTCTCTCTTCCTCTCTGCCCTCTTTGCTCTCTCCTTTTCTCTGCCTGTCTTCCTCTCTTTCTTTCTTTGTCTGTCTCTCTTAATTGAATGAAATTCTCCTCTTCTCGTCTCTCTCTCTCTCTCTCTCTCTCCCTGTCAGTGAATTATAACAATGAACTAGTCTTAAATTTGTGATGCAATTTCTTAAACACACACACACACACACACACACACACACACACACACACACACACACACATGTATATATGTATATAGTAACTTAAAATATTTTTGAGAATTGTGCAAGTGTATTTATTATGTTTATTTGTTTGTTATTTTTGATGAGGATGATTTTGTTTTAAGGTCTTTTCTTTTTAAAGATATGTATTTATTCATGTAAATATCAAGTATTAAATATAAATAAAAGTATGTGAAAACTCGAGTCTCTCTCTCTCTCTCCCTCTCTCTCTCTCTCTCTCTCTCTCTCTCTCCGGTCATTACAGTTTAGTGGAAGTATCAGTGACCTGCGTTTCCTTGACAATCAGAAAGCTGCAGCTCTGATTTCAGGAATCTGGACTCTATTAAGCTTCAATCAAACAGAAGGACAATCAGCGCACGCAAACAACGCCATGAGGGTTTAATAACTCCTCCTCATCACCACGAGACCCCCAGGAACCCTGCAGCCTCGGGGAGAACCACTCCTCCATCAAACCACACTTCTCCCTCCCTCTCTCTCTCCCTCTCTCTCCTCCCCAATAATACCCCGCACATCTGTCAGGCCCCGTGGCAGCCCAAACTTCTGCCCCATCGATCGCAGATATTGACCACGCAGCAGCCGCGGCTTCATAAACCGTATTGTGGTGTGGAGGAATCAGAACAAAGGCCCGTGGAGACCATCTCCTCCTTCACCATCTTCATAACACACACACACACACACACACACACACACACACACACACAGGAAACTAGAACCCTGCTCATTTTCTCCACTGCAAAATACTCTGAGTGAACAAACACACTGAGAAGTGCCTCGTAAACAAAAATGTAAACAAAAATGTAAACAAAAATGTAAACAAAANGGTGATGTTAAAGATGTTAAACTCCGATAGTGGAATTTCAGGGTTCTAGATCACATCTGGTTCCTCGTCATTTGCATCATAAAAGCGTTCCTTAAGCTTCCTCTCTAAGATTAACGCTTCCTACTTTCCTAAAGAAACTCTACCTGGAACTTTGAATAAAAGAGAAAATCTTTATAAGGTTCTACAAAGAATCTTTTTTATAATATATTTGTTTAAAGGTTCTTTGGTTAATGGTTCTTACTTCCATAAATGTGAATCTTCTCTGAAAGAGAGACCATCTCTAAGTTTGAAGACAGAACCTTTACGGGGGTTCTCTTTATATCTGCATCTTCAGTACTCTACACTCTTTAACAGAAGGGTTCCTTAAAGGTTCTTGCCTCCCTAAACAGGTTCTGCTCGAAACCCTCACTGAAGGAGAAACTCTGTGTCTGGGTCTACACAGAGCCTTTAAATGGGTTTCCCAAAGACAAAAGACCTTTAAATCTGCATCTCCACTTTTNCTTTTGGTACTAACCTCCCTAAAGACGTTCTACCTGGAACGTTTTCTGATCAAGAAGCCAGTATGTAGGGTTCTGCAGAGAATATTTAATGGCGTTCCCCTGGAATGCAACTGACTTTATCTCCTCATTGCTCCACACATGAGTTCCTTAATGGTTCTTTTGCAGATGAATGGTTCCTATCTTCCTAAAAGGATTCTACTTGGAACCTTCAATAAAAGAGAAAGCCTCTGTAGGGTTCTCAATAGAACCATTAAGAGGGTTCCCCAGACTGACCATCTCTTCATTTCTCTACACTTTAATAAGAAAGAGTTCCTTAAGGGTTCTCTGGAATATTAATATTAATGGGTCTTACCCCCTTCCAGATGTTTTCCTTGGAACCCTTTATCCAGTTCTACATAGAACCTTTAAAGGGGTTCTCCCAAAGAAAACAAATTTGGATCTGCATCTCCTCATTGTTGCACACTTCTAGGAAAGCGCTTAATGGTTCTTCTGAAGATTAATTGTTCGTAGCCAATAAAGAAGTTCTACTTTGAACCTCTATCTAAGACCATAATAAAAGAGTTCCTTAAGGGTTCTTTGAAGATTAATGGTTCTCATTAGGTCCTCATCTCCTCATTGCTCCACACGCTTTAACAAAAAAGTTCCTTAATGCTGTTTACCTCCCAGAAGCTGTACTACTTTAAATGTTCTCTGTAAAAGAAACCTACATAGAACCTTTAAAGCGGGTTCTCAAATAAAACGAATTTAGATCTGCATCTGCTCATTAAAAAAAGTAATGGGGCTTAACTGTTTGTTTGTTTGTTTGTTTGTTTGTTTGTTTGTTTGTTTGTTTGTTTGTTTGTTTGGAAGATTAAAGGTTGTTACTGCAGTAAAGAGGTTCTAATTCCTTAATTGTTATAAAAATGAAAGGTACTCCCCTCTCTGAAGAGGTTCTAAGTGGAACTCCTTATTAACTTAAATCTAATAAGTAAATGCTAAAACATAAAATTAGAAATTAAATTGCTAATAAACTTAAATTTAAAAACTGAAACCTAAAAAAAATTACATTTAAAAATTAAATGCTAATAAAATTAAAATTATAAAATAAAAGCTAATAAACTTAAATTTAAGAATTAAATGCTAAAACATAAAATTATAAATTAAAAGCTAATAATCATAAAATTAAAAAAAATAAATGCTTAAACAAAATAAAAAAATAAACACTAAAAAACTTTTTTTTTTATTTAAATATTAATAAATATAAATAAAAAACCTAAAATGCTAATATACATCATTTGAAACAAAAAAAAAACTACATGCTAATAAACTTTTATTTTAAATGATAAACTGCTAATGAACTCCACATGCGTGTTACAGAAACAGACATCTCCTGTTCTCATCTCCTGCCCGGGGTCGTGTCTCAGGTGTGATTATGATGAAGATACAGCGCAGAGCTGATGTGTGTGTGTGTGTGTGTGAGGGAAACCCACTGGTTTTAGTGTTTATATCCACAGAGCTGGTGTAGTGCGATGTGATATTACAGTCCAGGCTATAACTCTCCCTTCAGACGAGACGAGACGAGACGAGACGAGAAGAGACAAGACGAGACGAGACGAGAAGAGAAGAAGAGAAGAGACAAGAAGAGAAGAGAAGAGAAGAGAAGAGAAGAGACAAGAAGAGACGAGATGAGAAGAAGAGAAGAGAAGAGAAGAAGAGAAGAGACGAGACGAGAAGAAGAGAAGAGAAGAAGAGAAGAGACGAGAAGAGAAGAAGAGAAGAGAAGAGAAGAGAAGAGAAGAGAAGAGAAGAGAAGACGAGAAGAGAAGAGAGCTGGTCCACGTAGAGCTCTGACGCACAGCCGCTTGCAGCAGCGTGGAGCTCTTTAAGAATTAATGTGAAAGCCTGCTAGGATTAAACCGGGTTAGACTCGGAGCCCAGACCATCCAGAACCGACACAGGGCCTCTTTAACCGCTCCGCTCCAATCTCCGAGGATGCTGCGGGCTTCCTTCTCAGGCAAGTGTACACACTCGCTGTTTTGTTCCATCTTTCTCGCCTTCGTTCGTTTTTTTCCTGTTGTTTAGGGCCGGGGAGGAAAGCGAGGCCTCGTCAGGCGGTTTGTCATTTAAATTGTATGAAACCGCTGAAGACGAGCAGCAGGGCTGAAGACGGGCCGGAGCTCATTCTGCATTCAGCACCCTCGAGCTGCACACATGAAACTCCACCAGCACCGGTCCAGTTCTCTCTCTCTCTCACACACACACACACACACACACACACACACACACACACACACACACACACACACACACCTCCACGCTGAGGGTCAGATACACCGCATTAACCATTACTCACAATTTGCACGCTATACAAATATATATCTTTTCATATCTACATCTAAAATCTTCCTTTTTTAAAAAAAAATAAATGTAGCTCAATGCAGAATATAATCCAGTATAGGAGTTCCTCAGGGGTGTATTCCTCTCTCTCTCTCTCGATCTCTCTCTCTCTCTCTCTCTCTCTCTCTCTCTCCTTATAACATCCTCACATTCTCACACTCTTTGTTGTTAAACAAGTTCATTCCCGTTGTCACTCACGTTATAGCAGCTAGAAACAGTTGTTCCCTCACCAGCCTCTCTTTTTTTCCTCTCTCTTAAAATTAATAAAACAAAACAAAACAAAAATGCAGCTTGTAACGTCACCAAGAAACCACAAAGAAACCTGAAGATGTAGGGTTCTACGTAGAACCTTCAACAGGACTCCATCTCTCCATCTTTAGATCAGCATCTCCTCATGTCTCTGTACTCGTTAAAAGGGTTCCTTACGGGTTCTCTGGGAGATTAAGTGCTCTTACCTCCCTAAACAGGACCTGAGAGAGGAACGTTTTTCAACAAAAGTAGAACAAACGTTGACACAAAATATGCTAAACAAAATAAAATCAAGCAAACGGAACACACAGACTGGTTTGCAGAATACTCCAAAAGTAACTCTAATTTCATTGCCATAGCTGTAAAAGCTCACAGTCCCGCTGAAGGTCTACGCTGTTCTGGCCCTGAAAGGTCTGGGGAATCCACTGCTCAGATAACCTCTGGAGCTCCATCACCACTGCCAACCAGCACACAATCTCAGCCAGGAACCAAAAAGATGGCAAAATATAACATGAAACACACAAACACTAAAACATCTGTAGATTTCTCAATGCCATCATTGCAATTGTCATTACTGTCATCGGCCTTACCATCATCAGCATTACCGTCATCAGCATTACCGTCATCGGCCTTACCGTCATCGGCATTACTGTCATCAGCATTACCGTCATCGGCATTGTCTTTACTGTCACTGCCGTTACTGTGAATGGCATTTCCGTCATTGGCATTAAATCATCCTCATTACTGTCACTGGTGTCAGCATTACCATCATTGGCATAAATGTCATTGGCATTACCGTCAATGGTATTACCGTTATCGTGATTTGTCATTACCATCATTGGCATTACCCTCAAGCACATTGCCGCCATTGGCATTACCGTTATTGCGATTTGTCATTACCGCCATTGGTATTATCATCATTGGCATTACCGTCAATGTCATTACCGTTCACGTGATTTGTCATTACCGTCATTGACATTACCGTTATCGTGATTTGTCATTACCGTCATTGACATTACCGTTATCGTGATTTGTCATTACCGTCATTGGCATTACCGTTATCGTGATTTGTCATTACCGTCATTGTCATTACCGTTATCGTGATTTGTCATTACCGTCATTGTCATTACCGTTATCGTGATTTGTCATTACCATCATTGGCATTACTGTTATCGTGATTTGTCATTACCGTCATTGGCATTACCGTCATTGGCATTACCGTTATCGTGATTTGTCATTACCGTCATTGGCATTACCGTTATCGTGATTTGTCATTACCATCATTGTCATTAGTGTCATTGTTATTACCGCCATTAGTGTCTTTGCATGTAAGTTACATGGCATTGTCAATGCTTTCTGTGTTGGATCTATTATCTAGTCTTGCACATTGTTTATTGTTAACATACACAGACATCACAAATGATTATTATTACTATTATTGTTGTTGTTATTTGTTTGTTTATTTGTTTGTTAATATTTATACCACCACAGATTAGCAAGACGAGGTTTTAGATGGTGGTGGAGTCACTCCTGAGATCCAGACACTCACACTCTCACACTGACGTTCAGTTTCAGATTTTTTACCGAAAGTGGAACGATACTGAAAATGATTTTTCCAACATGAACCTTTAAGGTCTTGGCTCATTTTCTCTAAAGAACACAAGCAGTCATCTGTAAAAAAAAATAAATAAATAAAAAAATCAGAGTTCCATTACAGAGCTGGCGCTCGGCTCAGTGTGAGGCAGCAGGCGGAAACCAAAGGTTTGCTCAGGGCTGTTGTTTACGTTCTATCAGGATCGTGTGTATTGATTAGTATGTAAAGACTATCAGTTAGGCGTCGTTTGAGAATGAACAGTTTCAGCTGTCTTGCGTTATGACGGAAGGACTCGAGCAGAGGGACGCTGGGACTGAACATTGCTAAGTGGTGACCGGCGTTAATAATTACATCCACTTGCAGACAAAAACATTGTCGGAGTCCTGCTGTAACACCTCATAATTCTCCTCTACTGAAAGATTTTTTTTAACTGGCGGCGATGGAAAGGGCAGCGGGAGCCGTGAATCACGCTCGGGCCTGCTGTGTGTCAGTGCTGTCGTTACAGACACGGAGAAATGAGCTACAGCAGGGAATTATTAGCAGGACGTAATGTCACCATGTTGATGACTCGGCATCGAGGCTCCGTGTCTTTTCCACATCGTTGAGGTTTTGCGAACTCTCAAGAATTTTATGGCACAGTCCTGGGAAGTCTTGTGGGTTTTTTTTTTTCTCCATTGCTGGACATGGTAATGTCTCACTGTGTGTGTGTGTGTGTGTGTGTGTGTGTGTGCTTCAACTTAACGTCTTTTCTTTGGCTGCTCGGTGATAATATTTCAGCTCCATGTCGCCGTCACGCTAAAGCAGGGCCTCCAAACAGTGCACTCCTGAGAGGAAGAGGCAGCTAAATGAAGTTCCTGCTGTAATTCCACACCGTGCAGGAGACGTTCGGGTAAAACCCTTATTAAAATGTTAGGTTGCGGCTTAAAAATGCATGTGTGGTCCAAACAAAAAAGGTCCCTGAACATCAACACACACCTTAAAAACAATCATGGAGAGGCTCGTGTTAAAGGAACTGAACAGACGAAAAGTCCGTGTACCACTTTCCAAAAACGTAGTCTGCTTCTTTACGGCTGAAATGGAGCTACGAAGCTAATGTAGCTAATAACTCATGAACGCTTACCGACGCCAGTTTAGCATCACCGCATCACCTCTATCATAACGCTATTTGAACATGAGAGCGATTCCACATCTGTGGTGCCATTTATTAAATAACTAGCTGGAAAACACACGTTTAAACATTAATCCATCTCAAGCAACATTTTTATAAAGTTTCCTGCCTGCACTTTACTGTTAAATAAGCAACAGGATTGAGTTTTTTAGCACAGAATTAGCAAACACACACAACGTGGTTAACTAGCATCCATGTTAATGAATAATGCTAATGCTAATCACGGATCGAAAGGCGCAAACTAAATACAACGATAAGAAACACACTCCAAAATCCAAACACCAAGAGATCCGGGTTTGCGATTCCACGGCTCAGAAACAGGAGTGAGCGGGAGGATTCGGGAAATCTTTATAGGGTGGCTGAATCAGGAAGTGATTGCACACAGGTGAGCTAGGTGAACAGGAAGTGGCTAGCGTGGAATGCTAGTGGCGTGGCATGGAACTGTCGCGTGAATCAGTGGGACACGATCATGGATCACCGATAAGCAGCGTGGGATACTGCTAAAGACGGCGTTAAAGTCAGATGAAGTCAGACATCCAAGAAGGTCTTTGTGTCACCATAGCAACCAGAGCAGAACGGTGAAACTCGAGCGCGTTATATTTTGTTGGGAGTTAAAATAATCAATCCCAGCACATGAGGCGGGAACGATCACTGCACAGAAGGCTGGAATTTGTCGGAATATGAGTATTATGGTTGTGCAATTCCAGGTAACTCACCTTCCCTGAGTTTACTGATGGCTTGCTGGATCATTTAAGGTGAACTATTAGATCCTATCTCACAGCACTGATGAGTTCTGGCCTCTGATTGGTCAGGAGGTGTTGATTAGTTCTCTATAACAGCGGCTCTGACTGTAGCGCAGGTTTATATTAATGCACTTGTTCTAATACGTTACGGTTTCTATAGCAACAGCTCATTCACAGGGACGAGTACGATGCATACTCCACACAAACGGATTGAAAAACCTGCATAATCGTCGATCTGGTGATTTTATGGAAGGAGTCTCCAGTGTCAGGGCTCTCTAACAGTCAGAGGTGAAGCTGGAGCTTTAAATTTCGGTACTGTGATAATCTGCGTTTTGTTTGTTTTGGTTTTTTTTTTGTCTTATTAATTTCAAGAGAGAATAAAGAGAGGCTGGTGAGGGAACGACTGTTTATAGCTGCTATAGCGTAAGTGACAACAGGAACTAACTTGTTTCACAGAGCATTGCTTGTAATTATAAATGGATAAAAAAAAGGCAGTGTGATGTGGTATAAGAGGAATAAAGTGCTTTAGGACATGGGCTCCACCACTGAGGGAGGATTTACACGTGCACAATCTTCCAGTCCCCGTTAGCTACATTAGCCTCGAAGCTCCAGCGCTAATCTAAAGAAGCAGACGTCAGTAAACGTGTCTCAGTCGATGGACTACATCTGAGTGAATGGGACATTGTGGACGCTCCATTTGTGGCCTCTCAGTTCCTTTTAAAAAGGGGAAAGGTGTCACCCGCAAATTTGGAAGCGGAGCGCCACTACATCACGGAGGCGAGCGAGGAAAAGAACCAATAAGGCGAAAGAGCAGTCCAACAAATCAGCGTTTTTTAAAGCCGCTTGTCACCTCGTAATGTCCTCCGCAGGACAAAGTGCTGACCTCGGGGAAAGCGGAGACGACTTCCAGAAATCCCCCCGCTGTCCTGACGTATTTCTGCACCATTCCAAACGAAACACATATAAATCTGTCTGCACACAGTTCTCCAAAACCTCACACACTCTGGAGACACACACACACACACACACACACACACACACGTCCCTACAGCCCCAAGACACGACGGCCTGCTGCTCGACTCCGACTCATTAACCCTTCTGTTCTGTTCAGGACAACATTTTACTGAAAGTGGAACAATTGTGAAAGTCTAAAAATATCTATTTTAACATTATTATCTTGGCTCAAGACTGAAGAGGGGTTTTAACGCTCTGTTTCCATCGCTGAGGGGATTTTATAATAAACATTACAGCTGTGTTGGTTTAAAATCAGAGAAAAAGAGAGACTGGAACATTGCAAAGTAGCGAAAAGGAAATACAGTTAAGTGTAATGGATAAGTTTGGTGCCTGGCTTTGTGTAGAAGTTACTGTGCTAATGTAGCTAGCAAGGACATCAGTGACACCCAAATATTTACCTTCACGCTTCAGACAACACGGTGAAGCTCTGAAAGTGCGTTTTTAAAAATATTATTGCGTAAAATAGCAGCGATGTTGTACAGAGTATTTATATATTCAAGTGTGTATTGATTATCATTCATGATTTAAACTTGGGGAGGAGGGGTCTAGGAGGCGGAGCTATACCAAATCGCTAAGGAAACACATTCCGGTGGTCCAAGATGGCGACCTCCACGAAGAACGTTTGAGTGTTCAGCTACAGAGTGATATTTATTCAGTAACATGAAGGTCATATTTATAATGAAATGAATGCATTGTTCTTTTTTTACTTTACACAGTTGTATTTATTATGAATTACGAATGATGCGTTATAAGTAGCCTTCATAACAAACCCAGCTCTGTTCTGCACACCGCGTGACTGAGAAATCACACTACAAACTTTAACTTTACAGCATATTCCAAAACTTTACAGTTACAGCACAAGACAAAAGGTTACAACTTTACCGCAGACTGCAAACATCACAGCAGATTACAAACGTTACAATTTTACAACATCCTTCAAACTTTACAACTTTACAGCATACAGAAAGCTTAAAAGATTTACAACATAATATAAAACCTTACAACTACAGTAAAAAAGAAAACTACCACTTTACAACAGAGTACAAAGCTCTACAATTTTAATACATAATACAAAACTATAACAAATTACAATTTAAAAAAAATTACATTAAGACATAGTATAATCCTTTACAACTTTACTAAATAATGCAAAACTTCACAAATTTACAACATACAATTTTACCACATAATACAAACTTAACACCAAACCTTTGCAACTTTGCAACACAATACAAATTATTCCAACATACTACGTGTATAACATATATTTTACAACATATAAAACTTTGCAACATAATTCAAACCCTCACAACGTATAACTTTACAACATTACAACAAAATGTTACAATTTTGCACACACTACAAAAATTATTTTGTAAAATTTACAGCATAAGACACTTTTCAACTGTACAACATACTGCAACAAATCTGTACAACTTTACAGCATTGTACAAAACTTTACAACATAATAAAATTTGTAAATTGTAAAATTTTGTTTAGTTTACATCATTACAACAAATGGATAATTATAATTTTTCACATACTCCAAAATTAACTTTACAACATAATACAACAGTTTACAACACACTACCGCCGATGTAATAAATATTTTTGGTTAAAATGACTGTCACTTTAGCTACAGCTGAAGTAAACATGTCACTAATCTAAAGTGAGAACTGTAAAGTAGCATTTTACGTTTGAAACAGTGCTTTAAAACCTGTTTGGAATGTGGGTCAGGGGTCATTACACAGTGCACATGGCCTTCAGAGAAAGTTACGATGATGAGGTATAGATGATATTTCTAATCTCACTGGAGGCAGATCTTTTATGGGAAAGCGATCTGAGGTGATGTAGCCTGCCGTTATGTGTTAGCTCCGTTAGCATCACAGCTCCAGTACAAAGCCAAAGATGCAAATATCAGACAGCAAACTGTCTTTAACTGTTCGACTACATTTGATGGTAATTTTTTTTGCCAAACTGCTCCCTTAAGCTAAACTAGCCTTCTGCAGGGCAGATGTGAGGCGTGCATGTGGATTTATGTGTTTAAACACTCTGTCCGCAGTGTTTCTCCCCCGCGGGACGGCTGCGCTTCAGGAGCACGCTAGCAGCAGCCAGCAGCAGGACTTCCTGAGCCAGAGGCAGGGTTTCGATGGCTGAACTGTAATTATAACCTCCAGCACCGGGAGCACAATTTGAGTAGGAAGTCTGTCTGCGGTACAGAAATTACCATCTTCTGCATTTTCATTAGGTGGGAAAGGTTCCTCGAGTTCTCCAAACTCACTGCTGCTCGGTCTAAAGGTCCGGGTGCAGAGGAACAGGAACTGTTTTTATTTTCATCGTTTATTAAACACTAATGTGAGATTTTCTTCAGTCTCAGATGTGTTATTAAAAGATACACGATTTACCAGCGAGAGGCGTCACGTGCTCAGCTGCTTTTTTAAACAATTCTCCACTTTTTTCAGAAGCATAATTTGACAAAATGTTGGATTTCCTTTTGCTTATTAATGAAAATAATAAAATGTTTTTATTCATCGCCGAGTGTTTCGAAGCCCTCGTGAAAGCAACAGCTGGAGAAACTGGGGGACAAACTGGGCACAATCTGTGCATGTTGAAGCAAGATTCTCTTTAGCAGTTATGGAAGCCTTTCACTGTACAAAATGTAAATAAAAAAAACATAAATTTAAAAATGTTTTAAATTCTATAATGTGTCTCTTTTGTTTATATGGTGTCAAATTGATGTTGTGCCTGGTAACTATAGCAACCAGCAGCAAGTAAGATAAGGATATTCACCAGTGACCGCGGCTGTGGTGTTTAGTAGGGGGGGGGGGGGGGGGGGGTATATTTACGAGCCCCGTGTAGCTCATTTCACATCTCATTGCTGTGCTTTGTGTTTTATTTACCGCCCTTGTGGCCTCTCGCTGCTCCTCGTGGTGTGTTTGTTTGTTTGGGTGAAGAGCATTGGGTCTGAGGCTGCACCGCAATGAGTGAGGGGAAAAGAGAGAGAGAGAGAGAGAGAGCAAGGGCAAAATTAGGAAGGAAAGAAAGAAAAAGAAAGAGTGAGAAAAGAAAGTGATGAAGAAAAGGAAAATGAGAAATAAAGGGCAAAAGAGACACATAGAAAGAATAAAGAAATAGCAAGAATAAAAAAAGAAAGAAAGAAAGAAAGAAAAGGAAAATAAGGAAAGAAGTGAGACAAGAGGAATGAGTGAGACACATGAGTGAGTGAGTGAGTGAGTGAGACACATGAGTGAGTGAGTGAGTGAGTGAGTGAGTGAGTGAGTGAGACACATGAGTGAGTGAGTGAGTGAGTGAGTGAGACACATGAGTGAGTGAATGAGTGAGTGAGACACATGAGTGAGTGAGTGAGTGAGTGAGTGAGTGAGTGAGACACATGAGTGAGTGAGTGAGTGAGACACATGAGTGAGTGAGTGAGACACATGAGTGAGTGAGTGAGTGAGTGAGACACATGAGTGAGTGAGTGAGTGAGTGAGACACATGAGTGAGTGAGTGAGACACATGAGTGAGTGAGTGAGTGAGTGAGTGAGTGAGTGAGTGAGTGAGACACCTGAGGGAATGAGACGACAGCGTCAGCAGGAATGCAGCAGGGAGGGAAGAGGAAATTCTTCAGGCTGAATGTCAAAGCGCAGCCTGTTTTTTTTCTCTACCTAAGGGACACATTAACATCCTGCGTCCAACATCCCGACTGCCGCTCCTTACATACACACACTCTCACACACTCTCACACACTCACACACACTTACACACTAACACTCTCACACACACTCATGCTTTTTCTTGTCGGGCCTCCCGGGTCGGCGCTGTGTCCCCTCACCGCCTCGCTTCGGTTTGGTCTCACGCCCAGTTCTGATCAAATCAAGCTGTTTTTCTACAGTCAGAGTGGGAGGCCAACACACACACACACACACGCACACACACACACACACACACACACAGAGCACAGCAGTGACACACTGTTCCAATTGAGTCACACTCACACACGCACACACACACACACACACACACACACACTCGTCCTGTTCTACACAGAGAGGGAAACTGAATCTCAGGGCCAGAGAAAAACACATAAATCTAAATCAGGACAGAGGACGTGAGGAAAAGTCCCGCCGTCTCCTTACACATTCCGGCTCTGCTCGGGTGTAAAGTCGGGAAAATGGTGGGGACACGGGAAACTCCGGCCCCTCTCTGAGGAAGATCGGCTCCGACTGTACCTGCGGGAGAGACGACTGCGTTACACACTCACACACCTGAGAATAACACTCGCTCTCTGAGAGCTGGAAGAAACAATAACAAGCTCTCAGAAGCTTAATGGACAAGTGATAAAAGAAGTGATGAAAGAAAGAAAGAAAGAAAGAAAGAAAGAAAGAAAGAAAGAAAGAGTGAAAAAGGAAGAAAAGTAGAGGAAGGAAAAGTGAAATCTTTCTCACTCTCTCTTTCTCTCTCTTCTTGATGTTTATAACTTCAGGCCATAGGTGTGTAAGACTAGTTACAGTGTGTATTAGTTATATATAACATAAATATGTGTGTGTGTGTGTGTGTGTGTGTGTGTGTGTGTGTGTGTGTGTGTGTGTGTGCGCTTCAGTGCCAGTGCATATTTGA
>JAKKZN010000003.1:1040172-1050282 GCA_033441825.1 Pangasius elongatus
GGTGGTGAGGAAAAACTCCCTGAGACGACATGAGGAAGAATCCCTGAGAGGAACCAGGCTCAGAAGGGAACCCGTCCTCATCTGGTTCCTCTTAAGGTTTCTTCCTCATGTCATCTCAGGGACATTTTCCTCACCACCATCACCTCTGGCTCGCTCAGTGGGGATAAATTGGGAAGTGGAAGTTCAGTGGTTAAGATGTTGGACTTCTGATCGGAAGGTCTGAAGTTGTACTCTTTCCACACGTGCACTGTTACTAGTGTGCTACACTACAGAGAGGTGTTTAGGAGTTAGTGAGTTAGAGTACTGGTGAGAAATCTAAAGCGGAAGTTTACCTGCAGATGGTTTTCAGCTCCTCCAGCGTTTCCGGTGTGATCCCCATCTCCTCTATAAACTGCGCGTCCTCTATTTCACCGGAAGTCTGGTTAAAAGAGTAATCTTCCGGTTTCAGCACGCTGAGCCATAAATCTCTAAAGGTACCGAGGTGAAATGGTTTGGAGTTCACTTCGACGTGTTCATAAACCGGCACGTTTTCGTTCAATACGTTCGTACCGCCGCCTTCAGCCATGTTTACTTCCGCCTCCTGGAGCGTCACTCTACGTCATCAAATAGCGACTGACCGCTGTTTCATCGCTGGTGTTTTTTAATCTTTAGTAATTTATACTTTAATGTTACACTAAATTAGTCTGTAAAGCAGTCAAATCACATGTTTAAAATATAAAAACACTCATTTAAAACCTTAAATATAAAGTATTTTACGTCACATACGTCATCATATAGCGACAGTGTCATCGCTGGTGTTTTGTGTAATAATAGTTAACTTTTACTTTAATGTCACACATTGCCTAATTTAGTGAATAAAGCGGTCACATCGAAGGTTTCAGATTTAAAAACACTAATTTAAAGTTTAAATATGAAGTATTTAGTTTATTTTTTAATGTAAATCATTAGTGAAGCTAACTCTAATGCTAACATTCTCTGCATTCTTAGTGTATAATGGAAAAATATACATTTATTTAATATATAAGTCTCTATATATTGACCGTATCATATAAAATATATCATATAGGTACGGATATATATACTATATTAAATAAAATGTAGATAAGTGACAAAATATATTTAGGAACAATATAATAATAAAATAATAATAATAAAAAAAAGTATTAAGGAAACTGTTATTTATTGGTAGTATTATACAATACTTTCAAATATACTGTTTATCTATTGCTTAGTGAATAATGTGCTTTCTACCTTTTAATGTTTATTATTTGGCTTTTAATAATAATTACAATTATATGACCAATTATGATTTAATATATAGCAACGCTTTGGGATTAAAGTGATTATGAAATATTAATATTGCAGTGAACACACGTTATCTGCAAAAATATCGCCTGATTTAACGAATCTCGACATTTTCGAGTCTTATCCTAAAATCTCCGTGTCGTCATTATTACACATATCAACTGTGTATTGTTTTAAAACGGATCTATTTTTGAATCTACACACTTTTGTTAATTAATAATGGCTTGTCAAATTTGCTATGGCGATACTAGGAGACGAAAGTGCTAACACTGATGCTCAGATTATGCAACGCAAGTATCAGCTGAGCCGAATGCTTTATTTTTTTTAACCGCACCCGTTTTTAGGAAAGCCCGCCTCCTGGATTGGGATTGGTCAATAGTTGAGTCATAGTGGAACTGTCCAATCGAAGCGCTGCTTGTGAGCACGAGCTACGAATCAATTCTTGTGTAGGGGGCGTGGTTTGATGGAAGAGAGGTATGGAAAAAAATTAACGCGAACTTAGAGAGAGAGGGGGGGAAAAACCATGGAAGGCAACAGAGACGAAGCGGAAAAATGTATCAATATAGCGACGAAGGCCCTCGAAGCAGGAGACAAAGAAAAGGCCATAAAATTCCTGAACAAAGCGGAGAAATTATTCCCGACTGACAAAGCGAAAGGTAATGTGGAAATTATCGGTTTTTATCTCTGAACTGCGCTAAACGGAAGACGGTGGTTGGTTGTGTCCCAAATGACACCTCGCTCCCTACACAAGTGCACTACATAGTGAACGTAGTGAACGTGTTTACACGCAACATCTAGTGCTCTAGCTGTTTAACGCGGAGTTGTTTGGGATTCAGCCCATTCAGAGTCGCGAAACCTTTAAATCATCACACAAATTTGCGTTACAATTTTAATTTTAATGAATAAAAATTGTTTTTTTTAAAGTGATTAATGTCTATAAACGGTGACATGTCGAAAAATATTATCGTTATCCTTCGCTGCAGGTTGCGCTAGCTTAGCTTAGCTGTGTTAGCTCTGTTAGCTGTGTTAGCTCTGTTAGCAGGTTAAACTAGCTAGCCTGAAATATTGACAAATGTGTAATTTCATATATTATTATGAACTTTAATTCATAAATTAATACATGTTTATTTAGAAATTGTTGTTGTTTTTTCCGGAAACGGAAATATGCGTTAGCTAGTTAGCATCACTGATTGTAATGCTAACATTAGCATGTTAATATTAATGGATTAGTATAAATTTATTAAACGTATAAATGGAGTAAATAATAGAACATATTTATGAATAATGTTAATAATGTGGTGCGATGAATCAATAATAATGTTAATAGAATAAATAATGTGCTGATGTCATAAAATAATAAATAATTAAACTTTAATAATAAAATATGCTTTTGTCCAGCCTTTGCTGTTTCGTGTGTATTAATATGTAATTTAATTTAATTTAATTTCTGATGAATAAAAACCGAATATTTCATCACGATGTTTGGTTTCTGTGAGAAATCAGATCTTTATTAATAACTTTATTAAATATTACTGAGCAAAACCTTTAAGCTTTTAACCTTCCTCCCCTGTAGGCTGTGTTCCTCTAATCAGTAAGGTGATGGGAATAGCCCACTCCGGGTCGTGCTGTCCGAGGAAAATAATCAACAGCAGGGTCACTGGTACCACACCGAGGCTGAGGAATGTCCTGGAACTGCACGACACGGAGTGGTTTATTCCTCTTACGCCACAGCACTTTACCAACGATTACAATATTTATTCATTAAAGAATAACACTTTTTATTCGTTTATAGCCGTTCTCGCTTACGGTATAGCAGCTGTAAACGTTCTCGCTTACGNTCGCTTACGTTATAGCAGCTGTAAACGTTCTCGCTTACGTTATAGCAGCTGTAAACGTTCTCGCTTACGTTATAGCAGCTGTAATCGTTCTCACTTACGTTATAGCAGCTATAATCGTTCTCACTTACGTTATAGCAGCTATAATCGTTCTCGCTTACGTTATATCAGCTATAAACAGTTCTTCTCGCTTACGTTATAGCAGCTATAAACAGTTCTTCTCGCTTACGTTATAGCAGCTGTAAACGTTTTCGCTTATGTTATAGCAGCTATATACCTTTCTCTATATACCTCTGTTACGGTATAGCAGCTATAATTGTTCTCGCTTACGTTATAGCAGCTGTAAACGTTCTCTGTTACGGTGTACCAGCTATAAACGTTCTCGCTTATGTAATAGCAGCTGTACCAGCCTCTCTTTACTCTTTCTCTAGAAGTTAATAAGACAGAAAGGCAAAACGTAGCTCGTCATGTAACCGAGAAACCGCGAAGAAGCGTAAACTCCTCTGTCCTGAAGATGTCAGAAAACTTAAAGTGACATGATCCATCACGGCATCGATATTAAATCACCTGTTCTCTCGAAACTGATAAAACCGGCTGTAACTGGATTCAGGTTCAGCTGATCTTTATAAAACGAGAAACGTAAATAGTAAAACCCATAATAAAGGTTAGAATAATAAAGCTTTTACTGCCACTGATGCATTTTAAATCGACTAACACTCATTTTATTATTAAATAGTAATCATAAGAGAATAATAATAATAATAATAATAATAAGAGTTCTGTTTTAATGTATATGACAGAAGCCCGCATGAACACATCTTCATGACTGTAAAAATCTGAGCTTCATACGCTTTCACGTTCTGTTAGTCACAGTCAGAGCGTTAATTAAGTGATCCGAAAAGCAGTGAAACATCGTCTGAGGTGTGTGTGGGACTGAAAACACCCCATCGCTGATTGACAGAAACGTTAAACAGATGTGTAATAAAGGACGACTGTAACATCTGGATGTTCTGATGTCAGTAGCGTACGTGTGTGTGACGCGAGCGACTGAACACCAGAGGCATTTTCCTCACACTGATTTACAGTCTAGTGGGAAGTGTCGTGTTGTTTTAGGAAACTAATCAACGCCGGGGTGGTGTGGTACTGATAATGACGCCCACATTATTATTATTATTATTATTATTGTTATTATTATTATTGTTCACACACTCGCTGTTTATCTTCTGAATCTGTTACGATACGATTCAGTTTTGATTCATAAAGCAGCGATGCACAGACGGAGCTTTCAGCAGCTCTGAAGGCGACATGAGAGGATTTTAAACCCAAACGCTAGCTGTAGCAGGAAACTGGTTAGCGTTAGCGCTCAGTAATGAGGCTGTAGAGTAGTGTGTGAGTGAGAGATGGAGACTCTGCACTAGTTTAATACGGGAAGATGATGGACGGGGAAATGTGTGTGTTCTTATCGCTGAGCTGCTCACAGAAATGTTTCAGAATATTAGCACAGAATCAGTCTTCGATATTTCTAATAATATAATCTGTAAAATTCTGACTCCTGGATTAGATTATTATATAATATAATAAACAATTTATTTAGTTAGTTAGTTGGTTAGTTGGTTAGTTAGTTAGTTAGTTTCATCATCTGTCATCATCAAAACAGCAGGAGAGAAGCAGAGAGAGATTTCAGCAGCAGGACCACGATCCTGTAATGGAGGATGAACAGACGGCGCTTTAGCTAATCTACACTCTACATCACACACACACACACACACACACACACACACACACACACACACACACACAGCCAGAGCAGCTCTGTTTATACTTCAGCTTCTGCTGTTTTATGCTGGTCGTGTGGTTAAAGAGGAAATGTCAGACCGAGACTGAGCTGAAACGGAGTTGTTTTGAAATCACTTTCATTCTCACTCTGACGTGCTGAATTAGGAACCCCGGATCGCGTGAGATAAACGGCGAGCGGTAGGCGTTCGCTGGAAGCCACAGAATTATAACCTTCCCGCATAGATTAATCTAATCTCTGTTTACTACACAGCGCTACAAAGCTGGAGATCTGAACGAGTTCCAAGCCGCATTCAGAGACCTCGGTATACTGGAGTTCGGTCTAACAGGCGTGTGACGCCGAGGCTTTCACACAGTACGACTCTGATTCATGAAGCGACACGTCAGTATTTAACAGTACAACTGAATCTGGTACTGCACAATACCAACCAATTTCAGTTCATAATAACACTAGACAGTACGCGTCGATTCGGTTCATCAGGCAACGATTCAGTTTGATAATAACCCTGAATCTCCTACGATACGATATGATTCAGTTTTGATTCATAAAGCAACGATTCGATATTAGATGATTCACTGAATCTCCTACGATATGATTCAGTTTTGATTCATAAAGCAACGATTCGATATTAGATGATTCACTGAATCTCCTACGATACGATATGATTCAGTTTTGATTCATAAAGCAACGATTCGATATTAGATGGTTCACTGAATCTCCTACGATACGATATGATTCAGTTTTGATTCATAAAGCAACAATTCAGTATTAGATGATTCACTGAATCTCCTACAATACGATATGATTCAGTTTTGATTCATAAAGCAACGATTCAATATTAGATGATTCACTGAATCTCCTACGATATGATTCAGTTTTGATTCATAAAGCAACGATTCAATATTAGATGATTCACTGAATCTCCTACGATATGATTCAGTTTTGATTCATAAAGCAACGATTCGATATTAGATGATTCACTGAATCTCCTACGATACGATATGATTCAGTTTTGATTCATAAAGCAACGGTTCAGTATTTGCAATACCCCTGAATCGGCTACATTATGATTCAGTGTTGATTCCTAAGGCAATGATTGGATAATTGACGATATCACTGATCGATATGATCAGAATCTGGGTTAGACGGATGATGATGATGATGATGATGATGACGTAGAGAAGGACTATTTTAAAGGTATCAGCGTTACGGTCCCCTTGCTATCCTGGTAAATAATTTACACACAGGTTTAGAAGTACGAGTTAGTGTTGACACTCCGTAGTGCGCTGGAGTGCGGTTTGGGACACAGCCTGCATCGTTTTCACTTTCATTCTGTTACGCGTGAACATTTCCCATCAGAGTTTTATGTTTAGCGGGAATGCGTTCGTGATTTCTGGTCGAAGCCGAACCTTCCTGAACCTGATCAGAAGCTTGTTCCAGAGGAATGTCCCAAAGTGTTTATAATGGTCGCATTTCTGTTAGATTTCATACAGGAAACATTGTATTTGGAATTCACGTGGAATTTTCTGGATTAAATCACTTAGTGTGATCTTTTTAAAGCAAACCGTGTACTGTAAAAACCTTTAAACCTATAAACAGTGTTTTTATTAATTACGCTAATGAGAATATCAGTGTTTTAATAACGAATCAGTTGCAGAAGAACTGATGGTTTAAAGCCTGAAATGAAACCATTAAACGTCGTGTGCTGGGTGAGTTCATGGCTACATGTTGGGTTTGATCTGTCCATGTGTGTGTGTGTGTGTGTGTGTGTGTGTGTGTGTGTGTGTGTGTGTGTGTGTGTGTGGCTGTTCTGTCCCACAGCTCTATTAAAATGCGGATCAATGAAAGTGAAAGTGTGTTTTTGGGCTCAGCTGCGAGATGTCATGAGACAGACGGAGGGGTTTTGTTCAGCTTGATGAGGATCGATTCACGGTTGAATCCTCTCTGTAGAGAAGCGGCTCCTTCCGTGTGTTTTCATCGACTCGTCTCACACTCCTGCTGTGGCCACTGAATCCGCTCAGCCGGCAAAGCAGAGCGGCGTTTATTTAAACACGTCCCAGGCGCTGTCGAGTTCCAGCTCTTAGCAGAAATCAGAACCGGTTCGAACAGTGGACGGTTTATTGAGGAGGATCTATACAGGCTACGGAACAGCAGACGCCTCACTAATAATAAACAGATTTTAAACGTCGTTTATACAGCGGCGCTTTCTGTAAGGAGACGGTTATTTCACGTTTATGGAAGGAGTCTCCAGTGTCAGCGCTTTGTTACTTTTTCCGACATCTTCAGGACAGAGGAGTTTACACTTTTCTCTGTGACATGACAATCTGGAGATTTGGGCGAAGAAAAAGAGAAAGTAAACAATGTTTTGAGTTAGTTATTTATATGATTAGGAATCATTTATTAAGCGGCGATTCGGTCTTCTTTGTGCTCGGGTGATTTTTTGTGATTCACTTTTTTCGTCGCAGTCTTTCTGACCAGTTTTACGCGGATGTTTTCAGCCCTGTACACCCCTCAGATAACATTTACTTTTGCTTTTTCATTCGTTAATTACGTGTAGTATGAATCCAAACAGCAAACGAATCAAAAGAATCAATTTGACTCTGATTCAAGAATCAATTTGACTCAGAATTCTACATTTGAGACGGCAGCCTTCCTCAGAATAAATCCTAATGATTGGAGAAAGTATCATATATTTAGTGAAACAGCCGTGAGAGCCTCAGAGTCACATGACAGCAGTGTGTCACGTGAACACATTTCATCTCAAGATCGAACAGGATTTTCTCCTGGTGTTTTTTTTTTTCCCTTCTCGCCTGTAATCTGATTTCCGATGTCGTTGTTTGACGTGTGTTTCGTCTCTTTCGTCTCGCAGCGTTGTTGGAGGCGTTGCTGAAGAACGGAAGCTCGGCCGGTAATGGAGGCGCGTACTGCAGGAAGTCGGCGAACGGCACCGAGTCAACGGCGACGCCTCCACCACAGCAGCACCAGGAGTCAGCGAACAGCGACATGTCCAAGAGCTTCACCAAGGAGCAGGTGGAGGGAGTGCAGAGGTCAGACTGTGTGTGTGTGTGTGTGTGTGTGTGTGTGTGTGTGTGTGTGTGTGTGTGTGAGTGAGAACAAGTCGGTTCTTTCAGGTGATCGTTGAGCGTCGTCTCGCATTTCAGATCAGCCTTAATGGTTGTAAATGGTAATGAAATTCACCTGCGTTGACTGTTTATCTTTATCATTCACACACTCTGAAGATTTAACAGCGAGATTCGCTACACGGCACGTCAGAGCTCGACGTCTCTGTCCATCAGGGTTCCAGGTAAAGCTGTAAAACGCTCCCACACGGCGACGTTAAACACGCTGACGAGCTCCGGGTCTCTCTTAAAGCTTTACGCTGTCGTCGTTAGCGCTCAGTAACGAGGCTCTAGAGTAGTGCGTGAGTGTGAGATGGAGACTCTGCGCTAGTTCGGTTAATACGGGAAGATGTGTTTGTTCTTATTAGCATAAATATTAGCACAATATTAGCATAAAATCCTTCTTCAATATTTCTAATAATAGTCTGTTTAAAAAAATGAAATGAATGAAACAAAAAGATTTGGATTTTCTCTCATTTGTAAAACAAAACAGTCTAATGAGCTCACAGATGTAATGTAATGTAATGAATGTAACGGACTGAGAAAGGGACTGTAACGAGCGTAAAACGCGCAGCGCTAACGAGCGTAACGAGCTTCCCGGCGCTGTCTGACGAGCTCCCAAGCCTGGAGCAGCAAGTAAACATACATCTGATATTATTCGTGATTCTGCAGTAAAGCGTTTGCGTGTTACCTCCGAGTATCTCCGAGTATCTCCGAGTATCTCTGAGTTTCACGCCTTTTACACTCCCTGCTTTTCTCACCGTGTAGGAAAGACGTTGAAGTATTTGTTTATTTGTTTATTTATTTATTTATTTATTTATTTTGACCTTGAATTAGTAAAGTAACCGTAGCTCGCTGGCGAGGAACAGCTAACACGGTGAATAATTGCTTTCTCCGCGCCATAGCCGTGTCTCACGCTACGCTCGGATATAAATTATGGAAAGCTCTTGCGATGTAACGTTCACACTGACGCAACACAGGACACCTGATACACACAGGAGACGAGAGAAACCAGGTGACTCGGGCGTGTTTGGCTAAGCAGGTAGGCGCCCGCGATGAATAAGAGCTTATAGTGTCTGTTCTAATGCTCTGCCACTCCAACACACAGCAACATGTAATCAAACTGTGATCATATGCAGGTGCATTGGCAGGTGTACTTTCTTTAAAAGACCTGCCGAGTATCAAACGACTTCCCCTTCACTATTCATGCGCACTTCTTAGGGTATAACTCTGTTCCCTTACTTATATACCCTACGTAGCGCACTACAGTGACGGCGCGCTTTCGTTTGAGACGTTAAAGATCACAGCTTTTTAATGGAGTTTTGCTGTTACGCCATGTTGCATCACACACACACACACACACACACACACACACACACACACACACTTTGACCTGTGTGTGTGTGTGTGTGTGTGTGTGTGTGTGCGCGTGAGAGGGAGAGAGCTCAGCGTCCCTGTGGAGATACTGAGCTATTGTAGGGAACGCTGAGGCTCAACATCCTCCTGTTTCTCCTGACCTGCTTTTATTAAACGTGTGTGTGTATGTGTGTGTATGTGTGTGTGTGTGTGTGTGTGTGTGTGTGTGTGCACGCTTTGCAAAAGAGTTACGCAGAACTCTGAAAAAAAGATCCACAGGAATCAGACCAACACACACTTTACTAGTGTGTCTCAGTCCCTCACACACTTCACCATCAGTGTGTTAGTCATGCAGGTGGTGTTGGATTTGTAATAGGACCTGAACAGACCTCACACAACAGTTCATATATAATTACACCATATGGCCAAAAGTATGTGCACCCCTGACCATCACACCCATATGCACCTGTTGAACGTCTCGTTCCAGATTTATTCCCCTGTGTGTGCTGTTATAATGAGCTCCACTCTTCTGGGAAGCTTCCCGCTAGATGTTGGAGCGAGGCTGTGGGGATTTGTGTTCATTCAGCTACAAGAGCATTAGTGAGATCAGGTGCTGATGTTGTGTAAGGAGTCTCCAGTTCCAGTTCATCCCAAAGGTGTTCAGTGGGGTTGAGGTCAGGGCTCTGTGCAGGACACTCGA
>JAKKZN010000003.1:1100356-1118676 GCA_033441825.1 Pangasius elongatus
TTTTTCTTCTGCTCTGCTCCGCAGTGTTGACGCATGCGCAATACCGCCATCGTGAGGCTGGTGGTGGAACTGCAGCGATTAAACGGACAGTATTTACATGAATGCCATTTCCTTTTCTTCCTGCCTTTTTTTGAATAAGTTTTTGAGCTTTTGTTTCATGAACTTTGTGCCTATTTTGAAAGAATTAGCTAATAAATTATTATTGTATACAGCTACAGAGGTTGAGTTTAAAATACAGATCATAAAGAAACAGTTGTGAGATTTATTCGCTTTCTTACATAAACATCTTACACACGTTTGTACGCCTTTTTTTTTTTCCCTGTGATGCTCATATTGTTCCTTTTAAAGCTATTCAATCAATCAAATGGAGTAATCATTCCTGTGCTTTCACTGATTTTTCAGTTCTTAATTAAACTCAGTCACCAACATGAATTTATTATAATACCAATATTTTTAAAAGGATCGTCAGTTAGATAATGATGTGATTAAAAAGGTTTAGAAATTATTTACCAAGATGCTAATGGCTGTTTGTGAAAACTGTGCAGTTTAATTGTATTTATTTCAGTGTTACAGTGAGGGAGAAAACTGAAAGGCACTGACTCTAACCCGTGTATTTCAGTGTCTGAAGCAGAGGAAGCTGAAGAACAAACCGTTTAACCTGGCCCATGAGAAATGTGTGTTTTGGATCTTTTCCCAGCTAAAATATTACGCGAGGGAAGCTTGTGCAGGATACAGATATCCTGCTGTTACAGAACCAGGGTTTAAGAGCAGACATAACATGACATAACATGACATAATTTTGTCTGAATTTCATTAAAAGATCATCTGGAGTTCATTTAAGCTCCTGAATCTTGAATTTCTCCCTAAATTCACTGAAACATATGTAGAGATTTATATACTTTTAGTGTGAAGAGAAATATCAGGGGTTCTTGTGTATACACAAGATTATAGAAGCCATTTTATAGGATACACTTAACAAGTATATCACAACTACTGACTGTAGCTCATCTGTTGCTGTGCACAAAGTATTGGCACTCCTCTGTTAATGGAAAACTAACATTATGTTACTTGGATTTGTTTATGAGGAAGATATATAGAAAGCTATTTCTCCATAAACCTATCTGAAGCTTACTTTGGGATTTTATGTAATTCTCATTTCCATTTGTGTTATTGCTGATTCCTGTCTGATTCTGGTGTTCAGTGGGGTTGAGGTCAGGGCTCTGTGCAGGACACTCGAGTTCTTCCACTCCAACCTTCACACACCATGTCTTCATGGAGCTCGCTTTGTGCACAGGGGCATCGTCATGCTGGAGCAGGTTTGAGCCTCTTAGTTCCAGTGAAGGGAAACTGTAATGCCACAGCACACAGAGACGCTCTATACAACTTTGTGGTAACATTTTGGAGAAGAACTTCATATGGCTGTGATGGTCAGGGGTGCACATACTTTTGGTTATGTCGCGTTATCTCTGGCATAGAGGTTCCTGACCCTGCTTCAATGAGTTAGGTAATTAACATTTTTGAAGGTTGAATATTTTTTCAATTCACTTTGAAAAATCTTGTTATTTAAGGTATACAATAACAAAACAGGTTGAGTGTGAGTGCAGTGTTGGGTTGAGGGTCGAAGCGCACAAGCATGAATTCCTCTCGGTGGAGTTTTGTTTCTGCTTCCGGTCCTCATTCTGTTCTCTGCTGTGCCCTTTAAAAATTCCAGGCATTTGAGAGAGAGGGAGGGAGGGAGAGAGAGAGAGGGAGGGAGAGAGAGAGAGACGGGGTGGAGCGGCTGCACACTTCTTTAAAGCACACTGTAATTTAATGAATGGACCTGGAAGTGTAGGAAAGTATCTCAGCTGCGTGCGACAGACGAGCTGCGTTCACAAAACAGTAAGAAATCTTGTTTAAAGATGGTTTAAAACCCCGAACTTAACCTAAAAACCTAATCTGAACTTCTTTTAAACCCCCCAGAGGGAGTTTCAGTGAGTGAAAGTGAATGGATTTGAAGGAAAAAACTGTGGCTCTGGCCAGGCTGCTGCATAAGGACTGCACCCAGTTACTGGAGTTATACGTAAGTCCACTTTTAAACACACTTTTACTCCTGAATTACACAGACGTAACAGTGGAAATGAGTGTGTGAAGACATTTATATCTGCAAAAGTACTTTTTCTCACATACAGTTCTCATGTACACACTGTAAGAGTTAATTCAGCAGTGTTTACGGCTGCACGATATATCAGATGTTTTGTGTTTTCACTATACTGGCGATATTTTCAATACTAATATCACAGAATGTAAAATGATTATATCCTGTGAGTGTTTGATGTCTTCTTTTTTTAAAAATGAATTTATTGAAAATGCAAAAGAACAGTTTATAGAAAAATCCCTATTTGATCATACATTAGGGGTGTAACCGAATATGAATACATTATTCATAATGAACAGATAACATGTTCTACACAGACACGATTTGGAGGTGAAGTATTTGTTTTATTTATTTAGAGAACTTGACAGAAATGGTCAGATATGAATGTCACGGGACGAACAAAGACAAAGCTCGTTAACACGTATCTACAGCATTCATTCATTCATCCTTAGTAACTGCCTGGTCAGGATTGCTGTGGTTTAAATTAGGCTACTAGTTTGTTTGGAAAATCGAACCAACTTGGGATCACGCTCGTTTTATGTTCGTCCTGTCGTCTGGAGATTGCAAAATTTCAAATCTCAAAAGTGCCACAGCCATATAGGAGGATTAAACTCTCTCACCCGTGTCAGTGAGTGACACTGGCCACCCTGAGCGTCTGTGAGCTCATGTCTGTGGAAAAGGGTGGCTACCTCTCAGGGTGTTCCCTCTCCCCCGTCTCTGACGAAGCCTGTGTTAGCCTTCTTCACCTTCTCCCTGTCTTAGTCAGTGTTTCCAAGGCACAGTGGCAGGGTTCATATTTGATTGAAAGAAAGAAAGAAAGAACGAAAGAAAAAAAAATCCTTCCAGTTTAGGCCACGCCCACTTCAGGTTTAAATCCGAATGCAGATACAGATACAGTACACCCTTATCAAAAAAAATAATAATATTTTTAGTTATAGCTGGTTTTATTATTATTATTAAAGCCAGACAATCCAAAGCAAGCCAAGGTTTATGGTGCTACAACCTCTGCATGGATGTAGCCGCAAACTATTGGCACCTTAAAGAATAGTGTTCGTTCAGATGTAGCTGGAACTTCATCGAGGTATGAGATCTTGTTTGTGTTACTGACAGGGTGTAGTGTCAAAACGTAGCCTTTCTTCTTCTTCTTCTTCTTCTTCTTCTTCTTCTTTCGGCTTTTCCCTTCAGGGGTCACAACAGTGAATCAGTTGCTTCATATCAAAATGTGTCAAAACGTAGCCTGCTGTATGATAAAACCTCCATTCCAGGACCAGCTGTAATGATTTGTTCTTGAATTTGTTCTCAGATCAGCTTTAAGTTTGTGTATAGACCATTTGCGTATTTGTTTAGCTCTCTCGAGGTGCTATGCTAGCAGATTTTTTTTTTCTTGATGAGAGATGTGCATTATTGCACATACTGTATTAGCAACTTAGAAATGACATACAGGGCTTTGCTATAACTGTGAGAGTTTGCGGTGGCAGTTGACGGATTGTACGATGCAAACCTCACTTTTTTATTTATTTCTTTTTACTTCAGTTACTCATAACGTTGCTAGCTGTTATGTAAAGAGGGTGAAGGCGGATGCATGTGCAGATTTGAATCTAAAGAAAACAAACACACGATCCAAACACCGTAGACTGAGACACTCACAAACCTGAACTAGGAACTTGAGTCATAAAGAAACACAAGAACTAAGGAACATAACGGACCATATAACAGCAACAGCAGACAAAACTAGACAAAGTGTGAAGCGCAAGACGTGACTTAAATACCTGTGCTCATTAAACCAACACGGGAATCAGGTGTGAACAGACATGTGGAGCGATCTGGTGAGGTGCAGTGGCTGATGGGAACCGTAGTCCTGCGCCGCAGTTGGCGTAACCGTGACGCTAGCCTAGTCATCTTGCTAGTAGGCTATAAATAAACAGTCAATATTATTTCCATTGTAAGCCGTCGCATTGTGTAACATTACTCAGTAATAACACATGAGTGTGATTAGCTATTGCGTTGATGTCAGAGTATCATGCAGCATAATTCAGAAGTAAACACATAAATTAATCTCGCTTTTAAACCAAAATTCAGTAAAAATTAAACAGTCTCACTAAGAGATCATCAACTGGTGCAGATGGAATTTATATTTATAAGTATTTTAGTCAACAGTATCAAGTACTGTAGCAGAGCAGGTAAACTTATAAAAAATTAAAAATAAAAAAAAACTGGCTGTAGTTCAGCAACTCCAGTTTTCTAAACATGAACCAGCACAGCTTCTGTATTAAATCCTCTGCTGTGGTGAATTATTTAGCTGAAGAGTAGCTCACTGGACCAGAGACTAGCTACATGGCTAGAGACATTAACTCAGAAAGGACGGAGTTTTCACAGATTTTAATTTTTATTTATCCTCTCTGGTTTGATTACTGAACCAAAAAAAACATGGCTTTAATTTAAAAAGAAAAACCTTGCTGATGAAAACAGGATGTTTTAAAGACGATTGGACAAAGAAGTATGTGTTTATTCTCCCTGCGTCAAACTGTAAATAGATCTGTTCGTGGCGCTAGTCGAAAGCGGTAACATGAAGCGACACTGCGAAACAAAACATAACCACTTCAAAGTGTCTTATTTATACCCACGAACGAATCTTTAGTGGTTAAGCATTAAAAGGTTCACCTTCAGGCATGTTAGGTGCTTATTTGGACATTTGTATGTAAGGAATGTTATGCAACTGGACCTTTGGAGTGGGAATTTTAGGAGAATATCCCAGCAGACGAAGAATGAAATGATTAAAATAACAGAAATTAAAATTGATGGAGAATACAATGTCAGCATTGTCAGATATTACCCAAGATACATTTCTGCAATGTGGACCTCTCTAAAATGTCGATCCTGGTCACGGCCCCTGAATGTATCGCGAGTCATCATATCGCAGTGTGTAGCAATCGTTCTCGGGGGAATGTTGTTGCGCAGGAGGAATGAATGAATAAATGGTGTGTGTTGAATATTTGTGTGTGTGGACACAGCGAACACAGTAAACACGAGGAAAATAAGGGGCTTCATTCTGCACATCATCTGTCCACAACCCACTCGCTCTTTGGCACACATATTCACCCGGTTCTGCTCCAGAAGGCCGCGGTTGCTGTAATCAAATCTGTTTACGGTTACGTGCCAAATCGCTGATCAAACCACTCCCCTGTTCCCGTTACCCAAATGCCAAAGTGTCAGGGTTACACAGGATACAAGCCTGGAGCGTAGGAGCAGTTTGGAATTACAACAATCTGACTGTGAAAAAAAGGTGTACACACACACACACACACACACACACATTTTATACACAGACATGTCCAGACAGGAAGAATGAAGCAGCACATCTCTTTGGCTTTCTCCCTCATGCTTAATTAAACAATTACAGCAGTAAAGATTAGATATGGCAATTTCCACAATTTCTAAAGTGCAGTGTGTACTCAGAAGTCTATTCCTCTTAAAGCAAATGGGTCATGCTTTTGGGTTTGTGTGTGTGTGTGTGTGTGTGTGTGTGTGTGTGTGTGTGTGTGTGTGTGTGTGTGTGTGTGTGTGTTTGTAACCAGGCCCCTGAACAAGAGGCTCTAAATTCTTAATCAGTGACTTATCTCATGCCACACTTCCTAGTTTTCCATAATCACCCTTGTCCGAGTTGTGTGTATTGCTCAGAAACTGCTTATTCATGCTTCTTAAAGTGGAAATAAGCAGAACATTTTCATTAAGAAGATCTTGGGAACTTGGACGTGTGTAGTGATGTGTGTAGCGTGCTCAGTGTGCTGCTTTCTGAACAACTTGAAGCGCCCTAAAGGTAAAATCCACCCTGAACCATTTCCATATTAATCTATATAATAACATGATCTCCAGCAATGTCCGAAATGTATTTAATAATAATTTTTGTTTCTTCGTTACCCACAATGCTGTGTGACTACCTGCTGATAGCGGTGAAATGGAATTTATCCCTCGCTTCATCTCTACCTAATGAGAGTGATGCAGCGGCACTTTAGTCCTTCAGTCTGTCCAGCTCTCTCACCTCCTCATCTGTACAGACCAAAGCTTCACCTTTAAAGCTAATACCACCATCACCGCCATCACATTCGTCATCTCGTAGCTGGCTAAGTAGCCTCTTCCATAACTCAGCAACTTCATACAGCTGCATTGCATTCTGGGACTTTGCTCCAATGTCTCCACTTATTTCTCATTAATATGATGTTGAACTTTGCTGGAAAATTAAAGTGAGGAAGGAAAGAAGCTCTTGCGCTTTTATTTTTTTTGTAGGAGATAAGAGCAAAACCTGACCATTATCACTTATGTTTGAAATCATGGGCACAGACTCACAGAAACTGGAAAGTTGAAGACTGGAAAAAGACCAGGTGATTTAATTTTCTTTCTCCTTTGGACCAAACTGTCCAGTGTGTGTGAGTCTGTGCCCATGATAGCCTCAGATACCTGGTCTTAGAAAGGAGTGGAACCTGATGTGGTCTTCTGCTGTTGTAGCTCAAGATTTGATGTTTTTTGCATGCTGAGATGCTTTTCTGCTCACCACGGATGTAAAGAGTGATTAATTTGAGTTACTATATCCTTCCTGGCGGATCTGGCCATTTTCCTCTGATGTCTCTTCTCAACAAGGCGTTTCCACCCACAGAACTGTCGCTCACTCGATGTTTTTTGTTTTTCGCACCATTCTGTGTAAACTCTAGAGACTGTTGTGTGTGAAAATCCCAGTCACTGATTCACTGAGTCATCAAAGTCAGTGAGATCACATTTTCTTCATTCTGATGTTTGATGTGAACATTAACCAAAGCTCCTGGCCTGTGTCTGCATGATTTTTGCATTGCGCTGCTGCCATCTTTGGCTGATTAGATAACTGCATGAATGTGCAGGTGTACAGGTTGATAATAAAGTGGACGGTGAGTGTAAATATTTAAAGTGATTTGGGATGGAGGTTTCCTTTAAGGAAGCAGCCAGCAACATGGTATAATAGTCCAATCCAGAGGTTATAAAGGCATGCACTAGTTTCTCACTGTCATGTAAGACAGTGTTAGAGATTTAGAAACCATCATCAAGGGTTACATCAACCTTCTTAACTGTAGCATTTGGTTACATGGAACTAAATATCCAGTGAACTAAATCTCCAAAATCCTTATTTTTGGTTTTTAATCACAAATCAGAAGTATGAATCTGGCCAAAATGATGAGTATTATTGTGTATCATCTGCCTAGAAATGAAAAGCAACATGTTTGCAAAATCACTGAGTGTCCATGAAACTGGATGTGAAGGGAAAGTAATACAGGACCCAAAACAGAACCTTGTGGGATGCCATGTTATACTTCTTATACTCTGAGACTCTCCATCAGCACTAAATGGTATCAGTCTGTCAAGTAACATCTAAACCAGGCAAATCTTGTCTGTATTTCTGTAAAACTGTGCTTTCAAGTCTATCATAGACAGCAGAACCAAACCAGAATCATAATCACAATCTGCACTTTACCCAGCAGCACTGCTTTTGTACTGTGATGAAATCAGGCTGAATTACATCACGCTTGGTATTACAGTTCAGAGAAGGACAGACTTGTTGGGTGAGAACTGTCTACAGAATGTTTGATTTGTAATGGCATATTAAAGTTTGAACAGAAATCATAAAGATTGGAATCAACAAGTAGTTTCTTAAGGAGTGGCTTAACAATGGCTGCCCTTTAAAAACCTAAAATGAGTGACAGATTTATTATGTTCAGAAAAAAGCTCTTAATTACTGATCATACTTTTAAAACGAACTTGCTGTTGAGTCATAGATACAAGTGGATGGTCTAGAGGACACCATCAAGTACAGAGTTTGTTATGCACAATACAACTAAACTCATTGAGACATTCTTAAGTTATGAAGACTTCTGGGTTAGCTCTTAGAGATGGTATATAATGAAGTGTTGATGGCTTGTAACCCTTATGCTCTCTATTTTCTTATTAAATAACTCTGAGAATATATTGTTACTGGTGTACTAGATTACACTGTTGACCGTCTGAAGTGTAGAAAACCTTGGGAACCTAAAGCCCTAGAAACATAGGACTTTAGGAACATAGGGCCTTAGAGATATACTGCATGCCCTGACTTACATATGACTCTGGGAATTAGGGTCCTGGAAAAATAGTACACTGACAAACATATGGAACACATGGCTCTGGGAATGCAGAACCTGGGAATATAGGGTCCTTGGAAAGTATTTCCCTTTGATTACAGGACCACTGGAACAGAGGGCACTGGGAGAATTGGACCCTGGGAATGTAAGACCCCATGTACATAGGGCTGATCTGAAATTTCCAATGAAAAAAACATTAGTCCCTGGAAAGATAATATCCCGGGATAGGATGATGAGGAAAATAAAGTTCCGGGTACATATTTCCTTGGCAACACAGGGCCGTTTGCAGGGAACATTGAAACCTGTGAACATAGGAAGCTGATCAAGAAGGGCTTTGGAAACATGGGACTTTGGAAACTGTAGGTTGAAAGGTACTGTAGGTGCACTAGCAAGCATAGATCCTTTGGAATATAGCACCCAGGAAACACAGAAGCCTGGAACCACTGGGATTATAAAAGATTGGGTTTATAAAACCGTTGGATTAAGGCACTCGGATCATGAAACACTAGAATTATAAAATATTGGGTTAAAACACAGGGATTATAAACACTGGGGTTAAAAATCAGAATCACTTTATTTGTCATAAGCACTGGGATTAAGTCCCTGGGATTATAAAACACTGAGATTATAAACACTGAGATGAAAGACATTGGGATTATAAAATACTGAGATTATAAAGACAGCGATTATGAAACACTGGGATTACACTGGGATTAGGACAGTGGCATTAGGACACTGAGATTATACACACTGGGATTACAGATGTTGGTATTGTATAACACTGGGATTATAAAAGACTGGGATATAAAACACTTGGATTAAGGCACTGGGATTATGAAACATTAGAATTATAAAATATTGGGGTTAAAACACAGGGATTATAAACACTGGGGTTAAAACACTGGGATTATAAACAGGGATTATAAACACTGGGGTAGAGACACTAAGGTTAAAACACAGGGATTATAAGAACTTGCATTAAGACACTGGGATTTTAAATACTGGGATTAAGATACTGGAAATATAAAACACGTGGATTATAAAACAGAATCATCAGAAAAATCAGAGTCACTTTATTTGCCATAAACACTGGGATTAGGACACACAGATTAAAAAAACATGAGACTATAAACACTGAAATGAAAGACATTGGGATTAAAGACACTGGATTCTAAAACACTGAGATTGTGAAACACTGGGATTGCACTGGAATTGACTGAGATATTAAACACTGGGGTTATAAAACAGGGATTATAAAACACTGGATTAGGACAGTGGCATTAGAACACTGGGATTATAAATTACTGGGATTACAAGATTTGTTATTGTAAAACACTGGGATTATAAATTACTGGGACTATAAACACTGGGATTACAAAACACTGAGGAGATAGAAAATTTTAAATAAAAAAAAATTTGAACTCTGGGATTGGGGGAAATAGCCAGTGATGTAGTGTAGTGTGATGTAAATTGTATGCCCAAATAAGGGCGTCTGCTAGGGCAATGGAAAAATTAACTACTGAACTCGTTCTGAATGGTGATATGGCAGTTGATCTCATCCGCTCTGCTTTGTTCTTCCCCCTGTTCCAGACTACTCGGGAATCTCTGCCGTCTAACTCTGCATCCGGGTCACAGTTGGTGTCCATCCCTCCGTTAACATCTCAACTCTCACCCTCTGACAAAATCTGCTTCCTGCACGCGGCTCTCCGAGCGTGTCTCCGTCTGCTGGACCAGGCCATAACCCGCGAGGATGCCATCTTCCCTGACACACCTGAGGATGAGTACACAAAACAGCGAAAAACTGTGAGAGACCGACTGGAGCACCTGGTGCTGAGCACAGAGCGCCTCCTGGTGGGGGGAAAGAGGTGTGACGCTGAGGTAGTTTGAAAAATACTACAATTTCTTTATTACATATTATATACTACATTTATTCATGTATGTTTAATATAGCTTTATAATAGAAGACATTTACATTTTTATATCATTTCATCAGGGTATACTAATTAAATACATTAATTTATTTCCATAACATTGCATTCAGTTGGGTATAAAATGCTTATTAATATATTTATAAAAATATTTAACAAACAAATATTATTGCAAATCGCTAACTGATTATTTCCTGGTGTTTTTAATATACATTCATAAACCTGTCACAAATATAAACACATGAATAAAATAATAATCATCTGTATAATAATCATCAAAAGGAAATAACCATAAAAGATTTTTAACTTTAGAGTACATAGATTATTATTATTATTATTATTATTATTATTATTATTATTATTATTATTACTTTTTCATGAGAAAATCTCACTTTGCCCTCTTCAAAAACCTTGTAGCATGAAACGTTGTTGTATTGTTAAACAATAAACAAACTCTTGGGTCTGCTTTATATAATTTCAGGATAATTATGTAATCCTATGAGGAAATGACATCAGAGACATTATGAAATGAAAATACATTTAATTTAATTTGACAAGTCTGATATGTTAACTGTGTGTGTGTGTGTGTGTGTGTGTGTGTGTGTGTGTTAGGAAAAGGACTTGGTGGATAGTGGAGCGTTTGCTCTGAAGAAGTGGATCCTCCAGGTTCTGCAGGATCTTGTGTACTGGTCCAACAAGACAGCTGAAACTCTCCAGACCCTGCCTGCTCTCACGGCCAAGAGATCAGTGAGAACAAGAAGAGAAACAAGAAGGATGGAGGCACGCAAACTACGCAAATAAACATCTACCAAGTGTGTGTATTAGAGAGAGAGGGTGAGAAATGGAGAGAAAAAATGTGTGTGTGTGTGTGTGTGTGTGAGAGAGAGAGAGAGAGAGAGAGAGATGGAGAGAAATAATGAGAGAGAGACAGACAGACAGACAGATATAGAGAAATAATGTAATGAGAGAGAGAGAGAGAGAGAGAGAGAGAGAGAGAGTGGAAGGATTTAAAACATATAAATATAAACCACATCTGAACCACTTTAGTAACACAAAATTTCCACAGACCTACAGAACTAATAACTGTGATTGTGAAGGCATTTTATTATTATTTACTTTCTTCAGATTTAATTTCTATATTTTGTCGCCCTCTACTGGACAAAACACATTATAACATTACAAAATAAGATCTTTTCAGCTTTTGGCTCAGTTCTTGTAATATAAATCAGGAGGATACTGTATAATTTATTAACTTAAAGGGCGTCTAAAATTTTATTTCAAATATCAGTAATACTTATTTATTTTATTACCATTGTTGTTTGACGTGTTATAGTCATTCAACATAGATACTGTGTGCAAAATATTGTGATATATAAGTTTAAATCGTCTTTCCCTAGCGTCCAGGTTGCCTATACTCCCTAGTTGTCTCCAAATTTACAATATTTATTTATTTATTAGTTATATATAAAGTCTTATAAAGTCTATATTATTAGTCATATCAAAAAGTCACGTTTAGGACGTTTTCTGTTTTCTTGACACGAGAACAAAGTTGCTAGGCAACTGGGAAATATGGACGCCACGCATAACGTAGCTAGCTAATCACTGAGGCTAGCGAGTAAAATCTTTTGTACAGATATTGTAAAGGTGCAGCGAGTGTAGAAATCAGACAGAATTATCAGAAACATCAACATTTACCTCAGATGTGTTGATAAATTACTTAGAAAAGACTCCCTAAGACTAGAATTACACTTTAATTCCGCTTAGCGTTGACCGCTAACACGACTCCCTTAGGTTCAGCCGTGTTGAAGAAATTACACTTGTGTTCACAAGTTAAAACTCCTTAAAATATTTTTTATTAATCAAAACTATTAAGGAATATTTCAGAATACAATATATTAAATTTAAAAAATAAATATATTATGTAATGACAATAAATAAATAATAATACAATGAAAAGGGATATTTAATTTATGGCATTTAACAAATAATTAAATTATTAATACTTTAATTACTCATTAATAAGTTAAATAATTACATGTTGCACAAAGTATATATTTAAATGTTTGTTTATTAAATTATAAAAATATTTATTTCGATGCCATAGCTTTTAAATAGTCTGAAATATTAATTATAATAATGCGGTTGGCCTGTAATGCTGTTGTTATGAACAATCATCACCTAAAGCACCAAGTAAACAAAACATTTTAGGAAATCAGAAAGAGTAAGAAAGAATCAGGACCACTTAGATGTCTGATTTGAATACTTGAATACTTGCAGTGTGTGAGATCTGCAACACCACAAGACCATTACAAGTTTATTCTTGAAATATTAGCACCTTTTTCAAATATCAATATTGTGAATTTATTCCCTGAATTTCAAAATCTATGACTTTGTTTATCAAAAGGTTACTAATTTGTTTAGGAAGTAGTTCATTTTATTTATTTTTTACCTAGTGACACCAAAACACTGTTGTACTAATAAACATGGTCACAAAAAGTTTATTCAACATTTGACACAGAAGTGGGAAGTCAGAATTACGTCTTTTTTGTAAATTTGAATGAGGGAAAAAAACATGGAAGCATCATTTGATTTTTGTTAGCAAAGAGCTAGCCAGGTAACTGTGATGAGTGACATATATTTACCTTCTCAAAACAGTGAGTCAGAGTTATAGATTTACAAGCGAATGTATCTGTATGGTGTTTGATCTAAAGATTATACTTGTATATAGAGTATAATTCATTTAAAGGTAAAAAGTGTTACTTTGTTTATTGCTGATGCAGTGAGCAGCCATCTTGATTTGATGTCACTTGCTGAACTCGGGGGTTAGAAGACCGTCCCTTGTTTATGAGTCATTATACTTACTAGAGAGGATGATTTCTTTAGTTTTTTCCTAGTCTGAGGTCCGACATGCCAAGTTACGTGTTTTAGTCGAATGCCACAATAGTGTCATGCCCATTTTTAGTGCAGGAGTGCCCCCTGGTGGACCCACTGAGAATTTAGAATGGACAAAAAGAAATCGAGAAAAAAGAGGAACAAATTTAAGCAAAAGTGGAAGACCGACTATGTATATTGTACGTATATTAACTAAACGTCGGATCTGTATATTAATGTCTTCGATCCTTCAATAATAGAGCACCAGTTTTTAGGAGAAAACACAGAAAAGTGCAGTTAGCAGACTAAAGCTAGGTCCGTACACTACGGACCAAATTCAGCCTATTGAAGGAAGCAAGCTAGGAAAGTTTTAAAAACCAGCATACATGTTTATTGACACCTAAAACATTTTTATAAAATGGCAGACACTGATCAAAAACACACTCTTTTTTTGTTTTATTCAAAGCAAGTCAGATAATATATTATGTTTTTATTAGTTTGCATGTAACCATTGTAATTTAGTGAATTAGATTATTACTGCTGTAGACATTTAGTCACTTTTATTCACTGTTAAGAAACACATTCCTGTCCATTAGGTACTGAAAACATACGACACTTTTTTTTTTACAGAGTTAGTGGAGCTTCCAAACTTTTGTAATATGTAAAAGTTACACATTAATACTACACACTAGTCGAGTGCTCAGAGTGGATTTGACCAGGTGAACAAAAGTAACACAAACTAAATTAACACTAAAATGCATTTTAACAATACAGTCACACTAGCACGCAACAAACAAGCGTTCTTTCTACATACATACGCAACACAGAGCCGCTGTTTCAGGAACAAAGTGACATCTAGATTTTCTCAACTCTATGAAACGGCAATTCCAAACGATTTCTCGAATGATTCCTCAGACCAAACCTACAGCGCGTGTGGTGCAACGTTTCTTCAGTTCTCTGCTCACAATTTTAGCTCCTGCAATTTACTGTTTGATGTAAAAATGGAAGAAAAACATATAATTGTGGTTTATAAGTGCATAGAGACATTATGACAAAAATAAAGCTTGAAAAGAAGTAGCAGAGATTGTTGGTGTCTCTGGTAAGTGTATGTAGCTAATACAGTTAGCTCGCTTTGCTAATCTAATCTGAGTATGTAGCTAGTACAAAGCCGAGCACATAACGTATAAATCAATCAATTTTCACTCTGATTAGTGCATTATTTAATTTGTGTTTAACTGGTAAGCTTTAAACGCTATATCGAGCTTCTGCAGTTTCTTATCTGAACTAAAAAAAAAGCTGTACAGGCCACGCCCACAAGCGATAAGAGTAGCAGTTCCTACATAGCAGCAAGTGGCACTTGAAATCATTCTGCCTGTTTCTCTCTGCTTCCGCTCATTTTATGCTGCTGTTTGCTAGCCAGGCTGGAAATGTTGAGAACTTTTCAGATGGGCAACCACGTTCTCATTCCTCCTCTCCACTGGCTCTGCTTAAATCTGTTACATATGCGCACCTTTACTCGTGTTTTATCTGAATATACTGAGCAGATATCCGAGGGATTTATCTAAAAGGCTGAGAGATCTCTATATAATAAAAAAATATAGAACGTATGATATTAGAAATAGAAATAGAGATTACACACCTGTGACTACTGATAAAATGATCTCTGTTATCTTTACTATTTTCCTCATTTTGGATTTCTCACAGGATCACTAATCCATTCATGCATAGGCATTAACTGTTTATATCTGCCTTAGAAACAAAATTCCAGCATGAGCCTTTATCAAAGTGTCTTTAAAATGATGCAAAATGTAGCCTACATGTTATTGTGTGTCAAAGTGATTGTGTTTCTGTGTATCTGTTTTGAATCTTTTATCCTTATATACATTTAAATATACAGTATATACCAAATTGTATATACTATTGTATATTAAAATTGTATGACTGCTTTTCACTTTAAGACTTCCTTTAGAGTCTACTGTTTTATTAATGAAGTGCAGTACATAGATTTTTTTATTGAGAATGGAAAAAAACTGGCAGGAAATGTGTTTGTATACGTTATACAGCAGCTCAGTAAGCATTTTTTTTTATATCTGCGCACTTTCACTGAGTTTTAGCTGAATATACTTTTAAGGTTTGAGTGGTGTGATATCAGCGATTAGTAAGTTAGCGATTGACTGCACACACTCATGTTTCATTCCACTTCTACCACAACAACTCACCGTGATTACACTTGTTATTAAATGACAAAACATTGTGTTATTTTTATTCTTTTAGATTTACATATTTAATATTTAAAATACTTTACTCCCTGTTATCACTTCCTTAAAGTGAACAGCATTAAATCTGTCTGTTACAAAGCGCTGACACTGGAATCAAAATATTAAATAAAAGTTTACTTATGAAAACATTAAATGTGTCAATGTTTATACATTTTTCTTTGATAAGAAAACTTTTTCTTATTAAATCAATTTTAAACAAATCATTTAAGAATTATTGTTAGGACACATTAAATATATTCCTGTGAATTACTTTTAACTGTACAAATGATAAATAAACATAATATGAGTGCATTAATATATACCTGTGATTTGTACTACTGTCAGAGCTGCTGGTCAGTAAGGAATATAACATGTTGGAGTATGCTGTTATTGGAAAATAATCATGGTGTGCTGCAGTACATGTAGTGCATGAGGCTGAGTTACTGTTATCTCCCTGGTGTTGTTTATTTTCCTATTACATCAAGTGTTTTATTCCTCTTATACCACAGCAATTTTCCAATGAGAACAATTTTCTCCATTTATAGTTACATTTAATGTTATGGACCTTCCATGAAACCGGTGAGTTCCCGTTGTCACTTATGTTATAGCAGCTATAAACAGTTGTTCCCTCACCAGCCTCTCTTTTCTCTCCCTCAAGACAAAAAAAAACACCATGTTACCAAGAAACCGCAAAGAAGCCTAAACTCCTCTGTCCTGAAGATGTCAGAAAACTGTAAAGTTACAGCTTTACCTCTGACTGTTACAAAGTGCAGACACTGGAGACTCCTTCCATAAATGTTACATTTAAATATCTCCTTACTTAACTTCACCATTTCAGTTACACACAGTTTTTAATCTGTTTATGTGGAGCGTCCGCTGTACAATTCCCCGTGAATGAGCTGTTACTATAGAAACGATAATGTATTAGATCGAGTGCATTAATATAAACAAGACAATTTTTTTGTTCATTTTGTGAAATGTACAAATAATCTGACATATGAGGCTGAGAGGATTCCATACCCAGACTCACGGTTCACAGTTACAACCTCTTGCCTTGAGTCTGTATTAGAAAAATATAATGCTTACGGGCGTGTTACGAGCGCTGACACACAAACATTGAATTTGATTTCCAGCTTTAGCCATCTTGACATTTGCTGTGACTACGCTTGAATTCAGTTCAATTCAATTCAGTTTTAACAATGGACATTGTCATAAAGCAGCTTTACAAAAATAAATACATTCAAGATATAAATTGTAAATGTACAAATTTATCCCTAATGAATGAGTCAGAGGTGATGGTGGTGAGGAAAAACTCCCTGAGATGATATGAGGAAGAAACCTTGAGAGGAACCAGACTCAAAAGGGAACCCATCCTCATCTGGGTGACTCCGGATAGTGCGATTATAAATCATTCCCTTCTATAACTGTGTACTACATGGACAAACAGTGCGATTGTGTAACCAGGAAATTCACGTGAAGTCTGTTTTGTTGAACCTATCCACTGTCTACTGATGGAGACCCGAGTGCAAAACTGCTTGCAGCAGCCGCAGCCCCAAAGCCACCACAGCGATCGCATTCGCAAGGCATTACAGTACAACTGCCCATATGAACCGCAGTCCAAAGCCATCTGCACAGCCCCTAAGCGACACCATCCCCAGCAATCCCAATGATCTTCAGGCCGTCCTGAAGTGGCGAGCAATCTCCAACCAATGAGAACTCCAACCAGAAGTAGGGCATCAGGATGGGTCAGGCAGGTCCAGAGAGCAGAAGGGGTCAGGATCACTGGTATCTCATGAGTAGTGTGTAGCTCGACACAGAGAGAGGGAGAGAGAGGGATTGTTAGGTAAGCTTTTTGTCCGGTAATGGTTAAGGAAATTTTAATCTTTTAATCTTGTTTAACTGAACATTATTGGAAATGTTTTTCTCTCAGATCCACACGCTTGCATATCAGACCAATAGCTTGAGAGTTAAACGTCCAGATGTAGTACACACTGTACACCATTACTGGTGCAACATGTGTCACATCCTGTGGCTGTTATTACCTGCTCAGGTGTGTTTGGAGTTGATACAGGAGAGAAATGTGGACTGGACAGAGGCCGGAACACCGTTCTGGCTCATGTCTGTCCTCTGCTGGTTGGAAGAGAGACCTTCTAGCTGTGCTGGAGGTCACCTGATGACACACACACACACACACACACACATACTGGAAGTTTTAGCATTTTATCAGCCGGGGTGTTTATCTCAGTAGATCAGTTGTTCTGTTAAGGTCGGCGTTATCTACTGTGAGTGTATCTACTGTAACAGTGTGAGATCGTGGACACTCTGTGTGTGTGTGTGTGTGTGTGTGTGTGTGTGTGTGTGTGTGTGTGTGTGGCTGAGAAGAATGTCACCTGTTCACATCGTGTTTGTACAGAAACACTGTGAGGCACGACAGCTTTATTAATGCATCATTAATATTGGAGTTCTACACTGAAAAAAAACAGACATCTCAGCTGTCACTCACAACCGGATGAATTTAGTGTCTCACGCTCTTTGTGTGTGTGTATTCGTGTGTGTGTGTATTCGTGTGTGTGTGTGTGTGTGTGTGTGTGTGTGTGTGTGTGTGTGTGCGCATATTACTGTGATAAAGGAAAAGCAGGATGTGTGTTTGGAAGAGTGGGGGTGGAGTGTGTGTTTGCGATCTGTGTGTGTGTGTGTGTGTGCGTGTGTGTGTGTGTGTGTGCGTGTGTGTGTGAGTGTGTGTGAGTGTGTGTGTGTATTTATCTGTATGTGTGTGTTAGAGGAGTGGCAGGATGCTTGTGAAAGAGGGGGAGGGGTGTGTGTGTGTGTGTGTGTGTGTGTGTGTGTGAGAGAGAGAGAGAGAGAGAGAGAGAGAGAAAGAGAGAGAGAGCGAGTTAGAGAAAAAAGAGAGCGTGTGTGTGTGTGTGTGTGTGTGTGTGTGTGTGTGTGTGTGTGTGTGTGTGTGTGTGTGTGTGTGTGTGAGAGA
>JAKKZN010000003.1:1118776-1123776 GCA_033441825.1 Pangasius elongatus
TTGTGTGGGTGTGTTTGTGTGTGTGTGTGTGTTTGTGTGTGTGTGGCTGGTTGTGTGTGTGTGTGTGTGTGTGTGAGAGAGAGAGAGAGAGAGATGAGTTTGTTTTGTTTTTTTTGTTTTGTTGTGTGTTTTTTTGCTTTCTCGTGTGTGTGTGTGTGTGTGTGTGTGTGTGTGTGTGTGTGTGTGTGTGTGTGTGTGTGTGTGAGTGAGGCGAGAGAGGGGGAATGTGTGTGTGCGCTTGCGTAGGAGGGAGAATCTGTGTGAGAGTCGGATAATGTGTGTGTGTGTGTCTGTGTGTTTGTGTGTTATTCGTGTACGCTCACGCGCTTTTGTGTGTTGTACTGTGTGTGTGTGTGTGTGTCTATGTATAACGTGATTTCAAACTCTGTGTGTGTGTGTGTGTGTGTGTGTGTGTGTGTGTGTGTGTGTCCTTAATAGGTGAATTTTTTGAACAGATGGAGGGTGAATGTTAACAAGCTGTGTGTATGTGTGTGTGTGTGTGTGTGTGTGTGTGTGTGTGTGTGTTGGCTTCTAAGTTTGTTTTGAGCAAAATGAGTTTCTGAATGCATACGTGTACTCACATACACACAAACAGTACAGTGTGTGTGTGGGCGCGCCAGTGTGTGAGTGTGTGTGTGTGTGTGTGTGTGTGTGTGAGAGAGAGAGAGAGAGAGAGTGGGGGAAGGGTGTGTTTGGATGTGTGCGTCAGAGGGTTGTGTGAGTGTGTGTGTGTGTGTGTGTGTGTGTGCGCGTATGCATGTGTACGTGTGTACGTGCGAGTGTGTGTGTGTGTGTGTGTGCGCGTGTGTGTGCGCATGTGTGCGTGTGTGTGTGTGTGAGTGTGTGTGTGAGTGTGTGTGTGTGTGTGCAGACTTAATCGGTTAGGCAGAGCACATTTATACACACTGCTATTTTCCATTGTGTTAATCTTCATCATTTTCATCTCATTTATTTCAATTTAATCAAATGAAATAAAATAAAAAGCAAAGTCTTACTAAGTCACCACCATCACAAAAATCACCACCATCATCATCATCGTCCTCTCCACTACCATCATCATCATCATCATCATCATCATCATCCTTACCACCATCATCATCATCATTATCCTCACCACCACCACCATCATCCTCACCACCACCACCATCATCCTCACCACCATCATCATCACAATGCCATCATCATCACCAACAATACCATGAACATCATCATTATCATCCTTATCATCATCATCATCATCACCAACAATACCATGAACATCATCATCATCACCACCTTCACCAGCACCATCATCATCATCATCATCATCATCATCAAAACCATCTCGACCACCATGGCCATCATCCTTACCACCACCACCACCACCGTCATCATCACCATCTTCTTCAACAGCACCATCATTATCATCATCATCATCAAAACCATCTACACCGCCATGCCCATCATCATCATCATCCGCACTAACAATCTCATGAACATTATCATCATCATCTTCATTACTACCACCATGACCATCATCTACATCATCTCATAATGACCACCACAATCAAAATCATCATCATCTTCTTCATCATCATCATCAAAACCATTATCCGTCATCACCACCACCACTAGCACCATCATCATTACTAACAATACTATGAACATCATTATCTTCATCATCATCATTATCCACAATAATACCATGAACTTTATCATCATCGTCATCATCAACATCATTATCAGCAACACTACCATGAACTTTATCACCACCACCATCCTAATTATCATTACCATCATCGTTATAAAAGCTCTTCAGCATCTACCAAAAATCATTATTCCATCATTATTCTCTAACTCTCCATCTTCATTGTCATCATCAGCCTCACTGTCTGCATCACTCCATTTTCCACTGTCATCCAAATCATCATCTTCATCACCCTCATCATCAGAACCATTATTACCATTGTCCTCACCATCTTATCAGCACCACTTCTACTGATATTCTCATCATCATCATCATCTTCAACGCAATCTTCAGCATCATCATCATTAGCATTAACATCATAATCATACTCCCTCAGAACACAAACAAAACCACCATCAAATCTATCTCCATCCTCACTGCCATCATCAACCTGTCAGCATCATGTTGCACTCGTTATTGAAATGGTCATGACCACCATCTTCTGTACCATCACTAACATGTTAAAATATTCATCATGATCATCAAACCCAACCACCTAACCTCACGACCACCACCACCACCATCATCATCATCGTCATCATCATCATGTCCATCTACTTCTCCATCCTCATTGCCAACAACCACACTGTTACCATGATCTAATTGTCCACCTTCATCCAAACCTACATCTTCTTCAAAACCATGATCATCACCACAGCAGCATCAAAACCACCACCACCATTTTTATCATTGTCGTCATCATCATCATTACCACCACCACCACCACCACCATTATGACACCCAGTGACTTTCGTCCCGTCGCACTCACCCCTGTCATAGCTAAAGGCTTCGAAAGGCTGGTCTTCACCCACCTCCAAGCCTGTCTACCTCCCACTCTGGAGCCATACCAGTTTGCTTATCGCCGCAACAGGTCAACAGAGGATGCCATCTCCATAGCGCTCCATTCTGCTCTGACTCACCTGGACAACCCCAACACCTACGCCAGGATGCTGTTCATAGACTTTAGTTCAGCATTTAACACAGTCATCCCATAATTAAAGCTTAAACAGCTTGGAATCAGTACTTCTCTCTGCAACTGGACTCTGGACTTTCTCTCAAACAGACTACAGTCTGTCAGACTGGACAAACTCACCTCCTCCAGTCTTATCCTCAACACTGGAGTTCCCCAGGGATGCGTATTGTCCCCTCTCCTATACTCCCTTTTTACCCATGACTACATACCTGTACATGCCTTGTACATGTACAGCATTATCAAGTTGAGACGATGAGACGGCTTACAGGGAGGAGACCCAGCACCTTGTGGCATGGTTTGGGGACAACAATGTGGTACTCAACACCATAAAAACAAAGGAGGTCATTGTGGACTTCAGATGTGCTGTGAATCACACTCAGGCTCCCATTCACATTAACGGAACTACTGTTGAGCGTGTATCAAGCTTTAAGTTCTTGGGGTCCACATCTCCGAGGACCTCACCTGGTCCCTGAACTCCTCTATTCTGGTTAAAAAGGCACAACAACGCCTTTATTTTCTGCTCCAAGATTCTCATGAACTTTTAACGCTGTAAAATTGAGAGCATCATCACCAATTGCATCTCAGTCTGGTATGGCAACTGCACCGCAACAGACCAGAGAGCCCTTCAGCGGGTGGTGAAAACCTCCCAACGCATCACTGGCTCTCAGCTACCCACCATCGAGAGCATCTATAACAAACGCTGCCTGCAGAGGGTGAACGGCATTATCAAAGACGCCTCTCACCCGAATCACGGACTATTTACCCTCCTCCCATCTGGAAGGCGCTACTGATGCCTTAGTGCCCGCACAAACAGACTGAGAAATAGCTTCTTCCCAGCGGCTGTTTCCACACTGAACAGCTGATCACACTGTACACTGTAATATCTGTTTTCAGTTATTTACCTCACTGTTTATTCACCTTGCTTCTTTGCACTACATAAATTATAATGCGTTTTTTTTTTGCACTACTGTACTTACATACATGCATATCTGTGTGTGCATATATATATATATATATATATATATATATATTCATCTGTATATATTAATCACTTCATCACTGTACACTGATTGTACATACATATATAGACCATATTTATCCATATTTATAATACCCACTGCTCCTCCTGTACATAAGTCATTCCCCTGTACATATCACCCTCACAGCTGTATATCCTTATTTGTAATTTATTGTACATATGCCACTTATGCACTTCTGGTTAGATGCTAACTGCATTTCATTGGCTTAGTACATGCACTTTGAACAATGACAATAAAGTTGAATCTAATCTAATCTAATCTAATCTAATCTAATCATCACCATCATTATCATCATTTTCATTATCATCACCACCACCATTATCATCATCATCATCATCATCATCATCATCTTCATCACCACCACCACCATCATCATCTTCATCACCACTACCAACACCATTATCATCACCACCACCATTATTATCATTTTCATAATCACCACCACCATTATCATTGTCATCATCTTCATCACCACCACCAACACCATTATCATCATCATCATCATCATCACCACCACCATTATCATCGTCATCATCTTCATCACCACCACCAACACCATCAACAATACCATTATCATCATCGTCATCACCACCACCTCCACCACCATTATCATCATCATCATCTTCATCACCACCACCATTATCATCATCATCATCTTCATCACCACCACCAACACCATTATCATCACCACCACCATTATTATCATTTTCATAATCACCACCACCATTATCATTGTCATCATCTTCATCACCACCACCAACACCATTATCATCATCATCATCATCATCACCACCACCATTATCATCGTCATCATCTTCATCACCACCACCAACACCATCAACAATACCATTATCATCATCGTCATCACCACCACCTCCACCACCATTATCATCACCACCACCATTATCATCATCTTCATCACCACCACCAACACCATCAACACCATTATCATCATCGCCACCAACATCATTATCATCATTTTCATTATCATCACCACCACCATTATCATTGTCATCATCTTCATCACCACCACCAACACCACCAACAACACCATTATCATCATCGTCATCATCACCACCACCTCCACCACCATTATCATCATCATCACCACCATTATCATCATTTTTATCATCATCGCCACCAACGCCATCAACAATACCATTATCATCATTGTCATCACCACCACCTCCACCACTATTATCATCATCATCACCACCATTATCATCATTTTCATCATCACCACCACCATCATTATCATCAT
>JAKKZN010000003.1:1133356-1150291 GCA_033441825.1 Pangasius elongatus
GAGTGAGTGTGTGAGTGAGTGTGTGAGTGAGTGTGTGAGTGAGTGTGTGAGTGAGTGTGTGAGTGAGTGTGTGTGTGAGTGTGTGTGTGAGTGTGTGTGTGTGTGAGTGTGTGTGTGAGTGAGTGTGTGAGTGAGTGAGTGTGTGAGTGAGTGAGTGTGAGTGAGTGAGTGTGAGAGTGAGTGTGTGAGTGAGTGTGTGAGTGAGTGTGTGAGTGTGTGTGGAGACGAGATACTGTGCATGTATTTATGTGACTGTGTTTATGAGTGTATGCGTGCAGTTGAGGGAAGATAGCGGGTAATTGTTTGTGCGGTTGGGAAGATGTGTGTGTGCATGTGTAAGGGTGTGTGTGTGTGTGTGTGTGTGTGTGTGTGTGTGTGTGTGTGTGTGGATGTGGGGGATTACTGGAATGTTGGCTGTGTGTGTTTATTGCAATGTGTTTATTATCTTTGGGCCAGTGGTGGAATGTGTGTGTGTCTCAGTGTGTGTTCGTTACAGTGTGTATTCGTGCAGGCATTACGTGTGTATGCGTGTCTGTATGTTTGTGTTTAGCCACAGTGAAGATGATACTGTGTGTGTGTGTGTGTGTGTGTGTGTGTGTGTGTGTGTGTGTGTGTGTGTGTGTGTGTGGAATGTTCCATGTTTATATGAAGCTTCATTGAATTCACATTACCGACGGTTCAATAAAGAAAAGTGAGCGTTAAATCAAAGCGTCTCAGTAAATAAAATTAAGTAAATTAAAAAATGTGAACACTGATAGAATACTAAAATATTTTTATATTTAACAAAAGTCTATCTCACTTAAAGACAGAAGTATGAATGTTAAAAATAAATAAAAATATATATAAGTATAGAATGATTTTAAAGTTTAAAAGTGGTTTGCTTTCAGCTAAGTAAAATTTCGTAAGTCTTATAGAGAGAAGTAAAATAGAAAAAATGCCAAAAATATAAATATATGTACATTATAAGTAAATAAGTAAAACAATAACAATTATTAGGAAATAATGGAAAAACTTAAACTTATACACAGATGTAAATATTAAAAAAAAAAAGAGTATGGATTAATTAAAACAGATTCTCTCATAATAAGTTTTGTCTCATTTGTGATGCAAAAAATATTGTTTATATATTTATAAACAAATAAGTAACAATTGTATTAAATCATTGTAAAAATACAGAGATAATTAAAACTGTCTCACTTATAGAGTGAAGCACACATTAAACTAAAAACATGGATGGAATTATTTAAACAAATTCTTATTTATAGCATGATGGAAAAAATTAGGTTTAATAAATGTTTAATAAATGAATAAATAAATTAAACACTGAAGCAGTTAAGAGAATGATAAACAGTGAAGTTAATATTAAATAAAAAATAAAATAAATCTCTCGCTTGCCTTTTTCCAGTGATGTATTAGTGAGGAGTCCGGTGTAAAAGTAGCGGAGATGTCGGTCCATGCGCTGGACTCAAAGTCCCAGAATGCACTGCAGTTTGAGCGGAGCGTACAGCGATAAAGTGCCGCCGCATCGCCCCCTTTAGGTAGAGATGAAGCGAGGGCTAAATTTCACTGCACTCCTTTCAGCAGGTAGTCGCACAGCATTGTGGGTAATGTAGGAAACCGTCAACCGTTAAACAGAGCAACACGTTCGTTTCCCCTGTAACTTCTCATCTCCAGCTGCTCACTACAACGAGCTCTTATCTGTGACTGGGATCAGTGAGATTCAAGAACTGTGGGATTGTGTACACGGCATTGATGGATGTGCTGTAAACGCTGATCTCTCTCCCTCTCTCTCTCTCTCTCTCTCTCTCTCTCTCTCTCTCACTGATTGCCATCATCTATCTCTGTCTGTCTCTTTTTGCCCCTCCCTATCTCACTATGTCTGTCTCACTCTCTATCATTCTGTCTTACCCCTGCTTTAATCTGACTCTCTCTCTCTCCTCTCTCTCTCTCTCTGCCTCTCTCTCTCTCTCTCTCTCTCTCTCTCTCTCTCTCTCTCTGCCTGTCATGTCTCAAATGTCTTTTTCAACGTTTCGCTCCTCTCTTCTTGTTTTTCTCTCTGTCTCTCTCTCTCTCTCTCTCTCACTCACTCACTCACTCACTCACTCACTCACTACTCTCTCTCTTCTTCTGTTGACTGTGTCCTCTGTTTGTCTTTGTCTCACTCTGATATCCTGCCCCCCCCCTCTCTCTCTCTCTCTCTCACTTGCTGTCTGTCATGTGTCTCCTGCCTTTGTTTCTCTCTCTCTCTTTCTTGATCTGTCTGACTGTCTGTTTCTTGTTTTTTTTTTTCCCTCCCTCTTTGTATCTGCTGCTCCTCCTCTCTATCTCCTCATCCTTTGTCCCTCTCTCTCTCTCTCTCTCTCTCTCTCTCTCTCAGTTCTGCTGAGACGGGGGAGCAGAGCTCCAGCAGCGGGAGGGGAGCTGTTCTCTACCCGCCGCCCAACTGCCGCATCCGGGAAGTGCACTGTGGCAGTCAGGTGCGTCTTGTCGTCGTCGCGATCCGCGACATCACCAAAGGCGAAGAGATCACCGTCGACTACAATCCGAGCGAGTGGGGGGAGAACGCCACCACCAGGGTAACCATGGAGATCGTCACACACATCTTAACACTCAGTAGAGCTTTAATGATACACGTTATTTTTTCCAGTGTATTATAACATGCGTATAAATAGTCGTTTTATTGTGCACGTGTTTTATCTAAAAAACTAGATCATCTTTTTCATTTTCAAGCGGTTTAATACTCTGATAAAGTATCTTAGCGTAGGTAAATGATTGATCAGCACATGACGTGTGTGTTCTCCGTGTGCTGTAGGGGTTACCTGGCTCAGTGCCTGCTGCAGCAAGCGAGACATCTCCTGACCATGAGAAGAACATTAAGAAGGTAAACTCGCTGCTACACGCACACCGCTCATACACTCGTTACACACAGTTATCCGTTACAGAAAACCCGTCCTTTCACCACCTTTATGAAAACGAAAGCAATGAAGTAAGTCTGAATAGCGTAACTGATGTATACTGTATAGCTATATAGCTATATATATGTTTTTTAAAAATTACAGACCTCTTCAGTACAGATAAAGTAATAAAAGTTTTGGCTCAGCTACTGAACTAACACTTGATTTGGTAGTGGACAGACGTCTCCTCTAGAGTCAGTCTGAGCTTCACATTTCTTCAGTTTGGACTCTCCGGATTGTGAAACTGCAGCTAATAGCGCAGTGTAACCAGAGTAGCTGGGGGAAGGGGCGGGATCAGCATGGCTGAAGGACGTTTTTCCAATACGCATAATCTCTCTCTCTCTCTGTCTCTTATTGTCTCTATCTGCGTCTCTCCTCCTGTCCGTCCTCGAACCCAGGACAATGTAACTGTTTTGTAAAGGTCACTTTTCTGTTTGCGTCTGTTATGTTTTGATTTCTATCATCAGTTTTTTTTTTTTATACATGTAAGTGTACTCTCTCTCTCTCTCTCTCTCTCTCTCTCTCTCTCATTCTGTTTAGGAGGAGGAGTCTGGGTCTGGTCCTGTATCGGATTATGTCACTCCATCCTGGTCTCTTTCTCCTAAATCCTCTCAGCTCTCTCACTCTGAGCCCAGCGACTCCGATGACGCAGAACCGCGCAGCCGGACGCCTCGTCGCCGCAGAAAGCACCGCAAACTGACTTCTGCTGCGGCTAACACTAACGCTAACTCAAACGACAAGAGGAAACCGCCTCATCCCCCGCCTCACCGGCCACCGGGCCGCCCTCCATCGCAGCCTCTGCCGCACTCCCTGCCCTCGTGTCCCCCTCAGCCTCCTGCCCCCTCCAGGCCTGTGTTTAAATGCCCCGCCCCCGCCGGGGTAGGGGGCAGCACCGTTAATGTCGGCGGAGGTAGAGGCGTGATCCCTGTGATGCAGAAGCAGTGTTGTGTGTACTGCGGTCGCCATTACCGCTCTATCCAGCGCCATCTAGACAAACATCACGCCCAACAACCAGACGTACGTGCAGCCATGATAAAATCACAAGGCTCCGCCCACCTGCCTCATCTCCATGCCTCTCTGCCTTCATCCTCTTCCTCCTCATCCTCTGCCTCAGGCCACAATCGCAACCACAGAGACGCCATCGTTATACACACTCAACAGTCTCCGCCCCCTCCTCTTCCTCCTCCTCCTCCTTCTGTTTCTCCAGCCAGAAAAAGCCCTGCTCTCACAAACCCCTCCCCTCGCAAAAGCCCCGCCCCTCCTCCACCCACGACACCACCCAGAAGGGCCGGAGGTGTCCCTGTGTCTGTGCTGAAGAGAAGTCCACCCACTCCGGTGACTCCGCCCAGGAAAGCAGGACGCAAAAAGAAAGAGAAAGAAGAATTGGACGTGATGGAGAAGATGAGAGAGGAGTTTGTTGAGGTGTTGAAGCAGGTAGAAGACCCTAAAGTGGAGGATGAAGAGAACGAGGAAGAGGAGGATGACGACAGCAGTGCAGAGGACAAGAGTGACCTGTCCAGGTAAAAACCTCGTTGAACATTTTCATAAAACTTGCTGTGATTTTGACCAACGGTTTGAAAAATAGCACCAGCACTTGTAATCTAATCACGAATCTTCTCCCTCTCTCTCTCTCTCTCGCTCTCTCTCTCTCCCCCCCTGTCTTTCAGTTCTCGTCGTCCCCACATGCTGCCCCTGCTCTCGTCGCTCTCCTCCCTCGTGCTGTACCTGCGGCGTCTCCAGCACTCAGCCTTCATCTCTCTGTCACGTTCCCCTCAGTCAGCTGAAGCCTGGCGTCTGCTCTGCCACTCCAGCCTGGCGCTTCTGATCCTCTACAACCGCCGCCGCGAATGCGAGGTCTCCAAACTCACCATGTCCGAATACCAGGCCAGGGTGCCCCCTCAGTCCTCGGCTCCGTTGCCCCCCAGTGCTCTTACACCCCTCGAAGCCTCCCTTTCCCCCTTCGAGAGACTCGTCCTGCCCCATCTCCCTCGAGTGGGCGTCCAGGGCAAACGCGGACGAGTGCAGCCCCTGATTCTGCCCCCTCACTCTGAACATTGCTTAGAGCTTCTTTTACAAACGAGGGCAGGAGTCGGCGTGGATCCCCAGAACCCGTACGTGTTTGCACGGCCGTACCATTCTCCCGCCACCCCTCTGAGAGGTACAGACCTGCTCCGAAATCTGGCCAAATCGAGCGGAACGCGCCACCCGCGGGCTCTGACGCAAACGCGCGTCCGCAGGCAAGTCGCAATTCTCACCCAGTTACTGATGCTGAGCGAAGGCGAGGAGGAGGGACAGCGCGGAGCCGCGCAGCAGAGATTAGAGAACTTCCTCCAGAAAGAGTACCATGTGACCCAGAGCTGCGCTACTATTGGCCAGGATCCGGGGCTCATGGGACTGATTGGGCGCGTGGTGCTGTGTGGGGAGAGAGACGGCGTACTGTTCCGGGGAATGAGTCTCCATCACATCTGTTTAGAGCTGGACGGTGAGATCGAGTGTAATTATGCTGAACAAAATAAGGAAAAGAAAATGTGTATATTAGATCCGTACAGGCTCGAGTCATCTTAGAAATATTAATGAATAATTAAATAGCACACTGAATATTATACTGAATATTATACTGAATATTATACTGAATATTATAAGCTCTGTTAAACTGTAAAAAACCGTTACAGCTGTACATGCAACAGTGAAATCCTCCCTCTCTCTCTCTCTCTCTCTCTCTCCTCTCTCATCTCTCTCTTCTCTCTCTATTCATTACATTTCATTTCATTCTGTTTTATTGGAAAACTTCACACTGAATCTTGGTTTCTGGGAATATTAATATATAACAAAACACGCAGCTGAGCGCTGTAAAATCATTTAACTGCACTGAAGCTTAAACTCTGCAATCTTTCCGTATGTGTGTGTGTGTGTGTGTGTGTGTGTGCGCGCGCGTGTGTGTGTGTGTGCGTGTATGTGAGCAGTGATGTCGGGGAACTCTGCGGATTCGTTGTCGGAGGAATCAGACGGAGAGCAGGAGAAGGACAAGAGCGAGTCTCCTACCATCATGATTAAAAAGTCCTCCAGCAGCACCAAACCCCCTCGGCTCAAGAAGATGAGCGGCTCTCCCTTCTCTTCCAACCGCAAGAGGGGTTCAGGACAGCCCAAACCAGGTGTGTGTGTGTGTGTGTGTGTGCGCACCTAATAATTAACCTGCACGCTAACGCTGTTACTGCAGTGTAAACTGATGGCCTTGTGTGTGTGCACTACAGATTATTTTCGAACAGCTCTCTCTCTGTGCTTGTGGTGTTTGCCAATGACCAATGATTAACACGTCCTCATCTCTCTCTGTATCTCTCTCTGTATCTCTCCCTCTCTCTCTCTCTCTCTATCTCTGTATCTCTCTCTCTCTGTATCTCTCTCTCTCTCTCTCCTCTGTCTCTTCCTTTTACTTTCCCTAACTCTGTTTCTCTGTTCTGTCACTCACCTGTCTTTCTCTCGTTATCTCTGTCCTTCTACATCCGTCGCTCTCTCTGCCTTTCATTAATTTTATTTCTGTCTGACTCTCTCCTCCTCTTTCTTCTTTTATCTTTCTCACTTCCTCTGTTTCTCTCTTTCTCTTAAACTCTTACTGTTTCTCTCTTTCTCTTAAACTCTTACTGTTTCTCTCTTTCTTTTGCTTCCTTTCTTTTTCCTTTCTGTTTTTCCTTTTCCTTTGTTTCTCTCTTTCATCCGTTCTTCTCTTGCATTCCGTCTGCCTCTCTCTTTTCCCTTCCTTTCTTTCTCTTTCTCTCTTTTTCTCCACCTTACTGTTTCTCTCTCTCTCTCTCTTTTCCTTTCTGTTTGTCCTTTTCCTTTGTTTCTCTCGTTCCCTCTGTTTTCCCTTCTTTCCTTCCTGCCTTTCTCTTTCTCTCTCTCGCTTCCTCTATTTTTGTCTTTCTCTCCTTCTTACTGTTTTTCTCTCTCTCTCTGTCTTGCTCTTTCTTTTTCTTTCTCTTTTTCCATTTTCTTTCTATCTCTCGCTTACTCTTTTTTTCTTTCTCTCGTGCTTACCGTTTCACTTTTGCTCTGTTTATTTCTCTCTCCGTTTTTTCTACCTTCCTTTTTTCCCCTCACTGTTAAACTCCTTGTCTGTTTGTTTTTGCTTTCTTTCACTCTCTCTATCTTTTTTTCCCCCCACTTTCTCCTTCTCCATGTTTCACTCTTGTTTCTGTTCCCTCCCTTTCTCTCCTTCCGGCTTTCCCTTCCTACGCTCCCTCTCTCCTCCTCCGTACGGCAGGTAAGCGCGGCGTCCTGAAGCGCCCGTGGTCGGAGGCGGAGCGGGCCGCGGTGGAGTCCCACCTGGTGCGGAACATCATGGAGCTGCGCGTCCCCGCTAAAGCGGACTGCGAGCGCTGCCTGGAGCAGTGTCCACTCCTGGTCACCAACCGCAGGGACTGGAGAGCCATCAAGTTCTACTGCCACAACCGCATCCAACTGCTGAAAAAAACCCAGCAGAGGCAGAGCCCGCCCACCCTGTCCGTCTGCTGAGGCGGCCAATCACAAGCCTGCTAGGGAAAAGTAGGAGGAGTCAGAGGTAGGGCGAGAGCGTGAGGATTTTTTTAAACCAGACTAAAGCTGTACAGATATGAAGGCTAGAAGACTAGAGCTGTCAGCGATTCTGCACATAGAAACAGACATTTATTATTATTATTATTATTATTATTATTATTATTGGTTTATTCTCCTTCTCATGTTAATTTATGAGGATTTGGGCGAAACAGAAAATGTACCTTTTCAATATCGTGATATTTCTGAACATCGTGATGCATAATGTGTATCACAGTATTGAGTTTTTAACAAAAAAAAAACACTTTCCGAACATCTGTGCGTCCTGACGCGTTCTTTTTATTCTGTAAATATTTCTCTCGGATAAACCTGCACACCCTGTACTCGATACTCAGGTGTATCGCGATGTTCCAATATCACAATATCGATATCACGCAATCTTATTGTCCAGCCCTACTATACACACAAAACAACACTAATTCCTCTAGTGGGCCCTGAGGCCCATAGCCATGCATGAAAGAAGGAAGGAGAAGAAGGAGGAGGATGAAACCCTCATCTGATCTTATTGATCATACATTTCATGCGCGCCTTTCTCCTTCGTTCTGTAGGAGCTCAGAGTTGTCTCTGCAACCGTGACTGAACAAAAAAAAAAAAAAAGAACTTGACTAATTTTCCTTTTTTGCCAAAAAAAAAAATACAAACAGTAAAGATGCACAGCGACGTGCGACTAACTCCGTCAGCTTCTTATTTCTTAACGCTTTCATGAAGTAAATAAGGGATAATCGCTCGCGTCAGCATTCACCGCGCTCCGGTTTCACACGAGCACCTCTCAGCCGGTTCCGTTTGAGCGCGCGGTTCTAAGCAGCACGATTAGAGCGGAGTCTAGAAAAGTAGCTCTGAGCTTCAGATGTTTAAAGTGTTAGATCTTTACGATTCTAGAACAGAATGGAGCAGGTTCTAGAACAGTAGCGTAAAGATTTGAACAGGATGTTTAGAACGTGTAGAATTTAGGTTCTAATTCTAGGGCGTTGGCTCAGACCTTCTGCTAGAACAGAACATCAGGACAGATGTTTAGAATGTTAGATCGTTACGATTCTAGAGCAGAATGGAGTCAGTTCAGGTTCTAGAATGGTTAGAACAGAGTCGGTTCTCGTCCTACTGCATTAGCTCAGACTTTCCGATAGGGCAGAACATCAGCACAGATGTTTAAAATGTTTGATTGTTACGATTCTAGAACAGAAGAGAGTCGATTTAGAACAGTGCTGGTTCTAGTTCTGGAACAGCAGTCTTTTCAGAGTCTAGAGCCGGAGTTCAGACATTGTAACGGAGCGTTTGGAGCGGGTTCTGGTACCAGAGCAGGAGCTCAGACATTGTAACGGAGCGTTTGGAGCGGGTTCTGGTACCAGGGCCGGAGCTCAGACATTGTAACGGAGCGTTTGGAGCGGGTTCTGGTACCAGAGCAGTAGCTCAGACATTGTAACGGAGCGTTTGGAGCGGGTTCTGGTACCAGAGCAGGAGCTGAGACATTGTAACGGAGCGTTTGGAGCGGGTTCTGGTACCAGAGCAGGAGCTCAGACATTCAGACCGAGCGCCTATGAAAGTAGCTCGGACCTTCTGATAGGACAGAACGTCAGCTCGGACGTTTTAGTGTTAGATCGTTAGGATTCTAGAACAGTAGCTTAAAGATTAGAACAGGATGTTGAGAACAGTGTTGGTTCTAGTTCTAGAACTGCAGTTTAAATGTTTAGGAAGGAGTCGGTTTCGGTTAGTAGTGCAAACAGAACAGTTTCAACATTGTAGATTAGAGCAGGGTCTGGTTCTAGAGAAGTAGTTCAGACATTCTAACAGAACAGTTAGAGCGGGTTCTGGTACCAGAGCTGTAGATGAGCCATTCTAACAGAGCGTTTGGAGCGGGTTCTGGTACCAAAGCAGGAGCTCAGCGTTTGGAGCGGGTTCTGGGTTGCGTCAGTGCGTGTAATTGTTGCTTAACGAGGTTGATTTTAAATGAGCTTTACTTCTATATATATATATGTGTGTGTGTGTGTGTGTGTGTGTGTGTGTGTGAGAGATCCGTTTCTACTCTTCAGACCTTTTTATATGAAACACGTAACCACACTTAACACCTCAGTTTACACTTAAATTATTTAACAGCGGATATTATTTGTGTCGCGTCTCGTCTTCGGTTCGTCCTCCACTCGCCATGTACATACAGATTTATATAAATATATACATCACACTGACCTTATTATTAATAATTAATAATTAATAAGATGAATATGACCCATGTTAGTGTTGTTATTGTCTTTTCTTGTTACTGCTGTTTTTCTTATAGCTTGTTTTTTCCCATGTGAACCTTCCTGTAAATACCGAATGTAAATACATGTATATAAATATGAGGAACAAAACATGAAAGAAGAACACATGAATGTAAATACATGAATTGTTGGTGTTGTGTTTTTTTTTAATGGTCTGAAGTGATGATTAAAACATTTTCATTTGTTATTTATTTATCTATTTATCTATTTATTCCTGTGGTAGCGGTTACGCGTGGTGACCACTGTGTGGCGCCGGCGACCTCCTGAGACGACGCGTCAACACTCTAAATCCTGTATTAATGCCACAGCTCGTGCTCTAAGCAGAGCCTCTGGAGAACCACGCGTGAGGTTTTAAAGAAACTCCACACGGGACGTGTGATTTAAGAGCGTCAGCTTGACGGCTTTAAACGAAATCTATTTCGTAAACCGCTTAGGAACCATTTTATCAGCTGAACCTCTTCAAAACTAAATTATTGGTCTTAAGCGCTCCGTGAGATTTTAAGCACGTTTTTGTCTTTGTGAAATATATTACAATTCTCAATTCACAAACCCGCTGCTAGGAAACCCCTCACTGAGAGATCTGGCTTATCCATAAACTTCACGTATTAATTGTGTTTTAACGATTCATAAAAAAATGGAGCCCCTGCGTGGAGTTTTGTATGTTTGTATGTTCTCCTCGTGTCCAGGAAGAGGAAGTGCGGGTGAAACAAGTCGACCTCACGCTCGGGTTCGGTCAAGAGATGTGAAGAGATGATGATGATGATGATGATGCCTGAAACTCAGGATATCATCTTTAAACTACTGGTTTATGAGGGTGAATCACATGATAACCTTAAAAAATTACAGTAAACAACTGCAAAACACATTTACAGTAAAGCGTCTAGTTGTAGTGGCTCAGAAGTTACAGAGCAGAAGGCTGTGAGTTCAAATCCCAGCACTGCTTTTTTTGGCTCCTTCAGTTCATTCGAATCCTCCATCAAGTCCAAGTTGCTTTTTGAAAAAAAAAAAAAAAGAGTCTACCACATGAGCTAAATTCTTTCCTGTAAGTGTGCTGTTTACTGTAAATTTTACAGTGTACTTTACTGCCAAGCCTGTTGCCAGTAAACTGCAGTAAAGTTTACAGTAAATTTTATACAGTGTTTTTTTAAGAGGAGTCCGGACACGATTGTTAAGCGCTGGAACACCTGCACTGAAGAAATGGAGATTGTGTAGAAGAATGATACACTTTTTTTTTGTAGTCATCCTGAGACTGTTTCAGGTTGTATATATTTGTCATTTTATTCAAATCAAAGAAAAAAAAAATCAGGAATTCCCGAGTTTGAATCCCAACATTCCTGCAGGCTTCTGGAGTCAAAGAGAGCTTAACTGTCCTGCTCTTTGGATAAGAAGAATGACATCACTAACTCTCCGCTCATGTATATAAAACAGGGTAGTTGGTGTCTCCTCCGAGCGTGTTGAGCTGCCCTGTGATGTCACACAAGCAAGAAGTCTCGTGTCTCGGAGGAAGAACGCGCTAGCCCTCACACTCCCGGATTCCTACAGGAGACTTAGCTTATACGGTGTAGGAAACTAAACTGGGATTAAATTCGGGATGCATCGATAACGGTTTCTGGGATTCGTCAATACCGATACGAAAATGACAAACCTACGTATTCTTAATCAATCAGGGATGTCACGGAACATTTTATTTATCTGTGTTTGTTTAATTATCGCGGATGCAACAGGGCTGCTGTAAATAAATAAAGTACTTTTTTTTTCTTCGCGTCAGAATCCCTCGATACCGTTACGACCGAAATCAGCCGATCATCAGGAACAAGTCACTCACCTAGCATCATCTGCAGACATTTTTTCTCACTCAGGTTTCTGTTTAAGACGTTTTATCACTCTAGCTCCTCCTCTCAGTATTTTCAGTTTGCAGTCTGCTTTGGTTTGATCATCAATCGTGAAACATGTCCAGATCGCCGTCATTCCTCGTCGTCTGTTCCTTAGCATGATAACGTCACACAGTATCTCCTGGTACGAGATGTTATCGGACCAATACCAGTGTCAGTTACAGTATCAGTATCGATGCATCCCTAGAAAAAAATTTCATTCGTTTGTTATCTCCTGTTAGAGGAACAGTGAGTCACACTACGACATCCGAATTCGATTAAAACAGACTTAATCCTGCGTATGTGAAATCGTCCTTAGGGAACGACTGTCCAGTAAACACAACCGTTACAGTCACGCCCTCAGGAGAAACTGATAAAAAGACAAAAACAAAAACACACTATCGCTTTTTTCTCACGTGGGAAAACTGAACACAGTTGGATACTGAAATGAGAAAAGAACAACAATCAGCGTGTTCTGATATTTAGCAAAATTTTTAATATATCATGATACGGTTTACAATATTACCACAGTGCTGTATAAAAGACGCTGCTTTAATGAACAGAATTACAGTCTCGGAGAAGGACAGTGCTCCTTCAGCTTTGTCCAAATCCTGTGGAATTCTGGTTTCTGATTGGTCGGAAAGGTCTTGATTCATTTTCAGCATGAGATAATGTTCTGTATTAAAGGCTCGTTCACAGGGACGTGAACGACAGACGCTCCACATTAAACGGGGTTTTAAAAAAAAAACTTGTGTAAATGTGGATATGGTGACTTTTTTTTTCTTCACCGTAACGAGACGTTCATGTAACATTTTCTGGAAGGAGTCTCCAGTTCCAGTACTTCGTAACAGGTCAGAAGTAAAGCTGTAACTTTTCCGACGTCTTCAAGACAGAGGAGCTTTTACGCTTCTTCGCGGTTTCTTGGTAAGCCGAGTTTTTTTGTCTTATTAACTCCAAGAGAGCGGAAAAAAGAGGCTGATGAGGATACGACTGTTTATATGTAGCTGCTATAACGTAAGTGAGAACTTGTTTCACAATGTAACTATAAACGGATAAACATTATGAGTTGTTCTTTAATATATAAAAATTGTAATCGTTGGCAAATTACTGTGGTATAAGAGGAATAAAACACTTGGGGATGTGCTCTTATTGGAAAATAATCAACTTCAGGGTGGAGACAGTAACTCTGCTTCATCTCACCACGCTGTCGTTGATTATTTCGCTGTAACTGCACAACACACTCCGTACATAGTGCCTGTTTCTTAAAGTGTGGACTTGAACATGTGTTTGTGCTTCACAGGTGTCAGTGATCTGATCTTTTCTGACACGCAACATAACGCTCTTCTTCCCAACTTCCTGTTCATAACGTCCCGCAGTCCACCGCTGTAAACATTTAAATATGTTTATGTTCATCTCGTCTTTTCCTCAGATGTCTTTAGTTCGTAAGATTTAAAGACATGTAAATCTCTGAAATCTATTTTGCCATCGTGCCAGATGCATAACAGGCCTGAAGAACAGCTTCCACACAAAGTGCTTTACGCTGAAAATTTAGCGTAACGGTTAAAGCGTGTTAAACAGACAGAGCAGTTAGGTAGAATAACTCCTTTCGTCTCCGCCGTCTCCTCTGGGTCTTATGTACAGATTTATCCATGCAGCTGGCACAATGCCAAACTGGTAGCTGTTAACGCTCCTCGGTTATTAGCTGCGTTAGCCTCATAGATCCAGACACCATACACGTCTCAGCTGACGTTATTTTCGACCAGATTCTTAAGTTAGGTCCAACTGGCTCAGGGAGTGCAATTATTACTCTCTTAATTTAAACTATAGGAAAAAAAGTGAACGTTTAACTGCATCGAAGTTCTTCCTCCTGTTTCTGCTGTAGTTTGCGTTAAAATGCTAACAGTAAACATACTGGTAGTAGCCATTTGACTCACCATTAAGAGTCGACTCGTTCAGTTCCCAAATGACTCATTTGCGATATTTTTTCTAACCCGGACAAAACTTTTGCGATATTTTGAACAGTAATCATTCTTCTTTTTATTTAACGTTAACATTTTGGTTAAATTACACTGGAAGAGTAAGAGCAGTGAACATCACCATTAGAAATGTTAAAATATCATCTGATGTTCTGTAGTGTTTATGCACCTGAGATAAAGCGTCACATTTTTTTAAAAGTGTGCGTTACTTTTGTGTAAATTCGCGTCTTGAGCACGGGAAGGTAAACACACGACGCAGCCGATGTTCAAGTTATTAAAATCAAGAGCTGCCAAGTAACCAGGATAATATGAATGATTAGCGTAAATTGTTAGCTAACGATCTAGCTAGCTAGCATGTAGCTGGTGACGGTGTAATGCGGACACGAGACAGAATTGTTAGGAGAATCAACGTTTCTCTCAGATACGATAACGAGACAAAAAATTGACTTCCGATGTTGTAAAGGCTACGAAAGCGTGATCTTATCGTAGACGCGCTTGCGCTTGAACAACGTCTCTTGGAGAAATCTGATGTTTAGTAAAGATACAGTGGCAACATTGCAAACCGCGAGAAACGAGTAGAAGGTTCGAGTGTTTAAGTGCAGCGTTTCTTTAAGGTCCCTGCGTTGTGTGTGCTCTGATCTGGAGAGTTCGGTTCCGTGTCGTCTCTCATCACGTTCCCTGTGCTCTCCACTGCTCTGGGATCAGACGGTTCTGTGCAGTCCGCGTTACACCCTGACCTGTTGCTTATGTCTCTCTCTGATCCGTCCTGAATATCAGGACTGTCCTCAGAACACGTGACTGGAGCTCCGCCCTCTTTCCCAGTATCCTCTGCTGGAGTTGTACTTGTACTCCCATGGTCACGGGTTGCCAGATCTTCGTCACTGTGTAATGTTTCTGGCGTGTAGCTGTGTGTTACTCTCTCCACAGGACTCTGTGAGCTGGTGGTGGTTTCTGTGGGAAGATGTCCGCTGGATTCAGGTGTGTGTGTGTGTTTTAAGTAGACCGCTGTGCTGTGGCGGTGACGATGATGATGATGATGATGAAGAAGAAGATGATGATGATGACGACGCAGTCTGGAAAAATCCTCAGCAGTGAGAGCCGTGTCTTCCGTCACTTCCTCTCCGGTCACGATCTCCTCGTCTCCTGCAACGACATGAGCACGGTGTGACACAACAGCAGCTCAGGTTTATACCGTATCAATGCGCTCGTTCTAATACCTTATCGTTTCTATGGTAACAGCTCATTTGCAGAGACTTGTACGCCATACGGATTTAAAAATGTGCGATGCGGTTAATCTTTGAGGAGACGTCTTTAACATTTATGGAAGGAGTCTCCAGTAACGGCGCTTTGTATCAGTCAGTTTAAAATTAAACTGAATCTAAACCTTATGTGTCTAGTTTACTGTGAGATGTGACAAAAACTCTACAGAATACAACCAATCAATCAAACAATCTCATTATTAAAACCTTGTGAACAGTATCATTTTGTTTTCACCTGGAAGAAAACAGACTTCCGCAAATATAAACCATTTGGACACTTTTTTGGGTTTAATAATTCACACTACAGATACAAAATTTAAATCTTCATTCTCAATTTTAAAATTTAAATGATTAAATCTATATGCACTGACTCAGCTCTTTCGGGAAAGGCATCCCAAAGTGCATATTTATAAAGGCAACATTTATTTTTTGCTTGTGTTTGGCAAATCTGCGCCAGCGTATCTTTCACTTTTGTCCAAATTAGGAATTTCACACGTTTTTTCCTACGACATCCAAATCGAAACTCTGACCCTCCTTTTTTCCCGTGGACCAGGATTAGCGGATGGTGTAACGACCTCACCTGCAGAGCCGTGCTGTATCTGCACCGCATGCCCCTCCGACGTCTGCACTTGCTGGTGTTCACTCAGAATAATCACATCTCTTCCTCCTGTCAATCAATCACACTTCAGTCCATCACTAATTACACCTGCAGGTAAAGATGACACTGCTGTATCATAGTACATGAATATGTGATGCTGTTATAATACACAGCAGTGCAAAGGTAAGAAAAAAAAGCAGGTGTTCTGATGCTAAAATAAATAAAAAATATATAGAAACAGAAGAAGAAACATACTCCCCAGTCCCACAGACACGTTATAGGTAAGGCCTACGTTTCACCAGGACAGGAAAAGGTGGGAAAAAGGAGAGAAAAGAGGCAGTTTATAAAAGAAAGAAAGACAGCAGAAAATAGTCTAATATCTCAAAAACATTCATGTAATACGACACTAAAATTACCGATTAATCCAAAGTATATAGTACAAAAAAACATAAAGGGCCGTATTAAGAATCGGCAACTTGAGCCCAAATGTTTCAGCAATATTTACACAGGGAAAGTTGTGCGTATTCAGAGCCGGGTTACGCACGAGTTGATTTATACAGATTATAAAATCAAGTATAGAAAATTAAAAGTGGACCGAAGAAGGAAATAGTGTTTTTTTCTCTTTGCTGTCAGATGTGAAAGCGTATGAATGAGAAAACGCCGAGCGTTAAAATAAATCTAAAAGGAGTCTTTTATATCACCAGTATGTTGCTGCAGGAATAGTTCTAACTCTAATCATCACATTAATCACTGGTTTAATTTAGCAAAATGGCTCCCACACGTATTATTCAGCAGCTCATAGAATAGCACTTGATCCAGCGCATCCTGACATTTCTGTGCATTTTATGTTATTATATTTGTTTTCCTCTTGACATTTACTCTGTTTTACTCAAATTATTCTCACCGACGTTCGTAAGTAGCGCTTAAGTCCGTAGTTACGTCTGAGGTCTGAATACTGAGTAAGTTCTTAAATATCGTAACTCCTTAAAGCGTTTGAGTAAAGTGTTTTATTAATGGTGGAGAGCACTGTCTAACACGTCACACATCTTCATGCAATTTCAGCAGAATTATATAGATACCAAATATCACACAAATTATACACAATATAATTTACACAATAGTCAGGATATAAATATGCAGTGCATAGCATTTATTAGAAACCTCACTGCTTGTGCAGTAAAGGTGTGATTACCAGGCAGACTCCACAGTCCAGACATCTCCAGTGCTTTCAGCTTCCCTTCCAGTTCCGCTACTCTGTTACCCAGAATCCTGTTCATCACACACAGTAGACATTCACGTGACGCGTCGATTTGATCTCACTACACTGTGTAGTTTAATAACATCAAACACCTCGATTCTACAACCAAGAACACATTTTATTTACTCAGTCATTTCCTGGAAGTAGCAGGAACAGCGGAGTGTAATAAAAGTGTCA
>JAKKZN010000003.1:1173701-1185197 GCA_033441825.1 Pangasius elongatus
TGCCACTGAAGGTGCCATGTCCTAAGTTCTAGTTGTAAATGTCAGGAAGTGAAAGCTGAAATACTGATCTATCGTCTTGTATTCATCTTCTGATGTCAAACCCAAATGTCTTCAGTGTAAAGCATAAACAAAATAAGTGGTCTTGCTGTTCCGACACTTTCCGAGAGAACTGTAACTGTGAGTCGAGTCTCCTCATGAGCCGACTCGTCTGTGAAAAACACATCTATACATAATACGTTTGCTTTCCTTAGTTGTTTTTTTATTTGGCTTTTGTTGTAACATAAATGCAGCGCCGTCTTTTACAGTGACCTATGAAGGCGTAAACAAACACACATTGAGAGGGAGTAAATGCAGTGTGTGTCTTGGCAGATGGTCTCTGGTTAATTCCACGAGTCGGGGTGCAGCCTTATAGTTTTCTACTTAACGAAACACGTCACATTTCACGATATTTATCTTTGCTGAGAAGTTTGAACATCAACAAAAAAATAGGAAGTGTAGTGTAACAATTATAAATGCTTTTACGAGTGATTTTATTAATGATTCCATGTCGACAAAAATATGTGAAAACGTTTAAGGTTAATCTGCAGCATAGGTGACGATAGCGATGCCGATGTCCGAGTATATCGTCCACCCTGACTTCAGGCGTGTGTGCACGTCGATTGTGGTATGTTATTTCTGACCATTTCTGCATAAATTCACGTGTGATGGTTTACACATTTAAAAGAAACGATATACATGTACATTTAAAGACAATAATAATTACAAAGAGAAGCTAACATGAAAAATACGCGGGATTACTACAGAAAGAACGACTAGGCGCTACAGGGCTTTATATCCGATTGTCTCTCTCAGGGGGCGGGGTTGGGGCGTGTCCCATTTCCAGGTCCCTTAATTTCACCAGGGTCTAACGTGTCGATCCTGAAAATTTTGTGCAAAATTAAAGATGTGTTCCTTTCGAATTAGGACCTCATCTCACGTCTAAGGTGTGTCCTAAACGCTAGAGGTCACATCTAGTGTCCCCAACATGGTGTAACGCGGTGTCCTTCGTCACGCTGCCTTGTAAGAACTTTAGCATTTGGGACACAGCCCTATTTACACTGTAGAGCTTTTTTTGTGAGGGTGTTAATGAGGATTGGTGTGTGTGTGTGTGTGTGTGAGGGAAATAAGACAAGGAAGCTGCTCGTGTTGAAATGGCGAAGAGTTCACGTGCTCAGGTGTTACAGCCTCTCTGTAATGGAGCATCTCTTCAGGAGCCACTAAAGAAAACGTCCACGCTGGTTTCAGCTCTGAAACAGAACACAGGTGATTATTTTGCTGTAACAGCACAACACACGGTGTTTTATTCCTTATATTATACGCCTTTCTTCTCTTTAAAACTGATCGCTCGAGCGTGTGTAATCATGATGATGAAAGCGTGTCGCTGTGACTGACCGTAGTAGCTGCTGCTGAACTGCTGCTGGAGGTGAAGAGGTTTTTGTAGCGTCCTTTCTCCTCTTTGTCCTTCTCTCGGATGCGATCCTCCATCGCTCGGATCTCTCTGGCCACGGCCGGCCCCAGAGAAGGGTCCAGCTCCAGCACCTTCTCGAAATCCGCTCGGGCTTCGGCTTCGTTCCAGACGGCCGCGTGAGCTTTTCCTCGCTTGAAGTACGCCTTCACGTTATCTGCAGGAGAGACAGAGAGAGTGAGAGAGGGAAGAAGAAGAGAGAGTGAGGAAGAGAGGGGATAAAATTGAGGGAATGTGAGAGAGAGAGAGAGAGAGGGGGAGAGAGTGATAAAGTCAGTAGGAAAGAGAGGGAGAGAGAGATTGTGTGTGTGTGTGTGTGTGTGTGTGTTAGAGAGAGTTAGTGTGTGAGTGTGAGAGAGAGAGAGAGAGTTAGTGTGTGTGTGAGTGTGAGAGAGAGAGAGTTAGTGTGTGCGTTTGTGAGTGTGTGAGTGTGAGAGAGAGTTAGTGTGTGCGTGTGTGTGTGTGAGAGAGAGAGAGAGTTAGTGTGTGCGTGTGTGTGTGTGTGCACGAGAGAGAGAGTGAGTTAGTGTGTGTGTGAGTGTGAGAGAGAGAGTTAGTGTGTGTGTGAGTGTGAGAGAGAGAGAGTTAATGTGTGTGTGAGTGTGAGAGAGAGTTAGTGTGTGCGTGTGTGTGTGAGAGAGAGAGAGAGTTAGTGTGTGCGTGTGTGTGTGTGTGTGTGTGTGCACGAGAGAGAGAGAGTGAGTTAGTGTGTGCATTTGTGAGTGTGTGTGTGTGAGAGAGAGTTAGTGTGTGTGTGTGTGTGCAAGAGAGAGAGTGAGTGAGTTAGTGTGTGCATTTGTGAGTGTGTGGGTGAGAGAGTTTGTGTGCGTGTGCGCGAGAGAGAGTGAGTTAGTGTGTGCATTTGTCAGTGTGTGTGTGTGAGAGAGAGAGGGTGTGTGTGAGAGTGAGTTTGTGAGTTAGTGTGTGCATTTGTGAGTGTGAGTGTGTGTGTGTGTGTGTGTGTGTGTGTGAGAGAGAGAGAGGGTGTGTGTGAGAGTGAGTTTGTGAGTTTGTGTGTGTGTGTGTGTGTGTGTGTGTGTGTGTGTGAGAGAGAGAGAGACAGAGAGACAGAGACACTAAGCCCTGGCTGTTATAAACCCCTCCTGACCTGAGACGTGTGCTGAGAGTCTCACCTTCATACTTGTTGAGCAGAGAGGAGCAGTGGTCCAGCACCTCGTAGTACTGACCCTGGATCAGTTTACACTGGCAGTAATTCAGCAGCAGCGGCGTGATCATCAGATCCAGCTTAATCCACGGCTCATCACCCGGCTGCTCCTACACACACACACACACACACACACACACACACACACACACACACACACACACACACACACACACACACACACACAGCGAACTTTAACCACTAACATTATCATTTAAAATGATTATTAATAGCGGGGACATGAATAAGCTGTTATTACACATGAATAGAGGTGTAATAAAGATCAGTGTTATATCCCATGATGCACTGCGAGGAGGAAACCTGAAATCACATGATCAGGAATGTAATTCTGTGATGAAGTACAGAGCAGCTGAACAATATGAGCTTACACTCACATCATGCTGTGTGGGGTTAGTGCTTTCATCACTCCATTTCTCTAACTCTCTCTCTCTGTCTCACTCACTCTCTGCCTCTCTCTCTCACTCACTCACTGTCTTTCTTTCTCACTCTTTCTCTCACTGTCTCTTTCTCTCTCATTCACTGTCTCTCTCTCTCTTTCTGTCTGTCTGTCTTTCTCTCTCATTCACTGTCTCACTCTCTCTCTCTCTCTCTATGTCTGTCTTTCTCTCACTCTGTCTCTCACTTTCTTTCTTACTCTCTCTGTGTTCAGTTCATCAGTGCTTTATTGGCATGAATGTTATAAATCACATTCTCTCTGTTTAGGGCCCGACAGCAGTGGAATCTGGACTGGGTTTGGTTCTGACTGTCCCAGTGCTCCGGATACGCTCTTCTCACCTGCTCAGCAATCTGACTGACTCTGATTAGACTTTGGTGACTAGCGCTGGTCTGAGACTGCTGTGTGTCAGGGGTGAGTGTGTCAGGGGTCAGTGTGTTAGGAGTGAGTGTGTTAGTGAGTCTCAGGACCAGCTGACAGGGGGGACTGGATTTAGGGCGGAGCTCTTGGGTTTTCAGAGCTTCATACTGTAGCGTGTTTTCGTCACTTCAGATTTCAGAGCTCTTTTTTTTTCCGGGTATAATCAGTGGGAATCGGCCTCATTCTGCCCTGCATGCACTGGTTGGTGTTTTTCTTTGAACTTTTAGGATATTTCTACAGAATTCTGATGCAGGGACTCTGTGGGATGTTTCTCCGATCTAGTGTAGTGTGTGTACTGTGTGGACCCCAAACCTCACATCCGTACAGCGCAACAGGAGCAACGACACCGTCACAGACTTTACGCCAGATTCTAACTGGGATGTTTATTTTGTAGAATTTATTCCTGGTTGCATAAAGAGCTCTTCGTGCTTTTTCTCTTCGTGCGTTTTTCCTGCAGTGAACTGGGGTCTGTTTTCCTGAAGTCCAGCCTTCTTTTGGAAGATGACAGTTTGGGTTTTGGCCAGGTCGACTGTCAGGGCCCGGTTCTGTAGTTCAGTACTGCTCCAGCAGGTCCGGGTGCTGCTGTAAGCCTTGTTCAGTAGGAGACAGCAGCAGCAGGTCGTCTGCGCAGAGCACCCCGGAGTGATGTATTCTGCAGCCCGTCTCACCCCGCGCCCCTGAGTGATGTATTCTGCAGCCCGTCTCACCCCGCGCCCCCGAGTGATGTATTCTGTAGCCCGTCTCACCCCGCGCCCCTGAGTGAAGGATTCTTATAGATAGACTTGATAACGTCATGGACTTTACCCCCTACACCACTTTTTAAAACTTGATCAAATAATCCTGTGTGTCAAATCGAGGGAAATGCTTTTTTTTAAAGTCTATAAAACATGCAGATGTTTTGGTTTTGTCTTTCCGCTGTGTGATTAGAGTGTGTCGGGTGTGAACGTGGTCAGCAGTGTGATGATTTGGTAAGAAGCCGATCTGACTCTTACTCAGGACACTGTGCTCGGTGAGGAAGGCCTGGATCTGGGCGTTGATGATACAGCAGAAAACCTTCCCCAGATTACTGCTCACACACACAAGCATTCACTTGGGTTCTGATGATCTTTTATGACTCTAATTTATTTTTTGGTTAATCTTTTGTTAGATTATGTGGGGTAGGTTTTCCAAATTGTTGGGTCTTTTACGGATTAATCCTTTTGATTAATGGATTCTTCAACTTCCTTTAATGTCTGATGGTAGTTTCTTGAGCTTGAGTTGGAGGTTCTTGAGTGTTTCACTGTACTTCAGTCTGAGTTCAGTGTTTTGTGGGAGTGTGTGTTTTTGGTTAGAAAGCTGTCCGAGTTGCTTTCTTGAGGATTCACATTCTTTATCAAACCATTGTTCAGTCCTGAATCTTCGTTTACGGTTTTTGTTTGTGTTACACACGTTAGCTTTGGGAGCAGATATGTAGTATATTTGATTTATTTGTTTCACTGTGAGGGTTACATTCGTTTGTTTGGGCTGGAACTCGGTTGTGATTAATCTGTTAATGAGATTAGTAACTTCAGCAGAACTCACTGCATTGGAAAGTTCAGACTCACTGTTAGTCCATTTATAGCTCTGACTGAGCTTCAGGTGTTTGTCGTTTTTTCTTGTTGTGTTATTTGGCTTTTGTTGTAGGGGCCAAATAGGAAAGTGTGTTAAATATGTCCTTCTTTCCATGAATATGTGTGGTGTCACTTTCTGAACCTGAGCCTGAGCCTGGAAGGTTTCTGTGTGGAGACGTCAGTGTAGTGTGGGGACTCTGCAGGCGGAGTATAAAGTGCACAGATAAACAGGTTTCTGTCGTTATTCACTACACCCTGTTTAAACTGAAGCCAAATGTGTGTGAGCTCTTTCTTTACAACTGAATGACAGGGTGTACGAGTTCATCTTTATACCAAATGACGACTCTGCCATGTTTTATAATCCCGCTTTTGAAGGATGGTAAAGGATTTCTCTGTAGCCTGAGGGACAGCGGGTTTCAAACTCTGCGTCTGAGCTTTTGGTTCCTAAACGTGAAGACTATAAGCCCTGAATATTCCAGGAACTTCTGGAGAGTGAAGACAGACGAGATAGAGGAATTTGTATATTTAAGATGTATATAGAATGTCTATGTTTCTGTATGGAGCAACATTAACAAGAATATGAAATAATTTAGTGCAATTAAACATATTTACAGAGAATTTGACTTGTATGAGAAATACTAATATGAAAACACAGCTATGGGATGCATGCACACACACATGTATGTACATATACACACGTATACATATATATATATATATATTCATATTAGGAATGTTCTCTCTCTCTCTCTCTCTCACACACACACACACACACACACACACACACGGTGTAGGCTCTACCTTCATCTGCAGGTTCTTCAGGCAGGCGATGGCGTTGTAGTATTTTTCGGCGGCTCCCTCCGTGTCTCCCTTCTTGAAGAGCGCGTTTCCTTCCTCGTGGATCTGCGGCACGGCGGCCAGTTTCTCCTCATCCGTCATCGCCCACGTCTCCAAAGAGAACGAGCCTGGGGGCAAAACCTTAAACACACACACACAAACACACACAAAATATATAACATGGTGCTGTTCTGCTAGAGATCTATGTAGAGCTTCTTGAACATTCCACAAAGTCTTTATCCATCTATCTACCTACACACACACACACACACACACACACACACACACACCTCCAGGAGCTCCATGGTGAAGATGAGGGGCTGAGGGTTGGCTTGGAGCTGGTCCAGGTCTTTGTGTCTCTGTGAGTGGTGAGAGTGGACCTGGGCGATGCCGCAGCAGTGTCTCTGTCCCTCCAGAGGGTCTTTACCCACGCTGATGTTCCGCAGAGACTGAGACACCAGCGGGTACAGAGCCGTGTGCTGGAGTAGGAAACCCAGAGGGACGAGAAGACACAAACAAACAGCTAAAGACAGGCTCGGCGGCGTTTCGCAACCCGTACGGCTGAGTATTCGTGCGGAAAACGGACTTCAGTTACAAAACCTTGCTGGACAAAATCTCAACCCTTCAGCTCACTGTTTTAATAAATTTCCCATACAAATTAACACATTATTAATATTATTATTCGTTAAAGGACAAACCTTTAACTCTTTAGTGTGCATTTTCTATCCCTTATTTATTTTTTTATTTAAAAAACAAACAAACAAACAAAAAAAAACATTTCCGATGATCCTACTCAAGAAACAAATTCCCAGCAACCTTGGAGGTGTGAACTACACGCAGGTCATTCGCATGTTCTGAATGTAGAGCTCAGAAAACCGACTAAAGTACGAGCGTAACCCGACTCTGAATACCAGGAACTTTCCCCACGTTCTGAACTAGTCAGAACGTCGCACCACGTACCTTGACGTCGCAGGTGAACTCTGCGATCTCGCCCGTTCTCATGGTGCAGACCACACGCTCCCACACGGGCAGCTTAAACTTCTTCCCCAGGATGAGCTCCATGGGTTTACTCTTCCCTCCCATCGTCCTGGAGTCATCCAGCACCGTGCCGTCACACAGACTGCTGCGGTAATGAAACCTCACCTGCAGAAACACACACACACACACACACACCTGTAATCCACTGCACTCCCTCCTGTAGCACGTGACACCAAGACCAAGCCATGATCACCTCATTTTTATTCCATGGCTGCAAATAAATCAGCTTGTTTTGATGAAGCTGAACCTCCACAGACATCAAAAAAAAAAAAAAAAAAATACACCTATAAAACACATTTCATAGACCATATAGGGTCAGCTCCAGAATTATTGGCACCCCTGGTTAAGCATTAAAAAATACGATTCAGTGCTGTCATGTTGAAAAAAGTACTAAATCCAAGGGTGCCAATAATTGTGACACATAGTTTGACAATGTTTGTTTTGTTTTACGGTGAATTTACTGTAAGGTTATTTCAACATGAGATTAAACTAACGAACCACAAAGACATCTTAATGAGGACTAACGATGGGCATTCCGGCTCTTTTCAGTGATTCAGATCATTTGATTCAGTTCAACATCACGAGTCGACTCTATGAGTCGGTTCCCAAACGGATAAAATGAGATTTTTTTTTTAAACCACAGATTGTTCATATTGGTTTAAATATGGCTGAAATTATTTCATAAAATCGTACGTTGCCATGGAACCACCTCTGAAACGGCTCATATATGCGAGAAAAAAAACAAAACAAGATCCGGTTCAAAGAGCCGAATCATTTGTAAATGACACATCACCACTCAGGAGATTCAGTAAAAGATCCAGTGAGTGAAACATAATGCTGTGTGTGTGTGTGTGTGTGTGTGTGTGACAGGATCCATTGTTTTCTTGTGATCTAGACATAACGAAAAGCCATTTTCTCACAACGCAATTTTATCACGAGAAAATCTAACGCCTTGTGAATGGGACTGATGTCACATGCATGTTGACGTCACCGCCATCATCATCATCATCACAAAAATGTTATGTCGAATTCACAGAAAAAGTTTTTTAAGTCGTTATCATGAGAAACCGACTATTCTGGTATGTTGAGATCATAAGAAAATTAAGTCGTGATCACGGCAAATGAAAGAAAGAAAATAAAAATGAAAGACTTCTTAAAGCTTCTGTAGGGAAATACAGTTTGGAGAAAAAAAACATTACTGTAGAGCGAGACACGCCCCCGATGGGCGGGGCATATACAATCTAGAGAGCATTTAATTGGATAAAGACAAAACTAGTACACGATGAGCCGTCTAAAAAATTATAATCGTTTTCCCAAAAGTGATGAACTATAAAATTAAAAAGAGAGAATTTTTTCTTTTTCTTTCCACTGGATTCACTAATGAACAGGTACGAAAAGCTCTGAAGCCCCAGTTTTAGAGGCATTTTAATGTAAAGCGCAGGATTACCGTCTACTAAGCAGCTAATTCTGACAGTTCTTGTGTTATTTTTATATAAAATATTATATATTTATATTTTTTATATAAAAACAGACATGATTCATATATTCCACACAATCCTGTATAACTGTACTGTTATCATCATCATCACTCTGCTCTTATTTAAACCTCTATCACTATAAAACACCGCATATTTCCCCCCAGGACGCTTTTTAATCATAACTAGATAAGTAATATTATAAAAATGTTCATAACTACAAATAAAAATTAAATAATGACACGGAGAAAAGCTGGAAAACATCATGTAGTGATGGGACCAGCGTCTGATGCTCATCTAGCTAACATTCACTAGCAGCACTGCTAACTTGTTGATCTTAGTATTTAATAGATCTCTAACGCAAAAACAGCGTGCAACCGCCATGAGAAAGTAATAAAGCTCAATTTTATATCGAATGTTTATGTGTAAACAAGGCGGTTAGCAAGGCCAAGCGCCGCTAGCTAGGTTAGTTAGCCTGTTAGCATTCTAGCTGGTAAATATTAAAAACACTCACGAATGAAAACCTTTAATGATTTTAAATATTGCACGATTATATATTTTACCTTCGTGCCATCCACATAGTCTGAGATTTCCCCTTTTCCAGGAGAAAGCACTTTTTTGTGGATGCCATCCGCGCTGAGTTTGAAAGCAAGTTCCTCCATTCTCGCTGCTACAAAATGTAAAAGCTATCGAGCCAACACGAGCAGCGTTCGGCAAAGATCGGCAAGGATCGGTCATCTTCGGAAAGGGGTGTAGAAAGAGCGATGTGATCGGCAAAACTCGGATTCGTTCGGGTCAGATCGTAGCTGCGACGCTGTGTTTTTGTTCCAGCTTGTGTTTACTGGGAGGAGTTAATTTTTTTTGCATGTAGATATGGTTTTATATTCTGACACTTTATATATTTTGACATTTGTATTTTTAGGAAATCTTTTTGTAGTCATTTTGTTATATTTAATATAGTTTAGAGTATAATTAATTTACAGATATCAACTCTGAAATACTTCATATTGATAACTTATTATTTAATTTTCACATATAGTTCAAAAAGATGAAATGAGTGTACATGATTTCAAAAACAAGATTATTTTCCACATTCGAGTCCACATTCAGCTTTTTATGCCTTACATATTGCTTATAACTGAACAATTTAGGAATTATTTGGCCCTTTTCAAGATCTGAGGCCTAACAGGGGAAACAACCACAATGTAAATCAGTAATATAAAAAAGCACTCCACTTTTGTATTTTTCTTTATTCACTGTCTAGATGGAAGTTAGTTGGATAGCAAACAGCTTTCTAACAAGACCTGGTCTGAAAAAAATATAGAAAGCACCACATATTTATTTGAAACAGGGTCATTTTATTGACTGTTATACCTCAATATTAAAAATACGTAGCAAATAATAAGAGAATAGACATAAGCCCGAGAGTTAAAGGAAAGTTTAGTGCAGTAACTGATTAGATGTTCTAACATATACTACTGTACTACTAACATGTACTACTTCTAAAGATACACACCAACACATCAAGTCCATTTTATCATCATGTTCAACATGACCATAAATTATCTCCACATGACCCAGACTCTTTAAACGTAACACGAGGTCGCATGCAAGGAGAGCTCTAAAGAGACCAATACAGATAAATACCGAATCTCACATTATCTATCCCACATTTACAGCGAGATTAACTGAACCGGACTGAAAGAGAAGAGGCATACTTACATAAACATTTAACTAACACTGAAAGTTCATTATTTTCCTTTCGGTTTAAATCAGTTTTTCCAGAATGATGTCATTAGTGTAATGATTCTGTTAGACTGTTGGAACATTTTTAGACATATTACAACTTTGTAGAAATATGACTTTGTCTGACTCTGGGTTTAGAAATCCTGTCGCAGATGATTTTTTCATTTCTTTTATTTTTAACCCCATCACCACTCGCCCTCTTCGTAAGGACCATGAAGTATTTGTTAATGTTACGATTTACGTGCAAATTTATTACATTCTTACATAGTTTACGTCTTTAGACTGTAATCTGAGTTCTTTCTCAGCCCAGTTTGAGCGAGGGAATACAAACAAAATGAAGAAATAAAGAAACAAATACATGTTTAAAAGACAAAAGCCAGCTGATCATGTGAATAATAATTAATAATAAAGAAGGGAAAGAAGAAATAGAAGAAGTAGGTTATTAGTAAGAAGATCAAAACAAGTACGGGTTTCTTTCTTTCTTTCTTTCTTTCTTTCTTTCTTTCTTCTACTTTTGTACTTATATTAACAAGATACTGTCAGATTTTATGACGCTAGACCATCAGACTGACACATCATCAGACCCGTATGTACAGACTCAACCCCTCGTTAATTCAGTGATGGGATTTATTCCAGAGTTTGGAGCTGCTGATTCCGATCACACAGCAGGCCAGCCGTCCTCCTGCGTTCCCATGCAGAAGACTTCCTGCATCTCCTCCTTGTCCCATGTCGTCCTCCTTCTCGTGGATCACCACGGCACGGCCGAGCACTGATAACCCGCCGTAGAGCGTGGCTTTGGAGTCTGCAGACTGGCGAATCTTCCCATTGTGAGCAATGAAGTTTCCGAAATCCCCGGGATGGAGCGGATGGTTGACTCCTCCTGGGTTGTAATGGCCGCCGGTGGAGGTGCAGCCCTCGCTGAGATCTCCGTACTGATGGATGTGTATCGCTCGGGGCTGAGCGTCAGATACAGGCAGGCCGTGCAGCTTGAACTTCACCTGTAACCTCTCCTCCGGCCCGGTTTGCATAAACATGACGTGTCCGTACACTCGGGGCATTCCTGACGCCAGCCGGGTGTTGGGTCGCATCCTGCACGTGGCGTACAGAGAGCCGCTGAACAGATCGTGCTCAGGAGGCTCCAGCCTGAGCTTCTCACTCAGTGTCGGGGTGTGGAACACAACGCTGAGCAAGAACACCACCGGGAGTGTGTGAGGCGTCATTTTCACTTCTGATTATTCCTAAAGAACAGGGAGGAAGAAAGCAGAAAA
>JAKKZN010000003.1:1232749-1243568 GCA_033441825.1 Pangasius elongatus
TAGCTTTTTTTTTGATGATTTGATGAAAAGGCAGTTTTAAAAAGAAAAGTAAGAACACTAATATGATGATATCTGAATGAGAAGATGGCGAGTATAGTCCTGGTTGTGATTATCACATTAACCACTGGTTTAACAAAATGGCTTCCACACTCATTATTCAGCAGTCCAAAGAATAGCACTTGATTCAGCACATCATGTTACTTTACATTTTATTCCATCAGATACTCGTAGGCAACTTAACGAAGCCACAAGACACTAACCTGAGGTCATGAAGTCGTAATGCGTGAGCGGGATGTAGATTATTATGCTTTTAGTTTCCTGTGTTGGTTTGTCGTAAAATAACGGTAATGCTTGTGCTAATTCGATGCACGTGCTCTCTCTCTCCTGTAAAGAAAACATGACCACAGTTTGTAGGATAAGCCGACCATGCGCTCATCTGCTAGTCTTGCAGCTCACTTTGTAAGTTAATTAAATTAAATAAATAAAGTGTTATAATTAGAATTTAAAAATTTTATCCATAAATACTTTAGTCCACAACATCAGCAGTGATTAAGATGATGTCCTTCAATGTCCTCAGTGTTGAAAAAAAACAAGCTTTCGGGTGCCTTAAAAGGGTGATGCAATTAATCAATAGCATCATATTTATGTATTTTTGAGTGTATTTACAGCCAAAATGTAAATTTCAGCGTGACATGTTGTCGTTAACGCTCAGACAGAGGCGCTGGACTAAATGCTATCATGCTTAACTCTACTCTCTATGGCACAGTGTGCATACAGTTATTAACTCTTTGGTATCTTCTCTCTTGTTGTAACTGGTGCGTCAATAGTAGAACGTAGTGTCAACATAGCCAACCTAGCGTCCTTTCCTGTCCTTAAACTCCACTCACACACACACACACACACACACACACACACACACACACACACACACACACAGATATGATCAATCATTATGAGTCAGCCGTGTTTTAAATGTAACGTGTGTTCTAGACCACGACTCGTCTGCTCTAATATATCTTACAGTAATCTCACTAATGCTATAACGCCGTAATCAAATGCAACATGATTTAATAGAAGTAGAGTGAGATGACATTCCTTATATAAATTCAATGTGTGTGTGTGTGTGTGTGTGTGTGTGTGTGTGTGTGGTTTTTTTTCCCCTTTGGAATGGATATTGACATAGACAAGGATCTTAATGCATCCAATACTAAATCATCAGTATAAGGTTACACACACACACACACACACACACACACACACACACACACACACACACACGTCCCCTGGTTGACCTTCATATTGCTTTTATCCGTGCATAGCAAGAACAATATGATATATTTCCCATGGATCACTTTACACCATGTTTTCCAGTACATGGATATAAAGTCAGCTGTAATTTTCATTTTTCTTTTATGGCTGCTGGCTTGAATTAGCAGGTTAGCTATGGGCAATAGCGTAAGTATAATGCTGCTAAAGTGTGTAGGTGGCTAGGAATTTGTAAGCTGTTGTAAGGAAAACACTCGGAAGATTAAACGTTCTGTCCAGTAGCGGGAAGGTCAGAGCTGAAACGTTCCTGTCCATCAGGTTTCCTTAGCGATTTCATGCTAGCTGTTCTGGGATTGATGTTTTTCTCTGTGAAGCAGCGTGGAGATGTTAAACACACTGACAACCTCTGTTAGTTTCTTTTTTAAACTTTCTGCCATGGGTTTTAAATCACAAACTACAATCTTAATGTTAATTTACTAAACTACAAGATCCGTAAGATTAGAGCGTAAAACTGCCAGCCTTTCTGGCTACAAACACTAAGATTAAAACCCTGATGGTAGAGTTTAATGTTAAAAATATAAAAGTGTCCGATTTCCTCACTATTCTGCTGGTGTATTGTATGTAAGTTTTTAAACAGTGGTACTAAAATATTTGTCTGTCCGCGTGTGTCTCTCTGTAGGTGACGTGTCCCCCATCAGCATGTCTCCGATCAGCCAGTCTCAGTTTATTCCGCTCGGCGAGATTCTGTGTTTGGCCATTTCAGCTATGAACTCAGCACGCAAGCCTGTTACACAGGACGCCCTGATGGAGCACCTGACCACCTGCTTCCCAGGTATACACACACACACACACGCGCGCGCGCACTGTGTGTCTTTATTTTACATAGAAATTACTGTAGCTAATTAATTACTGTAAACATACATATGTGATTATGAGGACACGTAATGATCCATTCATCCTATTATGGTGAGGACATTGACATTATCAGTATGAGGACTTTTGATACTGCCCTATCATTGAGAGGACATCTGAAGCAATCCTGTCACCATCACTGTGGACCATCATCACTTCATCATTGAGAGGACGTTGACACTGTTCTATCATTGACAGGACATTGAAATGTCTTATCATTGAGAGGACATTGACACTGTCTTATCATTGTAAAGGACATTGACACTGTCTTATAATCATGAGGACGTTTGACACTGTCTTATTATTGAGAGGATGTTTGACACTGTCTTATCATCGTAAAGGACATTGACACTGTCTTATCATTGAGAGGGCGTTTGACACTGTTTTATCATTGAGAGGACGTTTGACACTGTCTTATCATTGAGAGGACGTTTGACACTGTCTTATCATTGAAAGGACATTGACACTGTCTTATCATTGAGAGGACGTTTGACACTGTTTTATCATTGAGAGGATGTTTGACACTGTCTTATCATTGAAAGGAAATTGACACTGTCTTATCATCGTAAAGGACATTGACACTGTCTTATCATTGTAAAGGAAATTGACACTGTCTTATCATCGTAAAGGATATTGACACTGTCTTATCATTGTAAAGGACATTGACACTGTCTTATCATCGTAAAGGACATTGACACTGTCTTATCATCGTAAAGGACATTGACACTGTCTTATCATCGTAAAGGACATATGACACTGACTTATCGTAAAGGACATTGACACTGTCTTATCATCGTAAAGGACATATGACACTGACTTATCGTAAAGGACATTTGACACTGTCTTATCATTGAGAGGACATTGACACTGTCTTAACATCATAAAGGACATTGACACTGACTTATCATTGTGAAGGACATTGACACTGTCTTATCATCGTAAAGGACATTGACACTGTCTTATCATCGTAAAGGACATATGACACTGCCCTGTCATACACACGGGCCATGCCACTCTCACAAATCACAGTCACACGCTGACACATCTGAAGGCTTCCTTACACACACTCTCACAATTATACCTACATTTACACACACGCACACACACACAAACACACGCGCACACACGCGCACACACACACACACACACACACACACACACACACACACACACACACACACACACACACAGATACACATGCCACATGTTATATTTAAACTGGTGAGTCAGTGTCTGTAGGTAATGTCATATTTAAGTCACGTTAAATGTGGAATGTTTAGGAGTTTGTATTTGCTTCAGTACGTTTGATAAAAGTGTATTATTATACGTTTTAATATAAAAAGCTCATGTTGATTAGATACATGGAGCAGAGCGGGTCATTTACACCTGACAATAAGTTTAAATTTCATGCAACAGTTCACACCATGTACCCTTTGGAGATGTGCTCAGTATCTTTAATTCTGTGATTGTGCTACGAGTCTAATGTTGCTAACAGCTAATGGAAGATACACAAAATCTTACGTTAATGTGGTTTAGAACACAGTGGGACGTCCTGTAATGTGTAAACATGAACGAAACTTCCATCTTGGTGCCATCTTGGACAAGTGGAAATTTTTTTTTTACATCAGTTTGGTATGACTCCGCCTCCTAAAGGCTCCGCCTACTATCATGTAAAGGTTAAATTATAACAGAACGCTGGAAGTGATGTACATGATTTGCACTTAAATGCATAAATACAGATCATTGCTAGTATTTTAAAAANTGGACAAACACCAGCAGTCAAAAGTTCAGAAAGGAAAAAGACAAACATGAGGTTTCACACGTGGACTGACGAGGAGGTGGAACTGCTGCTTACGTTTCAACTGGAATACAAATTGTTCATGTGGCTCTTATCCAAAATCTCTGTTTGTAGCCTGGTTTGTAGCCCCAGAGCAGTGGATTCAGATCGACCATATTTGGAGTAAAGCGGTCATTGTGCGTGTTTTAATCATGTCTGAACTTCCTGTTTAATATCCCGGTCTGTTTGTGTGTGAAACACACAGTTTCCGTCATTGTGTTGCTGTGATTCACTCGCTGATGCCAGCTGCTGCAGGGTTTTCGGGAATAACGACTCGAGCACACGTCCCTAATCGATACTGTGCTGACGAGGGGGTTGGAGCTCGATGATGTCATCCTGGTGTTGTCCATCATGATACATGATGAGAAATGCAGAGTCGATAGAGAGCCTCAAAGCATGATGGGAAATGACAGCAGTGCTGTTTTTTTATACTTACTTATGGGATGGCATTTATGATGCCTGTTACTTGTTAAGCTTAAATACTGGAGTCACTGTAATGAGGATTGACTTTATACAAAACACACACACACACACACACACACACACACACACACACACACACACACACAACACTGTTCTTTATTCTTAGCTTAATCTTGATGTTTTCAATTTCAACAACAACGATTTTAACGATATTATGAAAATAACGATATTAACCAATTTTTCACAATCCATGCAAATTACAGTGACATATTACGTGATGAATGACGAGCTACAGTGAAATGTTATGTATGTAACATGATTTACGCTTGATGTCAAGATTAAAACCAGCACTGTATTTATGTAAGCAGTTCAGAAATTAGCGGTACTTTTAACCCTGCCCTTAAGTAGTGTTTGTTTCAGTTTGGTGCCGATCTTGAGCAGAAACTAAAAAACACACAGCTGGAGGTTTGTTTGAACTGGTGGCTGATGGGAACACTCCACTTCTCTGGTGCCAAAAGTATCAATACTTTGTGCAATCGGAAAATGACCTGTTGATTTATTTGTGAATTTATCAAGCCAAATAGTGAAAAATCCCTTAACGCCCAAACTCAACGTTGTAAATTGCGTTTTTTTCAGATTTACACTCAGATTCACTCCTCAAAGCACTGTGGACTAACTGAAGGCGTGGCCTGATCTGGGAAAAATACAATGAAATATTGACCAGAAGAGCCAGTGGTCAGAGTTAATGTCTCTCCTGAGGAACCTCATGAAGCCTTTATGTGAACTGTTAACCGGAGCTTCTGCTGAGGAAGCGAGAAACAGTGTGTGACGGCTACATCACCACAAAACTGTCAATATCCGATTAGACTGAGCTTTGCTGACAACACACACATGTTCTTAGTAGCTGTAGAAGAGCCTCGCTTATAATTCAAGTTTACCAATGAGAGCATAGAATAGTTAGTGTCGGTCGGAGAACACGGCTTTCAAACTTGACTGAAATTAGCGCCATGGTTGTTCTTCCCAACGTTGGAGGAGGGGAAAAAATGTGGAGTATCCATAGTTGCGTCATGTTGTTATGGCAACTGCCAGGGTATGATGTAATGGTGGGCAACACTTAACCCTGACCAGTTATAGCTTATGTTCTGCTTTATCCTGCTTGATTCAGTGTGTGTATGTGTATGTGTATGTGTGTGTGTGTGTGAGAGAGAGAGAGAGAGAGAGAGAGAGAATGAGACTTAAAGCTGATTGAAGTAATACAAGGACCAGAGAAAAGTGAGGACATTGTGTACTCTGTGTACGAACGCTTCTGCTGTGTAACAGTCACGAGTCTCTCTTCAAGTCTCTTTTTTTCTGTTGTGTCCCATAACAATGTTCAGGCTGTAATGTATATATTACAGTCCCTGATCTTCTTTTCCTCTCAGTGATCATAAATATTAGCAATCCTGATGAAAATTGAGCCCCAGAAGCCCCTTTTCATTTGCGGGGACCCTCCTGTTGGCATAGCAGGGCACAATCGCACACACACTCACACACTACGGACAATTTGCCCATCAGCCTACAATGCGTGTCTTTGGACGCTCGGAGGAAACCAGAGTACCTGGAGGAAACCCTCGAAGCACAGGGAGAACATGCGAACTCCGCGCACACAGGGCGGAGTCGGGATTCGAACCCCCAACCCCGGAGGTGCGAGGTGTAAATAATAAATTATAACAGAACAAAAAGTATTTAAATAGCATTTACACTTAAAATTGCATATATACATGAAATTGACATTTTACATGCTAATGTTCAAATCAGGGGTTCATCGATACCATACTTTTGAGTATTTTTGGTACTCGTAGATATTGATATTGATGCTGATACATTATGGAACATCCTGTATAGATCTATTTCCCTGATTTAAACAGTGGCCATAAAAAGCACATACATGTGTTCATGCACTTAGTTCTTTGTAATGAGTTGATTTGAAGTGAAGCGCATTAGCTAGCTACATTAGTTAGCTTGGATCGAGTAGTGTTGCAGTGGAGAACGAGGGGGTTTGTTTCACTTCAGAAAAATGCTGCTGTACAGATCTAAGTAAAGTATGTTTTTGCTTTCGTCGTGTTGGAATCGCTCGCTGCCAATGACCGATAGAGGCCGAATGCCAAGAACAACATACTGTGAAAGAGCTATTATTTTCACTCACCTAGTGTTTTTTTTTAACTAGCATTTGCTGCTAGAGCATTTAGAGTTTTATATTAAATTTTTTTATCCAGTTACTTATATTATAGATACTGCAGTTCCTCCTCATGATGCTTTGTCAGGACACAATTGCCGTCTGCTTTGCTTCGATCATTAATCATGAAATATATCCAGTTTGCTGTCATTTTGTGCTGTCTGTTCATTAGCATGAATTAGCATCGCATAGTGTCATGTAGTATCGGATATTTTTTTGTGAATATGAGTATGAATAAATGAGATATCTGTTACCAGTAGCGTTATTGATACAACCCTAGTTTTGTATTCTGTTTTGTGTGTTTGTCCCTTGAATTCTTGAACATTTGTCATTCAGTGTGATGGGTGCAAAGACATGCCCATCAGTTTTAATACACAGTGTCACCTTATTGGTCCATTCATGCTTTTGCATCTATAATGCTAGCCTCAACAAGCACTCATAAATGCTTTTTTAAAAAACATTTTATTCTTTGTATCATGTTTCAGAAACTCAGTCATTGTTAGAAATGAAATTTGCAATAATCACTGAAATAACTGTTAATTCTTTCATTCATTGATTCATCTTCAGTAATCTTGGTCAGGGACTTGGTGGATCCGGAGCCTATCCTGGGAACACCAGTCATTCATATATATAGGGACAATTTAGCACAGGCATTCCAACTTCTGGCATGTTTTTGGGAGGAGGAATAAACCGGAGAACCTGGAGGAAACCAATGCGGACACAGGGAGAACATATAAAACTCGAGGACAGAACTGGGAGCTGTGACGTGGCAGACACCCGTTATGCCATGTCCCACCCAATAACCATTGCTTTACACATGTAAAATTTAATCCTTTACAATCTTTGATATCGAATTGCTTCATCCAGGTGTGTAAGTAGGTGTTATGGAATTTTAGCAGTGGCTAATACCTAATAACTAGTGCCTAGTGTTGGGGCACACACTTATGGTTTTTCTCTTGCCTTTTCCCCTCAGGTGTACCCACACCGAGTCCGGAGATCCTGCGTCACACACTCAACATGCTGGTTCGAGAACGGAAGATCTACCCCACACCTGAGGGCTACTTCATCGTCACACCTCAAACTTACTTCATCACTCCTTCCCTCATTCGCACCAACAGCAAATGGTACCACCTGGATGATCGGCAGCAACAACAACAACAACAGCAACAGCAGCAGCAGCAGCAACAACAACAACAACATCAGCAACAACAACAGCAGCAACAACAACAGCAACAGCAGTGTACATCACCACAGTCTGGCACAATCACCCCTTCCACATCGGGCTGTGTGCGTGAAAGACTAAACCACAAAAACCACTGCGATTCTTACAACTCCTACCGCGACGAGGTGCCTAGCAATCACACCACACTTCAAAGGAAGTCACCAAAAGAACCTAAAGGAGATCCTCCCTCATACCCACAGCCCCCACCTCCTCCAGCAACCACGCAACACCCATCAGATCCAGACAAGAGCAGGACAAATCCTTCCTTTACATATAAGACAGACACTTTGACCAAGAAGAAAGAAGGGAGTACTGGGGGCAGCAGCGAAAGGCAATCAAAAAAGTTTGGGTTGAAGCTTTTCCGCCTGAGCTTCAGGAAAGATAAAACAAAGCAGCTGGCAACCTTTTCCGCACAGTTCCCACCAGAGGAATGGCCTCTGAGGGATGAGGACACGCCATCTTCTGTTTCCATCCCCCGCGAGGTGGAGATGGAGATCATCCGGCGTATCAATCCAGACCTGACGGTGGAAAACGTGGCACGCCATACAGCGGTGATGAAGCGTCTAGAGGAGGAACGTGCCCAGCGCTGTAAGGCGAATTCATCTGCTCAGCACAGTGCCCGAAGCCGTCGCAGCCGAGGTCATCGTCGTGTCCCACATGGAAAATCACGCTCGCATAGTAAGACTCGTGCCTCTCGCGGTGATCCATCTGAGGGCTCCAATCTTGATCTGGCGGCGGTTGGATTGGATAGGGATTACAGATTCTTCAGTCAGTCACTGGTGCGCTCTCCCAGGGAGGGCATGTATACAGTAGAGCGTAGGAGTGGTGCTGCCTACCTCGTCCACAGCAACCCTAACATTGCTGAATCTTATTTCCCAGTTACCCCTGAATGGGACGTATCAGGGGAGCTAGCAAAGAGGCGGACAGAAATGCCATTCCCAGAGCCTTCACGTGGGACTTCCCATTCCAGAGTGCATCGGAGTCACAGCCACACACAGGACCGCAAATCTCGGAATGAAAGGACAGATAAAGCCAAGGAAAGATCGCGATCCATGGACAACTCCAAAGGTCCACTGGGAGGTGGAAGCTCCCTGTTAGGCCCTCCTGAAGACTACGATCGCAGTCCAGATCACCGAAGCCGCTACTACACCGATGATGGGACGCTAAGGGCCTCGTCACAAAAATCGTCCCACTATTCACGCATTATGTTTTCGGCTGCTAAGTTCAGCTCCGAGATGTCTGTTCCTGATATGGGCAAGATGAGCCTGGACACTCCTTTGGAGAGAAACAAGAGCAGGGACAGCCTGCCAGCCTACAGCGACATGAAGGCCCTGTCGCCCAAGCCTCTGGCAGATGACTACTTCCAGTGCAATACGTCGAACGAAACAATCCTAACAGCCCCGTTACCACTGGGCAAATCCGACCATGACACTTTAACGCCATCAGACGGAATCTGCAAGGGATCACCGGCTGATCGGCAGACGCCGCACCTCACTTCCCCTCATCCCATGGAGTACAAAGAAGATGCCTCCGCCTCCAAGGGACACAGCGGATCTGGTAAACCCACGCCAAGCCAGACTCCGGAGCCCAATTCTAGTGGACGTTTAATACAGCATCAGCAACACAATGCTGACCCTGGGGGAGGAGGTGGAGGTGGCAGTGGTGTGATGGTGGATAAGAGGAAAGAGATTTTCAGCAAGGACACTTTGTTCAAACCGCCACACAGCATCTTGACAATGAGCTACGTTGACACTGGCTACTCCAAGTCAGGCACATTGAGAAAGACGCCGCACATGAAATCATCTGAGGTGCTTGATACTCTAGAACCCCAGCCTCCGCCTAACTCTGGCCCTTCACCTGCATCCGCCCCAGCGCCTACAGGTCCGGAACAGGGAATCCCATCTACATCAGAGGCCGCTTTTGACTACTACAACGTGTCAGATGATGACGACGAGGAGGTGGAGGAAGCCTCTCATAAAGAGACGGCTCCACCAGAGGGAAAGGTTAGGACCGGGGGAGGAGAGAGTGGTGGTGGGGGTGGAGTCAGTGTTGGGGGTGGGGTTGGGGGCGGGACTATGCAGTGGCTGCTGGAACGAGAGAAGGAGCGCGATCTACAGAGGAAGTTTGAGAATAACCTGACTCTGCTGAGCCCCAAGGAGAACGAAAACACCAACAGCCAGAAGTCGGCGCACTCGGCACGCCTGGACAGTATGGACAGCAGCAGTGTGACCGTAGACAGTGGATTCAACTCACCACGGTATGTCTGAAGGTTTCAGTTATCTGCAATATATTGGAGCTACAAGTAGTAATTAAAGGTGACTTGCCATATGTAACCTTACTATTAATACATAAGATGTAGACCTATTGGAGTCTCTCAGATGGGTTGTGAAAAGTGTTCAGGATTATCTTTGTGTTGTTTGCTTATGAACTCACACATGCCAGCTTCCCACCTTGATTCAAAAGGTTTTATCACCCCATCAATTAAATGTCAACATGCAGTCCATTGGGAAGTAGATTTTTCAGGTAAAGAGAACTTGACACACATTGTTTTGTTTGTGGAACCTACTTCCATTCAGCTAGGTACAGGTAACTAGCTGTTTTGCTAAATAAGTGATTTGGTAACTAGCAAATATACCACTACTAGGTAGAGCAGAGCTTATCCATTAGACACTGAACTTTCATCAACTGTCATGAAATAATAAAACCCAGTTTGAATGTAGCCAATCAAAATGGTATATTTTAGAAGTATTACATCTTATTACTCTTGTTTTCATTTATAAACAATGTCATCCACTGCTTTTGCTGTTTCCAAATACGAAATCGTATCATTGCAGTGTATCCTGGGTAATGTCTGCTCCCTTGGGGGTTCAAAGGGGGTATCCCACAAACATCCTTAACATGTCGACTGGGATCTTCTTAAGGGAAATGGAGAAGGGAAGTCAAC
>JAKKZN010000003.1:1271588-1288163 GCA_033441825.1 Pangasius elongatus
CCCCAACTGCTCCCCGGGCGCCACAGATAAAATGGCTGCCCACTGCTCCGGGTGTGTGTTCACAGGTGTGTGTGTGTGTGTGTTCACTACTGTGTGTGTGTGCACTTAAATGCAGAGCACAAATTCCGAGTATGGCTCACCACACTGGGCCACAAAGTCACTTCACTCCACTCATATCAGGTTTCGTTTACCTTGTATTACTTTTTATCAGTCATTTTTGAGATTCACCATTGGGCTTCTCAGTGGCGCTGAGAGGTTCCTCCTGGGGTTCTTTAGCTACTTCGAGGTTCTGCTTAGAACCGTCTGTGATTGGGAGACACTGTTGTAAGGCTGTACATGGAACCTTCAGAGAGACATATACAGTATTTGTCTAAAATGACACGTTTTAAACAGACTTGCGAATCCCAGTACTCATCCTAAGCACAATGAGGGCGGGGCTTAGGTTAAGTATGTCCAGCCAATCACTGTATGACATCACTACTATCATTCCTTTTTAGTTCTTCAGCTCAACATAGTGTTTAATATAAAATACCGGATTCAAGTACACAATGTATTAGTTTAGCAAAATAATGGAAGCTAAGGAGACCCAGTGTTGTCGCTGTCTCCCCGTATGTTCACGCCCGCAGATGGGTTGTGTAGTTTGTGTAGTTTGTGTAGCGACCGCTGCCATTCTCACGTGTAAGTCCAGCATTTGATTTGTTCAGATGAGAATATATGCAGCTTCTAAAGCTAACTACTTAAGCGTAAAATGTCACAACACACTTTTTTTCTGAGATATTGCAGGTACTGTTTTATCTTTTTCTAACTTTTTTTTTAACTGCAGCTCTGGCAGCCACTGAGTTGATGTTAAAATTTTGTACTGAACCTTTTTATTATTTAGAATTTATTAAAATCTTTAGATGTTTCAGTTTAAAGTGATATATTTTTGTAGATATAAAAGCTTTTCATAGTTTCTTTTTACAGTGGATATAAAAAGTCTACACACCCCTGTTAAAGTGTCAGGGTTTTGATGTAAAAAATAATAATAATAAGAAGAATTAAACCACGTTGGAACATTTTCGAACTTTATTGTGAAATTGCAACATATAAAAATCAAGTGACAAACAAACAACCAGAAATGTTTTTTTTTTTTTTTTAAACAACACAAAAAACTTCCAATACCCAGTTTGCATAAGTATACACACCCTTTTCTAATTGGGAATGTGGCAGTGTTCAGAATCAACCAATCACATTCACACACACTAACTAACTGTTAAATACAGATGTTTCACCTGCCATCAGTTAGATACAGCTGTTCCTATAGGAATTTCCTGACATCTTCTTGGTAACATCCAAATGGAAAAGCCACAAAGAGCTTACAAAGCAGGTACGGGATCTCAAAAACAGCACATCACGCGGTGAAGCACGGTGGTGGCGGCATCGTGCTTTGGAGCTGCTTTTCTTCTGTCCGTGCAAAACCTTAAAGCTTCTGCTGAAACACTTGGAGAGGAATTTCACCTTTCAGCACGACAACGACCCGAAGCACACATCCAAATCAACTGAAGAGGTCTGTGCAAAGACCAAAAAGACTGAGTGCTGTGATAAAATCGAAAGGTGTTTCAACTAAGTATTAGTTTAGGGGTGTGTACACTTATGCAGCCTTATTGTGCATTTTATATTACATATTTCTTTAAAAATCTTTGCCCTAAAATGATTCTTATTGTTTTTCACGTTAATTTACAGGCTGCAATTTCACAGTAAATGTACAAAACGTTCATGACATGATTTATCTTGGTTTCATTTGTTTACATCACAAAAACATGCCATGCTAACAGGGGTGTGTAAACTTTTTATATCCACTGTAAGTGCAGCACTACGGTATTGCTGGCAGTTGGTTAGCAAACCTACGGTACATATCGTGATACAGAATGTGTATCATAAAAATATCTTCAAGTATAAGATCAAGAGATGATCATTTTGCCACATCGCCCAGCCCTACAGGGAGGAGGTAAAGCTCTGATCGGGGAACTGAGGACATGCTGGATCTCACGCGTGATCCACTGGGTCACTCTGAGGAATCTCAAATCAGTGTATTTAATCACTTCCTGTTTATCGTTACCATTAATATTTTTTGTTAAGTGTTAAAGTGGACACTTGGTTGTGTGCCTGTGTAATCTTTACAGGTCAAAGTATTCTTTTTTTTTCTTCCTTTTTCCTTTTTTGCTTTTTGTTTTGTTTTTTCTTCCAATTTGGGTGAAATTTGTTGGCTTCTGTAATAAATATATTTAATCAATCAATGCTAATTATAATTATCTAACGTTAATGAACTCAGAATATTCTGATCTAAACTTCTGCAGAAAGCGAGAGCGCGCCGCGAGCGCGGGCGAGAGCATGTGAGACGGACAGGGAGTGGGCGGGGCTTACAGGCGATAGCATTTATTATCCTACTGGACATCTCCGGGTGTCTGGTTTGATCGTGAGCTCGGGTTACTGTCTGTATGGAGTTTCACACGTTCTCCACGTGTCCATGTGGGTTTCCCTCGGGTTCTCTCCACCTCCCAGACACGTGCTAAGATAGACTGTCCCTAGGTATGAACAAGTGTGTGAACGAGTGTGTGACGTCCTGTGACTTCACTATTTATTGTGTGATTTAAGCCAAGCCATTGTGCTGTGCTTGTTCAGGAATTAAGTTCGACACCCTTCACATCCTGCAGGTGTTATTGAACCTGTTTTATTTTTATTTTATTTTCCATTTTGTTTATGAATCATTCACCCACAATCCATCTTAAAAATATCTAAAAAAAATATCCCTCAATTATAAAGCCTAATGTACAAATCTAAAAAATCATGTATATGTCAAAAAAATCACTGAAGGCTTCAAAACCTCGTGACTGCGTAACATTTCTGCGTTACAGTTTAGTGTTTCTCAGCGCTAACACGCCGGGATTCGCGCTAACAACAAGAGTGCGTGTGCAGGAAAAACACCAAACTGTGTATGACATGAGAACTCCAGAACTCCAGCGATCACAGTGCTACTTCTGCTTCACCAAGCGTTTAGAAACTAGACCTCTATAAAGTAATAAGCATTTCTATCGTCTTAATGCAGCTGCATGAAAGAAAAGGCGACCCGGTGCAAAGCATTTCGCATCTCACAAGCTAGCCTCTCGCAGGCTAGCCTCTCACAAGCTAGGCTCTCACAGGCTAGGCTCTCGCAGGCTAGCCTCTCGCAGGCTAGGCTCTCACAAGCTAGGCTCTCACAAGCTAGGCTCTCACAAGCTAGCCTCTCACAAGCTAAGCTCTCACAAGCTAGCCTCTCACAGGCTAGGCTCTCACAGGCTAGGCTCTCACAGGCTAGGCTCTCACAGGCTAGCCTCTCACAAGCTAAGCGCTCACAAGCTAGCCTCTCACAAGCTAAGCTCTCACAGGCTAGCCTCTCACAGGCTAGGCTCTCACAGGCTAGCCTCTCACAGGCTAGGCTTCACTGCTAACCATGCAAAAAAAAGAAATCACGCTAAATGATAACCGCACAGAGCTGATGTTCACGCTAGCAGATGACAAGTCTAGTGTGTGTACAGGATGTGGGCGTGTAGCGACGGCTACTGTTCTCACTCATAGGTGTTTTTGTTTGTTGTTCTGACGAGAAACAGTCGTTGCTATACACAGCTCCGAAAGCTGACTACTTACACACATTCTCACAACACACTTCTCTGAGATACTGCATGTGTTGTGATAGCTAACGGTTTTTTTTTTTTTTTTTTTTTACAAACTCTGAACGCAGCTGCGTTGATGTTAAAATCTTGTTTCAGTTTAGAGTAACGTATTTTTGTAGATATAAAAGCTTTTCATAGTTTTTTTTTTCTTTTTAAAAATGCAGCACTACCGTATTGCTGAACATCAGCACAGCTGTATATATCACGTATCATAAATATATCCTGTAAAAAGTATCGTGATTATGATCATTTTGCCACATCGCCCAGCCCTACAGGCAGGAAGTAAAGCAGTGATCGGGGAACTGAAGACATGCTGGATCTCATGCGTGATCCACCGGATCCCTCTGAGGAATCTGAAATGGCGTACCATTAATATTTTCGGTAAAGTGTTCAATCTGACACGCTGTCGTGCGCTTGTGTAATTCTTTTAGGCAAAAAACCCTGAAAGTGTCTTTTTTTTTTTCTTTTTTTTTTCCAGTGGCTTCTGTAATAAATACATTTAATCAAATCAATGCTAATTATACAGCAGTCTAATGCTAGCTAAGCCGAACATACGGTACACTGAGAGATTTTATTTCACATTAATGAACTCAAAATATTCGGAGCTAAACTTGTGCAGAAAGCGAGAGCGCGTGAGGTGGGCGGGGAGTGGGCGGGGCTTACAGACGGTATCTACATACGATTACACGATCGTTACGTCACACAGTCCTATCCCAGGCTTTCACCCTGATCCAGATGTGAACCAGTTAAGCACGTGTGTGTGTGTAGCGTACTCTACTCCATCTCTCTCAGACTTCTGCTTTTATTTCATCATCATTAGTTTTGGGTTTAAAAAAGTGAAAGCCGTCTGCTTTGCTTTACACCAGGCCACCTATTAGCATTAGCATGCGTTTAGCCGTTGTACCACTATGATTCTACGATCTCTGCTTTCGTATGATTAGCATTACCGCTACCTGAGAAACGTAAACACAACTTTGCTATTAGGGAGGCATTGATACCTGTTTTTTTTTCCTTTTCAGAGTACATTTTTTTTGCTTCTCGTCGATACCGATACCAGAATGAGTAAACTAGTTGTTATCGATCCATCAAGGGGACATCTTATTTAGCTGTGTGTGTGCTGGTTGCTGCCGTGTGCCGCTAGCGATGAGCTCCTTGTGCTTTTCATGCTGAAGATGTTTAAAGAGTAGATTTATCAGCTGGCACGGTAACAGGCCATGAGACTGCTATTATCAGGTTACGTGTACTGCAGGGAGATGCCTTAGCTCCTCATGTGGATATTTTCAGACAGCGCAGTTTGCACGATTTCCTGCCGTCTGTTCGTTAGCGCAGCAGCGTCACACCGTATGATCCCCTGGTAGTGGACTTTTGTACCGGAGCATTTCTTCTCTCGAGTACTTCAGCACAGTGCCGGTATCGATGCATCCCTACTCGCTACAATGAAAGAAGTCTTGGCTTTGATGAAGCCAAAAAAGTAAGATCTGTGATCCTGTAATTAATACTTTACTTCGAGTGCAATGAACCGCGAATCAGTCTCTGAGGTAATTCCACACGTTTGTTTTTTTTTTTTTTTTTTTTTAAACAATGTACTGGTTAGTTGAGGTATGTCTTTGGTTTAGGCCATGCAAAATTAAACAGCTTGATCCTGCTAAAAAAAAGAAAAAAAGAAAGAAAGAAAAGGAAAATAAATCTTCTTAGCTAGGTTTCCTACGTTAACAGCTTAAAAAAAGCACGTTAGTGTTGAATAGGCATGAGACGATAATCAGTTCTACTGGACATCTCAATTCATCGTCAGGAGAGATGATCGTCAAGCTGTAATATTTTTATTTAATTACATTTGTAAAAAAAATTAACAGCTGTTACTTGTTATTATTTATGATTAATGGTCAGCTATAATGCTCTAATCCTGACAGGGCTATAAAACCGGTACTCAGCTACAGAGACGTGCGTGAACTTTTTCAGGATCACTGAGTTAACTGACCCACGTAGATATTTTTGGATAAAAATATACCGCTCTGAAATGACGCTAGGTAGCTAATCTTAACTCGGTAGCTACAGTTGTAATTTTATTGCTCTTGTGGGTCGACGACTCGAGGAGCTTTTAACTTTGCATGGCCTTACATTCAGATAAAGTTACACCTTACACGCTCCCAGGGATTGAACGTAGCACCAGGGAAAAGAAAAGAAAAAAACCAGCCGGTTCACTGCACCTCTCCCCGCATGCAGGCGGAGGGAAAATGAAACCAGTGCAGCAGAGCGGCTGTTGAGCAGCGAATCCCGGTTCTACGTCTTTTTGGAGGAAAGGTCCACGGCTTTCATGATGACACTGGCGCGAGACGTGGAGCTGGTGCTGAGGTCGAAGGTCAGGGCAGGGAGGAACGGGCGCCAGGGCTCCACGTCGTAGCTGATCATGGGCGATTCCTCTCGGCAGCTCGTCACCCAAAAGTTCGTCTTTTCTGAGATGAACGAGCTCGGTTTATCCAGAAGGCCGGGCGCTATCCTGAGCACAGAGGAGCAAGATTGTCTCGAACTGATGGACAAATCCTGAGGCTGAAGGTGGGGAGAAAAAAAAAATACAGATTATNAAATTCATTTGCACAATCAATTCAGTTTAGGAGTTTTACTTGTTTTAACACACCTCGAACATTTAATAAGCTAATTAATGAAGGTGTCTGAGACCGAAAAACCTCAAACGTGCACTGCAACAACGCAACAAAACGCCTAATAATAATCCCAACGCTTCATCGCTTTGCTCCACGCGCTGCTCCTCACGTAAACCTCAGCAGCTGTGTGACAGTAAAGCGAGATAACGTTAAACAGAGCGGTGAAGGTTCGTCAGTTCCGAGACATGACGACGTCCACTTTAAGTGTGACAGTGCAGAAGAGCGTGATCGCACCGTGCGTCTATTTTTAATTCTGTCTTTAATGCCTCGCTTCGAATAACACACCGCGCAGCTCTGAAGTGAAGAGGGGAAAAACACGAGCAAACTGAAAGTACAGCAGAGTCACTCACAGACTCACCCAGAGGACTGAAACCTAAAACTAACAGCTTTACACTTTAAAGCAAAACACACTAAAGAAATGTCTAGAGTAAAAATAGACACTAAACAAATCTTTAATGTATATTTTAACATAAAACACTTAACACTCAAAATATTTCTAAATAGACCCTGAAACTAAAACTAAAGCTAAAAATAGATCTCAGAAACACACGGAAACCCTAAGAAATAAAACCTAAAACCTAAAACTAAAGATATCTCAGCCAAAAAACACTAAAAAGTAAAATTAAAAAATCTGAGCCTTAAGAAAAACTGCACACACAAAAAACTAAAAATAACTCTAAACAAAATAAATAAATAAATAACATCTCAAATAAAAAAAGAAACACACTAAAACTAAAATATCTCTAAATCTAAAAAATACACTAAAAATAAAAATAACTTAAAAAAGCAAAAAACTAAAAACAGCTCTAAAAACAGAAAGAACACAAATAATATTAAAATTGATTTTAATATTAATATTGATATAAAAATCTAAATTAATATTAAAAAAGCACTCTACGTTTTTTTGTGCTCCAGCTTCTTGTATATTTGTTAAAAATAAATAGATGTTTCTGGAGTTTAAGAGGTTAAAGTAAATCAGTTTGATGAAATAAAAGCAGTTCTTGGGAGTGAAGCATCGGGGATTCAGTGTGGCTGCAGTGTTAAAGTTTACGCACCTCCAGGTCTTCCTCGCTGTGTGTGCTCTCAGTGTCGCTCTCTGTTACAAAGAAAAGAAAAAAAAAGAAAAACAGCAAAATGAGGAAAACTCAGATACAATTAAATATTCTCATGTTAAATACTGCCAATGTCATTTTTTTTCTTTTTATTATTAAGCAGAGAACATTTCCACAGGGCCTCTGCTCAGCGTTTACAGTTACACTACAAACTAAAATAAAAAATTAAACCTAAAAATCACGACAGACGAAACAAACAAATAAATGATCAAATCTAACACTACAAACTAAGTTAAAAATATCTCTAACCTTTAAAAAAAAAAAGACTAAAAATAAAAAGTTCAACCTAAAAAATCCCAAATAAACTTAAAAAAAAAAAAAATCACAACACCTAAAACCCCTACAAACCAAATAAAAAAAAAAATCACTAAATCTAAATATCTATTATTATTAACTGGTGCCAGGAGAACAATCTCCTCCTGAACGTCAGCAAGACCAGCGAGCTGATTGTGGACTTCAGCAGGAAGCAGGAGAGGAGCTGGCAACCCCTCCAGATCAGCGGGACCCCAGTGGAGGGAGTGGATCGTTTCCTGTGGACCTGTCATGGTCCTGCCATGTTCTCACCCTGGTGAAGAAGACCCGGCAGCGTCTGTACCACCTGAGACGCTCGAGAGACTTTCGACTGCCCTGTAAGGTGCTAAGGAACTTTTACACCTGCACCATGGAGAGCATCCTGACGGGTTTGGGAACAGCTGAGCATGCAGAGCTCCTGACCTACTCTCTGTCTCCAGCCCGCGGTGCTGGAACAAGGCCAGGACAACAGTCAAAGATCTCGACCATCCGAACAACAGCCTGTTCTCTCTGCTGCGGTCAGAGAAGCGCTTCCGCTCGCTGAAGGCCAGAACAGAGAGGATGAGGAGGAGCTTCTTCACGCAGGCCATTCGGGCCCTCAACCAGCACAACACCAAGCGCTAAGAACCGTTCATCTCCATCCGCACATCTCCTTCAAACTCCCACCCGCCATATTCTTATACACGTTTTTTTTTTTTTTTTTAATATATTTAATATTTTTCAATATTTTCTTATTTTATCTCAGAACAGTTGTATAAAGGATTTCGACATTGCAAGTCGTACTGTGAATGGTTATGGATGTGACAATTAAAATTTTAATTTAAAAAAATGCTACAAGCTAAAATGAAAAATATGGCTAAGAGTAAACAAAAACACGCTAAAAATTAAAATTAAAATAAAAAAAACACTACAAACATAAACGAAAAATATATCTAAACACAATAAAACACACTAATAATAATAATAATAATAATAATAATAATAATAATCTCTGAGCCTAATAAAGTGATGTAGATTATTCTGGGTTAAAAGAGGAATTGAGCACAGTGTAAAATTACTCAGTAAGATGTTAAATAAGGGAGTGAAACTGGTGCTACGTGTGGAGTGAAGGCCAGTCCTACTTCCTCCATGGTGTAGCGTGATTTGTTGATTTTGCCACACAAAGTAGGATGAGATAGAACTGATACATCACTGATCCAACACTGGCCTTTAAAATAAAATATATCTCATCATCATCATCATCATCATCACTGGAGCAAAGGGTCTGATATTTTCGTACTGTACTGTATTTGTTGAACAACTTCTTCCCAACTAAACGAAGGTCTACAGACGCAGAACATTTGCCCAAATATGAAGAGAACTTATTATCAGTATTAAAACACACACTTCAGTTTATTTCCTGTCACTTCTTTTTGCATAACGCTCCAGATCAGTGACCTGTTCTTCTTCTGACTGAAACACCTTCACGGCACTTCTCAGTTCTCTTTTCAGTTCTTTAGCACAACGAACTCGGCGACACTATTTTCAGCCCGCTTAGTTACCGTTACCACCACAGCGTGGATTAATATCCCATAACTGCACTTTCCAAATGCTTCATTCCTCTCAGTTTGTCAGGCTAAGCTGCTGACACTGGAGACTCCTTCCTGAATGCTGAATAAACAAACGCCTCATTACTGAAAACTTCACCAGATCAATGATTAAACGCGGTTTTAATGCGCTTACACGGAGAGTCCGCTGTACACGTCCCTGTGAATGAGCGGTTGCTATAGAAACGCTAACGTATCACATCGAGTGCGTTAATATAAACCTGCGCTACTGTCAGAGCTGCTGCTGTAGAAAACTAATCAACACCTTCTGACCAATCAGCATGTAGAATTCAGCAGCGCTGTGGTGTAACACTTGTCTTACAGTTGCTATTAGACAGATTTAGCATCGACTGTAACACAAACATGTTTATCAGTGATCTGAGTGACTCAGATCTGCCTTTCATCCCTTACAGCTTTTTTTTTTTTTTTTTTTTAACAAACATTTCTCAATTGCCATTTTGTCATATATTTTGTAATTCTACAGCACACACTAAAAAAATGTAAACGGAAAAAAAAAACTCTAAATCTAAAAACAAAAAAGAAACAAAAAACTAAAAAAGATCTCTAAAAATAAAAACTAAAAAGTAAAAACAAACAAACAAAAAAAAACATAAAACTAATATCTCTAAACCTAAAAAAAGCTAAAAACTAAAAAATAAATCTCTCAATCAAAACAGTATAAACTAAAATATCTCTAAATGTAAAAACATAACAAAAAAAAACAAAAAACCCAGACTACAAAAACATAAAACTAATAATATCTCTAAACCTAAAAAAGAGAAAAACTAAATCTCTAAATGTAAAAACATATAAAAACAAAACTAATACATCTCTAGACACAAGAAACATTAAAAACTAAAAAAAAACAAATCTAATTCTACAAAAATACATCTAAAAATAAAAATATCTCTAATTAAAAGAAAAAAAACAGTAAAAAATATCTTTAACTCTAAAAAACACCCTCAAAATGGAAAACACACACTAAAAACAAAAACTAAAAATATATCCAAAAAAAACAAACAAAAAAAAAAACACTAAAAACAAAAAATTGGACTAAACTTAATCCCATTTCTTGAAGTTTAACCAAAAATATAAACGCAGAGGGTTCAAATACTTTTGATGAATCACAAACAAACAAACAAACAAAAAAAACCCATAACTGTTAAAGAACTGAAACACTGTATAAAGGACATGAAACTGATAAACTGATAAACTGATAAACTGCTAAACTCTCACAGTGAGCGTGAACGGACGGGACGTACCGGCGTAACAAGACACAGGTGAGACCTGGAAGTTGTAAGGGATCTGAGTGGAGCTGACTGCTGACTCCTCGTTCTCCGTGGTGATCTCCACAACAGCGCAGATGTCTGGTAGATAGCCTGCTGTCGTCTTACTGGGCGAGCTGAGATCCGGGCTTTGATCGGGTTCTGCCGAGGAGAAACACAATGAACCTTTATCTCATTCATACCGTCATCACGCTGATCGCTACTGACTAAAGCTAAAACTAAAACTAACAAAAACGGCGTGAATGTGACCTGCTCCGAGAACCTCACCCGTTGATAAAACAGTGCTGTCCGGCAGCGTGTCTTCCTTCGACTGCGACTCTTTCTCCGGCTCGCTGTTCTTAGCTTTCCGTCTCTGCACAGGACCCTAAAGATTTACACCATACAGACTTTAGGACGTTTTTTTCTAAAACACACATTCTCCATATTCTTAAACTAAACTCAGGTGTGCTTACTTTTGCTTTCGCCTCCCGTTCCATCTTTTTCTTCTTTGCTAAAACACACACACACACACACACACACACACACACACACACACACAACAAAGACCAGACTTGAAGCTGCAGTCTGTATGATTTTTAGTTTAAAAATCCTGACTTGCTGACAGTTTTGTCAGACTGGATTCAGACTGGACACATCGTCACTGACACATCACCAAACCCTTACGCTGAGGAGCTAAAAGAAACGCTGGACATACCGCTTATCTGATTTGAACACACATCATATAATAGCAAGTCGAACTTGATACCACCACCAAAGTCTAGAAACTGAAACTATATCAGACATTTGACCTTGCTGTGTCCTTGACCCTTGCAATCAGTTCATCTGCTGGTAGATGTGATGGTAATTCCATATAAATCCTACAAACATTCAGCCACACGGTAATAACAGTGATATATATATATATATATATATATATTTATATACATATTTTTTGTTTCATTTCATTTCAGTAATTTGAAATGTTGGTAGATGTATGCAGTAGAAACTGTATTCAGTGGAAGATTTTACACAGATCAGCAAAACTTTTTTTTTCTGTTTAGCTTTAGTGTTTACCAGTGGGGCAGTCGTGGCCTAAAGGTCTGAGAGTCGGACTTGTAACCCGAAGGTGAACCTGAAGGTGGTGGGTTCGAGTCTNGTGTGTTCACTACTGTGTGTGTGCACTTGGATGGGTTAAATGCAGAGCACAAATTCCAAGTATGGGTCACCACACTTCACGTCATGATGGCCAGTGTTTAGTAATGTGCCAAGTAGCCCGGTAGCGAGGGAAAAAAAAAAGGCAGGAAAGTTAGTAATATAGCTAGTAAAACATTTTAAATTTATTTTCATTTTATTACTTGCCTTATGCACATTAACTTTGCTAATGTGTTACAAGGGTAAGCATTAGCGGACACTGCAGACTCCTTCCAAATATTTTAAATAAACATCTGCTTACAGAAAGCTTTTCTGAAATTCTGCATTTACATGGTGCATCAGCTGTACGAGTCCCTGTGAGTTCGCTGTTGCTATAGAAAACGATAACGTGTTAATATAAACCTGCACTGCTGTCAGAGCTGCTGTTACAGAAAATCAAATCAACTGCACTGTTGTCCCAAAAGCTTTAATCCTGGATGTTACGGTTGAGTGAACAGGATGAATGCTCCAGCACAATGCTCACTTTCCTGTAGGCAAATAGCATATTTGCATTCTGGGAAAGACAGCAGCTTGTAAGAATGAACCGACAAAGGCAAACTATACAGTGCTAGCAGATTCCAGTTCTTGTTAGCTAGCTGACATGATTATACATTGGCTCCTGTTTGTGCTAAATATATATTCTACGACTGTATTACTTATTTTTCAAAATCAGATTTCAATGTTTAGTGTTGTAATGTTGAATTCTGGCTCTGGGAATCATTTTAACCGTTCTCTGTACTTTAGTTCTTCAGTAGTGGAACCTGTCAGATGAGTGCTATAAAAACTAGCAAAAGATGTTGAGGAGAAAAAAAAACAAAAAAAAAAAAAGGACCCAGTGTGTTTTGACAAACTTTAAAATGTACAGATTGATATCATTACCCCAAAATCTGGCCACACACTGGTATTTTTACTTCTCCATTTGGGTATCAACTTCCTTTATCAGGTTGCTCAAATAGCCACTTTTGCCAAACCTCACAGGCGGACATGACTATGTTAAACCACGCTCCACAGAATGAAAACGAGGAGTTCAGTGGTACCAAAGTGCGAGAAGAAGCCGATATATAAAAGAAATGTTCATTATAATCGGGGAACTCGCAGTGAGCTCTACTTTAACAGCTCAACACTGAAGACTAGACTCTGCTTGACTTCAAGACCAACAAGAAACACTACACCAGGTTTGGTGTCCAAGATTCCGAGCCCTTTTTCAATCCTGATGTGTCTGTACAATGAGAGGGATTGAATCATTCTTGGTCAGGAAAACTGGAGCTTTTGTGGGGAAGGTAGAGGTTTTCAGAAGGATACCCCTCCCAACTTCCTCTGGTGAAAATACACAGTCACAGTCACAGTCAACACATTCCCATAAATCATCATCTAACAGCACTTCAAATGCCAGAGTCAGAGCCTAAATTACTAAAGCTAACCAAGAGAGTGAACCCGAAAACCTTAGACTCCTTCTAAACAGAGCTTTAAAGAGTAAGGTTGGCCAAAAGATTACAGTAATAACTAACCATGAAAGACAGCCATAAAGTCTGGGAGTGACAGAGAATCAGTGCCTATATTTGTTCTGCTGACTTCTCATCACTTCTCCTGCTCTGACTCTTCTCTTTGGCAACGCCACATCTCTCTGTAGGCGTATCATGTGTATTGGCCATATCACCAGAAGTTCCCACTGTGTCCCAGCTAAGGTTAGTGAGTTTGTAGTCATTTGCAAGGCTCCATCTTGGCTCCATGGTTGAGGTCATCCATGTTTTCATTTCTGATGACTTCATACATAGCAAAAGTCTCATTTATACCTTGAGTATAGCCTGTTATTTTTCTCATGATCCAGTGCTGCTGCTAGATCTAGCTTATCTTCACTGATCACTCTGTCCAGGGCTCTAGAAAGTTCAGATTGTCCTCTTTGTGCCATGACAGCACTCAGGATCATCACAACATCAAGGAAATGTTTGATGATTATAAACAGGTTTGAGCCAACGAAGATCACGTCATGTCACGTCATCCATTCCCAAGATGTTTCATATCTTTCCTCCATTTATTAACGTCAGCTGGTGCAGGCATCCGATGTTCCTGAGTCACTTCTCCTCTTCTGTGTCTGTCTCACAAAGGTCTCGATTTCATCAGCAGAATCACTGGAAAATGTAATGTAATGTGACTCGCTGTAATTTGCTATTTGTGTTCTATTTTTTTTAGGGGCGGAGCTAATGCAGAAATTTCTATCTGCATGTCCATTATGTTTGAGAGCCTTTTCCAACTTTTTTGCTTCCAGCTGCTTTCGTTTGAAGATCTTTTTCTGTTTCTGGGTCTGAAAATCTGTTTTTGGCAAATATTTCATCTTTTATGTTCTTAGTTTTCTCATGGGATTTTATCTAATCCTCTCTCCAAACCACAAACCCACATTTCTGAGCAAGTTCCTTCTCAGTTTCAGCTAATTCAGCTACAGATCCCACCATTTCACCAAGTTCATACTGCATATCAACTTCTCTGCTCACGGCCATAAATTCAAAGATTATCTCCCACCATAAAGACAAAACAATGAAACACTTCCCAACACTTGTTCCCAACATGAGCAGCACAACACCAGCCTTTACATACTATATCCATAGGTCTTTGCAGCCTGTAATCAGACATCCAGATTAATTTTGCATCTTCCCAGGAAACAACTGAGATTTCACAGTGTTAACAAGAATTCCCCTCCAGCCAAAGTACAATTAAGCTTAAGGTTTATTGTGCATGCAGTATAACATCCACCATAAACTCTCTCATTTCACAGACTTCCACAGGTGTGTCTGCTGAAGACTTGAGAGCTTTAAAATGCTCCATAACAGGGGGAAAAGGTTACAGCTTACCTCTGACTTGTCTGTTGAAAAAAGTCTTCACAGCATCTACGTCATAACCTACTGACCTTCCTGAACTGTTAGATTTCTCCAGATGCAGGCAGGCACAAAACCCAAGGCTGGAGAGGGATTTTACTGAAGCGTCAAATATATACAGATGTCATGTCTTCATACTCTCTTCATCAAACACCCCGTAACATTCCTCTATCTTCCCTACACCCCGTAACATTCCTCTGTCTTCCCTGTAAAGTCTCTAAAATATAGAAGAACAGAGAGGCCCTTGCAAGTTGCAAGCCTTCAGCACATTGCTGCAATTGTGGATTGGAAATTTTTGGTTATCATAATATTCCACACTATTAAATGTAATACATCAACATAATAATATAATAATCAAAACAAAGATAAGACAAACAGAGAGAGTGGAATAATAATCAGTGAATAAGTGAATCAGTGAAATATATGTAGCCAAGCTTATTCATCCAAAAGTTCTCAAAACAACTGCATTGTTACAGGATTAATCTGAAAATGATTAAAGGCAAAATAATGATAGAAATAATAATTAAAACAATAATAACTCTTCACTGTTGAAGGCTGAATGTGGATATTAAATTTAAATAAAGTGAAACCAAAAGCAAAATCCCTAAAGACTCAGAATAACCCAGACAAGACTGAATCAGAGCCTTAAAGACTGGAACCAATCAGGAACCAGAGGTTTAACTACTGGAACCAATCAAGAGACAGAACCATAAATACTGGAACCAATCAAGTATCAGAGCCTGAAATACTGGAACCAATCAAGAGTCAGAGCCTTAAAAGACTGTCACCAATCATGAGCCAGAGGTTTAGCTACTGGAACCAATCAAGAATCAGAGGTTTAACTACTGGAACCAATCAAGAATCAGAGCCTGAAAGACTGGAACCAATCCAGAGTCAGAGGTTTAAAGACTGGAACCAATCCAGAGTCAGAGGTTTAAAGACTGGAACCAATCAAGTATTAGTGCCTGAAAGACTGGAACCAATCAAGAGCTAGAGCCTGAAAGACTGGATCCAATCCAGAGTCAGAGGTTTAAAGACTGGAACCAATCCAGAGTCAGAGCCTGAAAGACTGGAACCAATCAAGGGCCAGAGCCTTAAAGACTGGAACCAATCAAGAATCAGAGCCTGAAAGACTAGAACCAATCCAGAGTCAGAGCCTGAAAGACTGGAACCAATCAAGAGCCAGAGCCTGAAAGACTGGAACCAATCAAGAGTCAGAGGTTTAAAGACTGGAACCAATCCAGAGTCAGAGGTTTAAAGACTGGAACCAATCAAGTATTAGTGCCTGAAAGACTGGAACCAATCAAGAGCTAGAGCCTGAAAGACTGGAACCAATCCAGAGTCAGAGGTTTAAAGACTGATTTTTTTCTTTGCTCTAACAGGAAACACGTCTTTGAACCCTTTGGCTAATAAAGGTTCCTGATAATGCTCTGTACTCATTAAAAGCTTTGGATTGAATTCTGCAGTAAGAGCTTCACGCTTGCCTTCAGTTCTCCCTCACATGGATAAAAGCTTTGGATAAAAGCGTATTAAACGCCACGTGTACGCCACGTATTAAACTGGACTTGTAAAGGCGATACCTTTCTTGGCTGCTCTTTCCATTGGAGACAGCATGCGATACATCCTGAACGCATTGCTTCCACTTTTCATACTCTTGTCTTTTACTTCCTCGATGTCCGGCAAGGAGTTCATGGCACAGCGGAAGTTTGCCTTCCATGTCTTCGGGTCAGGTTTGTCCACTCCAGGATGGTATTTTCCTTCAGAACAGAGTAGATGATAAAGAAACGAGTCACAACCCATTCGCCCTGACTTTATCTCGGCTAGCTGCGGCGCTGCAGCCTGTATATGACTTATTCATTCATGGTTTTCTTACAGCTTGTGGTTGTTTTATCATCATTTTTTAATATAAAC
>JAKKZN010000003.1:1322782-1343638 GCA_033441825.1 Pangasius elongatus
AGAAGATAGGGATAGGTGGAGAGTGATGATTCGCTGTGGAGACCCCTGAAGGGAAAAGCCCAAAGAAGAAGAAGATCTTGACAGTAGCTGTAACAACCGTAAGTTAGCGTAACAACACGGAGTAGCTAGCTGTTTTGCAGTTTTATAATGGAATAACTCTCCTTCATCACAGTTCTTCAATGAAAATAGTGCTTTGGTCAAAAATCACATTTTTCACATAAAGCTTAATAAATAAATATTTCAAAGCTTCAAGTTGCTTGTGGCGATTGTAGTTTGTCTCTTGTGGACGTGTAGCAACTGCTACTGTTGTCGCTTGTGGGCGTGGCCTGACCAGTGCGTTGTTTTTTTGTTTTTGTTTTGTTTTCGTCTCGGTGCGAAACTTTAGTAGCTATAGATAACTTCTAAAGCTAACTAGTTAAACACTTAGTTTAATGAGAGGTTGTGTATGACAAGATCGGAGGTTGGAGCTAAAGTTGTGATTGGGGAACTGAAGAGACATTGAGACAGTGAAGAGAAATCGATTTTGATTTATCGCTTTATAGCGTCATAACGAATTTGCATAGAGTTGAGAAAATCTCAGTTGAAATGTCTCTTTGTTGATGTTGCTGAAGTTGCAGCTCTGAGCAAAGCGCTCTATATCTGTGTATGAATCAGTGTATGAATCTGATAGACCTGGTGTTTTCTATCCAACGTCTTTACCATCAACGTGATTGGCTCATTTTACTGAGGGGCGGGACTTGTGCGATACAGCCACCATGTAAATGTCGACCTTTTCATATTTTAAGCAGTGTGAGTTTCTGCTCACAGGGGTAACAGCATGTACAGTGTTGCCTCAGCGTGTACGGTTTTTGATCTGTAGCTACGGTGATGCATTGGACCAAATACGAATAAAAAATTCACTCTACAGCAAAGTCGATTCACTGAAAGGGAAAGGACACAGGATGTGAAAGATGCACATTTGTTTGTCACTTTTGAATTTGCATGGATACATCGGATTTTCCCAAAGCACAGTCTCATTCCCCAACAGAGGCCACGTCGCCGGGACTGTGGTCTTATTTAGTTGATAAAAGATGGAGGAGGTGCTTATTTCTTACTATTGTTTTGTGCACATCTGGAAAAAAAAAAAAAAAGCAAAAGGCTGTGGATAATGATACAAAAAATATTTAAATTTGATTCACTACAGCATTGTGGCGTCTCGACACGGTGCGGTTTTCACTACAGTAAAAATAAACCTTGCCTGGGTTTGTGCCTCAGGTTTCCATTTTACTTTTACATCGATAGAAAAAAGCAATTTCTCAAACAAATTCTCAGCTACTCAGGCCGAGACGAGACGCGCGGTTTTGTGTGATTTGTTCTCAGCGCAGACGCTCACACCTCTGATCATAACAACCCTTTTCTTCAGTCAAGAAAGAAGAGACAGGAAGTAACTTCACAAGTTGAACCAATCACATTATTTGGTGTGGAAAAAAAAAAAAACCCACAAAGTGCAAAAACGACCTCGTGTTGAATAAAACAGCTGAAGGTTGCTGTGGTAAATGAGCGCTTTGATGTAGGTTTCATGTTTTTATCGATACCTCAGGTAGCAACCCGGAGCTCGTGTCTACATGAACAGCTGTTTAAGTCCATCTGTTCATTACTAAATTGCGATGCACGCGAGTGTCAGCGATCGCGCGGCGATAAAAACGGCAACCTGTGAAGTTTTCCTCCGTCGTGTAACGGAGCCGCGGAGAACGTGGTGAACAGGTGTGGAACGTACGACGGGGACTGACCACCGCTCTCCAGTTCCATCTGACTCAACACACCATAAGGTCCTGGATTTATTGTTTTCCTCGCCTTGTAAACACCGAGCGTGATGTATGTTCTCCCTGACACCAGCGCCAAGATCTTCTGCAGAAGTCATTTACACTCGCTCTGCGTTTTTAACAACCCTCTCAGCATCTTCTGACCCGTTCTCACCGGCTGTGTCTCAACCCCCAAGCAGTGGCTGCTTGGATAGAAGCCCAGATCCTGAGCTCAGCTTATGATGCCTGTGTGCTTTAGAGAAAACATTAGGCGGAGGAGTATCTCTCCGCTGCATGGGATTTCTGGGGTAATATATGGAGGCGGCTTGTTCGCTCTCCTAATGATGAAAGCTTGTTTCTTCTGGGGTTTTGTGTTGAAGCCGCAGCTGATGGATGACTGTGAGGAGAATTAGAGAGGCGCAACGGGCCGTGACGGAGGAGAAGGTTTGGCTCGTTGCGTGTTTTTGATGGGTCACGCAGGAATGGAGGGAATAGTCGTTTATCTTAAGCCCTCAGACCGTGTTAGGACCTCAAAGGAACAATCGGAGGCAGAAAAACACACTCGCTCTCTCTCGCTGGGTCTGTAACATCATTCTTAAGTCAATCATGATGAATGAACACTCAGTGTTTGGACAAGGAGGGACTGTGTGTATTTCATATTTCACCTACACTAGTGATTTTTCTCAGACTTGGAGAACTTAATCGAAGGACTGAGTCTTTAAGGAGCCTGTAAAAATAACCCAACTATTATATAGCACCTACAGCAATGCGTGCTGATGATCACGTGTGCAACATCTCGCAGTATTCAGCTTGTACGAACGTTATCCTCATGGACATGTCGAAATGTTATTTTATAAAGTACGACAGGATTCTGATGTCAGTTAGGGCTTCAGTCGATGAATCAACTAATCAGTGATGAATCAGCTTAAATGTGCCTTTTAAAAGACGAATATAATTTAGCATTTTTTAAATTGTTTTATTTTTTCGATAATACACAAAACACTGCAGTGAGGAGCTTAACATTTAACATCTTGTTACTGACTTTCTCCTCTCGAGCTAATCTAATTATTATTCCCGATAATCCACAGCGTCGCTGATGTGCTGCTTTGTGTGCATTTTACTTTCGAAGAAGACAGCACGGCTCACTCTCGCTCTGCTCAGCTTCTTCTTCTCTAACACCGGTGCTAATAATAATAATGTCGCAAGTGAAATTTGTTGATGTTTTTTTGTGTGTTGTGTAAAACTGCATGAAGACGTCGGGACTGTAAACAGTTGTTGTGGTGCAGTAGTAGGAGCTCTGCAGTTTCACAGTGCTCTTACTGTCCACTCAAGAATAGAATCAAATCTAAATTTTTTCACAACGTACGTAATCAAATCAGATGCCGTAAAGCTTCGAATTGAAACGAATGGTTCTAATGATTTCCTCAGAGCTGTGCTATGGGGTGAGTGGTCCATCGCCTGTGTCTTGTACTTACCGGGATTGAACTACAATATAAAATCTATTTTAAATAAAGCTAACATGGTTATTAGTGATGGTTATTAGTTTTACTCTAGAGTGCACAGACAAGCCACACCCACAGTTGACAATGCTAACAAGCCACACGAGTTACCACCACAGACCTGCCAAACTGTTTAACACTGGTGTCCATGGCTGCAAGTTTTCACTAAAAAAAAACTGGCAAAAACTCACTTATTTTCCCTCCCAATAAAACCACTGATGTACCAATCGACATGTCAATCTGGAATGACTGACAGTTGCGGAGGTGTTTTCGAACTCTTCCATATTAACTGAAATGTTAAAAATTTAACATTGCTAGCGGGAGTTTGGAGGAAGCCCCGCCCCCTTTCCTCCAAACTCCCGCTAGCAATGTTTCGGCCGGCGCGCTTCTCTCGACTCAGTTTACTCGCTCGGAAGGTGAGCTGAAGCAGCGTCTTTACTTTCTGTCACGGTCAACAGAGAACGTGTGAAGTTCATTAATGTGAACTTAGCTAACATTAGACAAGTGTATATAAATATATAACATCAGTGAACTAGATTTAACCGGAAGTTAAAAGAGAAAAAGCTAAATTTCTAACAGGAAAAAGATGACAGGTCTACAGTGATGTTCCAGACGTAAGACCTTTCTAAGAGGACATTAGACATGAGATGTGTGAAAGGATTATATCAATTATATTAAAAATATATTGAATTTTTTATTCCCCCCATTGGTACACAAGGTTATTGTCCTGCTTTAAACACGTTTAGCTGTGCAAGCAACTGATTTCTTAATGTAATTAATTCTTGATGAAATGAATTATTTAATAATTAATTAAATTAAATCTTGATGCCTCTATCACTTAGTTACACTATATCGGGGGAGAAAACCTAATCTATACTGTGAATAATGTATGAGAAATGTGTAGTAAGTGTGTAAGTAGGCAGCGTTTCTGGGTAGTCCCGGTGCTCCTGGGAAAGGGATCCAGGCCTAAGTCCACATCCGGATTTCTGTAAAGCTGCTTTGTGGCTTTGTCTGTTGTTAAAATGAATTAAATAACGCCTGTCCCATTCGTCCCACTCGTAAACTAGCATAAGGACTTCTGAGCTTCCTTATTGTGGCCAGATTTGAAGGAGCTTTGCAAAAAAAAAGCAGTCCCTTTAATTCTGTTCCCCAGCTGACATGAATGTCCATGAATGTGTTTAAAAAATAATAAAGTGGAGGACGGAGCAGTCACTCGGTTTCAAGTAATAAAACAAGTGACTCGCAGCTAACGTTCGTGTAAATGTTTTGATGAGCGCTGATTATCAGTCAGTCCGTGTGTGGCGTTTGGAATACGTGTGTTTCCTGACGTCTTGCACGTGAAGCCAGCTTTACGCTTTCAGGTCCGATTTTGTTGCCAAAAAAAAAAAAACACGCATCGTAAAAGAAATGTGTGTTCGTGAGCTGACGTGAGGACTGTCGTTCGTTATTAGAACTCTTAATGAGCCGCTCATCGCCGGATGATTTAGTGCCTCTGCGACGGGCCACGATGTTCCGTCAGTGTGAGCGCTGCTACGATGCTCGTCTAAAAATCCACTGCACGGAGGACAGGAAGCTCACAGGACAGCCGCAAGTACGCTGCTGGGGTTCACGGTCCATGAAGCACGCTAATGGACAGTAAAACATCTCCTTCTTACCTACAGCTCACTTAGTGTTCACGTGAGCTCGTTTTCTGGATGAGCCGATTTCCAGATCCTGCTGACTGATCACATCAATCTCAGATCTACCTTTAGAGGAGCTTCATCATATTAGCTGACCTGGAGAACACACGCCATCACAGAACACACTCTGTCCAAAATCTTATTTTCTTTATCTCGTACAGTGTGACAAGTAACAGTCTTCAAAGACCGCTGAAATCGCACCTGCGATGTAAGATGTGATTTGTGTGATTGTAAAGAGATATGTGTGTGTGTGTGTGTGTGTGTGTGCTGTCTGAGCAGGTGAACATACCAGTCACAGTATATGAAGCTGTATATCTGCGGTGTGTGTTTATAGGAATGAAAAGAGCAGAAACACCTTGAGTATTATGTTTTTATTTAAATGATTGGCGTCTGTGGAGCATTAACATGTTGCAAAGTAAAGATGTAATGGGTCCAGCATTGACCTACTGAGATTAGTTTACAACTGCACTTAAAAGTCCTGGATACACGTCACCGCTGGCGTACGTCATACACATGGCTTCCTTCAGTAGTTAATCGATCAGATAACCAGTCCGAGGTTTCTGCCGCCTTTCGAACTCAAGTGGCAGTGAAACGTGTCGTCAGACTGCGATTTCGATTGGACTCGCACGCGATTGCCTGAACAGTGCGTGAAACTCAAGTGCTTTTTAATCTTTCGCTTCTTTCGTCCCAATAATGTGTATCCAGGCTCTTAACTGCACTCCAACATTTTTATTTTTTTACCTTATCAAACAAGCAAGAAAACCCCAAGATCTGTTGTGGAAAAAACAAACAAACAAACAGAAAAATGAGCGAAGCGCGTTCGTAGTCATTTCACAACGAGACTGCAAGACAGCTCTTACTCACGTCGGCTTTTACCTCTGCTGCGTTTCTTTTATTTATAGTACAAAAAGGAACATCTCTGTAAAAAAACAAAACAAACAGAAACAAAAGAAATCACTTCCATAAAACAGAAAGAAATGCATATAAACAAGGCTGAATGCACACTTTTTTTTTTTCTCTTTTTTTTTTTTTTAAACATCCGCTTTAAACTTTTGACACCCCTGCGTGAGGCCCTACAGACCTGCGGGACAGAGTGGAGCGAGATGGAGGAAGAAAACATTCAGTACGTTTCACACACATCTGATGCAGTCTTAATTTGAAAAATGACCGTTACATAAGGAGCTGGAGTAGAAGCAGATACAGTACATAATCCATCAAAGCAGTGCGTCAGAACACCTACTTCTGAAAATGACCTTTACAGTGGCTGAAGTGGCTTCAGATAGGCAGCTTTACATCATACGCATGCAACAAATGGCAAAGCAAAAACCTCGCTCACGCTTCCTTTTCTCCACCTTTCCCTCTTCGCTAACCGCTAACCGCTAACCGATCACGGCCTTCGTAAGTGCGTCTCGCGTTAAGTGCCGATGAAATGGCGTGCGGTGTTACAGTGCTCAGAATGAAGCCGCTGGGTCACGAAGCCGCTGTGTCGCCTCGCGGTAACGTTATGGCGAGAACTGGATTGTCAAATCAGGACAGGAGTTTAGTGTTCCTCAGATCAGATTAGATCAGATCAGATCAGAGCAGCCAAACGCACAGCGCTTGGACAGAAATCACAACGACCCGAAAGGATTAGCAGTTCCAAAACCGCGGAGAACGCCGCTTCACCTTTTCAGATGCCTTTTCATTCACATATTCATAAAAAAATAGGCTTCGCCATACAAAAAGAAAAACTCAAAAAGCGCACTACGTTCTCACGTTTTTTTTTTTCGTTCGTTTTACGTAAAAGAGCGCAGAAGTCGACCTTGTAGCGATAATACAATTTAGGAAACTCGATCCGAACTGAAAAGTCTCCAGCCATGAGGCGAATATGTATGCGTATGAATGAAGACAAGCGGAAAAATCACTCGACGGATCTTTTGTTTTTCGCCCGCAAACCTTCTGCTTTCAGGACGTAAGAGAGTTTAATGTGAGACGCTCCATTTTTTCTGCTTTCCTCACACGTTCACTGCACTGACTCACGAGTCGATTCAGCCGTGTGTCGTTACGCAGCTGAAAGTGGCGACTACTTTTAATCTAAACCTGACCTGCGTTCAAACAATCGATTAGAATTTCGCTATTAACAAGAAAACGCCCGACGTTTTAATCCGTCGCTGTTTTAACAGGATCATGTCTGGTTTATTTCTAACTAATCTAAAGCCTGTTCTGTACCTCAGAGCCGTCGCCTCAATCGTAATGTCGGTTACAGTGAAAAGGCAGCAATGAAACCAGCCGAGAGCTTCAAAAAAAGTAAGTAAAAGAAGAAGTGTGCGAAACAAACAGTAAGAGATGAGAATGCCGAGATTAATGAGACAGTACAGCTGATTTTAGTTCGATTAGCATTACCATAAATTCTGATAAGATCAAATATTAAACTTCATGAAGTGTAAACAGTAATGCATGACAAGACGGGAAAAAAAAGAAAGTCAATATTTTTAAGGTTTTATTTTTGTTTTTTGTTTTTTTGTATGTATAAACACTGTACATAAATTACTTTCTCTGAGACTAATATTGATGTACGGATAAGTGGAATTTTTTTTTTTTAAGTTTAAAAAAAAAAATCCATAAAGATACTCTCACATCTCTTGTCAAAAGACAGGCCAGTAATGATATATAATTTTTAGTTTTGTTTTGCTCTCTACTCTACATCCGCCAGCTGGTTCAGCAATGACATTGAACACGCAGACTCGACTGAATACTTGAATCGTAACAGTGTCCTTAAAAGAAAGCGAAGCAGGAAAGGATCGTGTGCCGTTGCAGTTCTCACGGCTGCACGTCTCAGTACCCAAAACATCCACAAAACGTTTTTATTTTTTTTTTTTTACTGATAGCAAGAAGAACTTTCAGAGTGAGAGATGCGACCCAGAGGCTCTGTACACGTTAGTCCGTTAACCGAGTGCAGTGGTTTTGTAAACACATTCCATCTTTCCTTCCTTTTTTTTTTTTAATCCATTAAGCGTACCATCTTTAAGAATTTTATACAAAAAAAGCACAAAAAAGATTCAGATTGAAGAGTTTTTTAAAAATTTTTTTATCAAGAGTCCTTCGGAGAGAGAATTTGCTTGTCTGTCCAATGCTGCAGCGTGAAGAAACGTGGTTTATGGAGCTTGTCTCAGGGTTTTTTGTACACGGTAACATAGAGAGGCAGCTTCTGTCTACCCTGTGTTGGGGGGCTATTAGTGAGTATATTCAGTATAGAGAGGGGTACTGGGGCAAGAGAGTGTGAGGCAACTGAGGCGGTACTGAGCGCTTGAGTCATTTCTTCACTGTATTTCTCTCTTCAGTCTGACAAAACTGTCAGCTAAGTAACAGTCTGTTACCTCTACCTAGCTAAAGCAGTTTATTTTTAAATGTCCTTATTGAGTGCTTTCAGAAAGAGTTTCATTTCGATGCTGCAGAGGGAGAGACGTGTTGGTTACAGAGCTCATCTCAGGTCTTTTCTACATGGTAAACGAGAGAGGCAGCTAGGCACAGTGCAGTCTGTTGTTACTTTTCCCCAGCTAAAGCATCGCTGTGCAGTCGGTTGTTACCTCTTCCCGATCTCGCTCTGCCTCAAGAACTGGATGTTGTTGGCGCTGTCGGCTAGTTCGGGGTACTGCTCCACAGAGAGCACGTAGTAGCCGTCATAGCCCAGAACCTTTCCTGAGCTCAGTAGTTGCCGTTTCTCACCTTCGGTCCAGAGCCTGGCTCCTTCCTCGCCATCTCGGACCCTTTGCTGTTCTCTTTGCCACGCGCTTGCTAGCGCTCTTTGTCGGGCCTGCTCGAGCACTCGTGCCTTTTCCTCATCGAGCGTCATGCCATACCGTACATGCAGTGCCAGCGAGCCGTACTGGAGCTCGACGTCTGCGAAGCGTCGTGTACGCCCGTTCACCACTGTGGTAGACTGAGACACCGTCACGTTCACGCCGTTCTCCAAGCTGCGGCGCCCGCTCGTCAGCCGCAAAGCCCCAAGGTCACTTTCGGGAAGGCTTGTCTTGATGAAGTAATGCGTATCGCGACCCTCAATCGTGAAGTGCAGGTCTTCCAGGTAGAAGGCGTTGTTCAGCACTGCTGCCACCTTGATGCAGTCTTCGTTGGCGATGTTCAGCGCGTTTGTGGCCACTTGGCCTTTGCTGGTGATCGCAAGCATCACGCCTTTACCAATCAACGACTTGACAGTGGCGAACCACAGCCAGGGTTTATCCCGTGCAGAGCGGCGCCGGCTAAACTGGATTTCTGGCATCCTCTCGAAAGATAAGAACGCCTTGGCCTGACGTGTCACTTCCTCCTGAACGCCTGAGATCGCCTGCATGGGACAGGAAGAGAAAACAGAGAGATTTAACAACATACAAATTGGACCACTTATCATAACCCACTGTGTTTCATTTGACTGGATGATGGTACCATAATTAACCCCACATACTGCACATTAAATTGTTGTTTTCCCGTAGTGATTTAGCTTCCTCTCACCTCTCTAGGTCTATGAATCTTGGAAGTAACACTTTCTAACTGTGGAGGCTAGAGAAAACTGGAGTGCAAAAGTGTATAAAACATGTCAAACTGAGACCCTGGAAGGCCAAAGCACTGTCGAGTTTACATATCTAATTAAAATCTTGAAAGACTTGTTAATTAACTGACGGGTTAAATCAAGTGTAGTAAACTCCACAGCACTGCACAAAATGGGATTTTCACTCATTTGACTCCCATGAACAAACAAAAAGTGTGATGTTGAGAGATTATGGCAGGCTATAAATACCGGAAGGTCATCCCAGAGCTGACTCTTTCTCATCTCCAGTGAGGGCTGCGTGAGGTCAAATTTAGGAATCGGGAATCCAGGGATGGCATTGTGAAGGTGGAAGCCAAATGTTACCAGCCAGATGTTGACATCTAGAGACAGACATGTGACATTTAAGTTAAGCACTGTTGCTTATTTTTTTTAAATCCATTTGAGCATTTAGCTTAAATATTCACAGAACATGTCTTTTCACCTTAGACATTTTATTACACATTTAATGTGCCTGGTAGATAGACAGCATAGATATAACAACAGATGGGGATCAGGGGAAAAAAATCATACTTGTCCTTACCTGTAACATATTCTTTGACATCGTGCACCTTGCTAATAGGGTTATTGTTGCGAAACATGTACAGGTTAAAGGGGGCAGGATCTTTTCCCACTCTGGTCCAGGTGCTAATATCCGGGGTAGTCCAGCGGCCGGCGGGAATGTCGTAGTCTCTTTCTCCAAAATGAAGGAGCCTTGTAAGTGGGTCGTACAATCCTCCATGGAACCCAATTACCAGCTGGAAGTCAGGGTTGGAGTCAAAATAGATCTCTCCATAAGCAGTGTACTGAACCTGCTTAAGTAATAGCCCGTTACTGCTAAAGACGGCTAGTGGAGTGCCGGTGTTGTCACAAGCGATGTAGAACTCCTCTCCACTGCTAATCTCCATAGCAAAAAGGTGGCCTTGCAGGTCATAGTAGAGCGAGGTGATCTCAGAGCTGGAATGGTTGTAGACATGAGTGATGCGTGTAGGGTAGTTCAGATCGGCGTAGAAGAACTGAAGGTGCTGACCAAGGCTGTTACGGGACGCCAGTCGCCTCCCCAATCCATCATAGCGGTACTGGATAGTCCAACTATTGGCCTTGCTGTGGACTCGTACCAGCAGGCCTTTGGAGTTGTACTCGAAGATCTCAGTGCCTCTCTGGCGCAGGAATCCGTCTTCATCCATCCGGTACTGTATGTCACCAAGGCGCGTGATGCGATCCCGAAGGTCATAACGGAGCGGCGTGAGCCGAGCGCTGTTACCCGGGTTTAGCAAGTGAAGGTTGCCGTTGAGATCATAGCTGTAGCGCCACATCATCTTCTCATTCAAGTAGACGGTCTGCAGTTGGCCATCCACATCGTACTCATAGCTGTATTTGGTGGTGTTAGCAAAAGGTCCAATCTTGATCTCGCGCTTGGTGACACGGCCCATGTTGTCATACTGTATGGTGATCCAGTACATCAGGGACCGAAAGATCTCGTACTGAATCTCCTTGATGCGACCGTGGACATCAAAGTGCTTAGTGTATGTCATGACTGCCGTAGAGATGATCTGATTAATGTCGTAATAGATCACACCAAACTTGCCAAACTGCTCCACTTTGCCTGAGATGTCGTCAAACTGGTAGAGATCGATGGGCAGTGGTGTCTCGTTGATGACCCCTTGCATGCTGGTGACCCGGAAGCTGTTGTCGTAAGAGTAGTCAAAGCGGGCATTGACCATGCCGTCCTCACTAAATCGGAAGATCTGTCTGTCCACTAGTGGGCCGATCTGACGATATCGGATGGAGCAGATAAAACCTTCACTCTGCAAGTTCACGGTCTTCAGAACGCCAGCTGTCTCATCATACGTGAAACTCACACGTGTGCTATCATACAGGATCTCTGAGATCTTGTTCTGCCTTCTGTACTTGTAGAGGATGCGGCGGCCGGTGCCCAAGTGTGCCACACGAAGGAGCTGGCCGTCCTCGCTGTAATCCACAGTGACTGAGGCGTTGCTCTCAGGCGGATGATAGATGTTGCGGTAGTAGCCGATAGATCGGATCGTCTCCATGGTGTGACGCGCCACGCTGGGCATGGTAATGGCAGAAAGCCTGTCTTGTAGGTCGAAGTCGAAGATGTACTGTCGCTGGCTGTGAAGCAGGAGCACCATGGACTGGAATTGAAGAAAATAAGCAATTAATTACCCTAGCAAGTGTTTAAAATGCAAAGAGTGTGCAAAGACAGGTATTAACATGCAGTCCCAGTGCCGATTTCCTCATTTAATTGAGGTCTCTTTGAGTCCTCATTTTCTAAACGCAGCACATTTTAATACGCTCGGATGCATAATTCTGAAGTGTTCTGAAATTACTGGCCTTTGCCTCTGCACTTATCTCATAAGGTAAGCTTCGGTGAAAGTCATAATCACTTAGTGAAGCAGCAGGTAATAACCCTCTCAACATATTGTAGCGGATAAACCCGGTGCTCTTGTGGTTGAGAAGTCGTCGTTTTGTTTTTTTTGCACTGCCGCAAACAGAATCTTTAATAAGCGTCTGATGTATGCTAAAACCACCTACTCAGCAACTCGGCTGTGATCTGTGATCGAAAGAGGTCTCATGTTTATTCTGAGCCTGTTTGTGGGGGTTTTGATGGACGGCATAAATAGCAATGATAAATAAGCGAGTCTAGCTGTATGGCCTGCTACACAAAGCCAACAACAAAATTCCCGACATCATTTATCTTGCCTTTTTTTTTCTTCTTCCAAATCTCCTCAGTTCATGCTCTCCTGTGAGAGAGAAAAACAGAAACCTGCCAGGACTATGCTTACGATAATCACATCAAGTCATATTCAGATGATGTCATTTAGCATCCTCAGGCTTTGTGGGTGTTTCTGGATTTGAATTTCCTTCATACGAAAATTACAATTTTGTCATTTTATTTTAAAATCACAGAATCTGTAGAGACCAGGATGAACAGTACTGCTGGGGAACCTGATGGAGCCTCAGAGATTTAAGGAAAAGATGAAAGAAATACCACTAACCTCTTCTTTAGACTTTATAAACCCCAATCGCTTTCAATTTCACCTTTTCTTTTTTTTACTTTCTTTTACTTTGTACCTGAACATCATCACTCTAATATAAATCCTGACTGTGTGTGTGTAACGAGCTCAGCCTAACGAGCTATTGATTAACCTCTGGATTTATCGATCAGCCTAACTAAATTTATAGCCAGCTCCTTCCAGATTCACAGCCATTAACTTAATGATGAGCTTTTTACCTGTTCGCACTCGCAAGGCAGATCTGTAGCTCTGTAATTTGGACGCATGTAGCAGCGTAGCGACGAGCATCACAAGAAGAATCGATCATTATAACGTAATAATATAGTTCACTCAAAAATAAATGTAAAAATGGAATAAAATAAATGAAGAGCACTACGAATAGGAATCTCAATAAAGATTTTAAAAATAATTTTCATTCTAAACTTAAACAAAAAAAATTAAATAATTAAATTAAGAAAAAGTTAATTAAGAAAAACTATTAAAAATTCATGTTATGTGTAAATCTGAGTGGACGAGAGATTCTGGGGACATTTACTTCATTATTTATTTATTTATTTTTAAATTGTCAGCAGTTAATAATAATAATAATAATAAACAGAAATACTAATAAAATGACAACAATACATTCCTACACACACACACACACACACACACACACACACACACACACACACACACACACACACACACACACATGATAAATCCTGTTTGGTCAAATAAAATAAGAAGTAAAGTTTGAACTCGTGAACTTTCTCGCCGAGTTTTCACAAACTAAACCCCTCCTTTCTTTCTTCTGTTCTTTCTTTCTTTGGCTTTTAAACCCTGACTTTTCTCTTGAGCCTCTTTTTTTTTTTTACCCATAAGTCTTTCTTTACAGTACTCCTAAAGCCGTCTCCTGCACAAACAGCCTTTTATTTCTTCTTCTCTCTCTCTCTCTCTCTCCCTCTCTCTCTCTCTCTCTCTGTCCCTCTCTCTCTCTCTCTCTCTCTCCATGGCAAACACCAGATCCACAAATTCGCAGTAATTCGAAGGAAAATTCACAAACCCGCACTACGTCCAGGTCTTTGTCCTATAAAACACTTTTTTTCCCTTTCGTTGTTATTTTGGGACGCTGGCACAGGACTATTAGCGTGTCCTTTGAATCCTTAGAGGGAAATTAAGAAGTCGGCACCTGGGATAACTCCCCGGCTGAGCGCTGTGGTCACACCGAGCTCCCGCTGAGGCTCGGATGGAGTCTGCTGAGTGTGTTCCTGAACTCACGCGACCCGGCGTCAGCTTCAGATATAAACTTTACATCGGCGCTAGAAGGTCACTGAACACACTCTCCTGCGTGCTGCAGCTCTTTCCCAGCTAGCGCTTTGTGCTGCTTCAACCTTAACGTCACACTGAAACATCTTCACTGCAGCGGAGGAGTTTAACGCTTAGTCTCGTACCCAAGCACTGAACTGTCCTACGTCATCATCTAATCACACTTATTTATTTATTTATTATTAATTATCTGCTTTAATTAAACCTTTATTTTTTTTAATGTCCTGTTAATTTTTTTACTGCATTCTATAAAACAGCGAAAAGGTATTATTTTTTATTATTATTATAATTACTATCAATTGTATTAATAATAACAATAATATTAATAATATTAACGATATAACAATATTAATTGCTATTTATTTATTTCATAGCTGCACTAATCCAAATCTGCTCCACACAGTAATTGTTTCCCTTTTTGTTTAACATTATATTTTAGTTTTTGTCCTATAAATAAACTCATAATTAATAATTAATAAATTAAATAATAGTAAATCTCTCTCAGGTTAATGACTACAGGATATTTTCTTCATAATCACCTTGTTCTTAATCAGACAGCCTTTCAGTATTTCACTAATTTTTTACTTTTTTTTTTTTAATGAACTTTTGTATATCTTCACCACCTGATTTTCATACCTGAGCTGATCGTTGTCTAATCCAGGCGTATCTGTAATAATGTAAACTCCTCACCTTGTCCAGGTAGGTGTAGCTCCACGACTTGCCGTCAGCGAAGGTTCTGGAGATGATGCGTCCCTGGCTGTCGTACTCCACCCGCTCCACGGTCGCCCCTCGCTGGATGCTCGTCACTTGGCCGCTGCTCGAGTACGTCAGGTTGACGGACATGAGTTTACTGCTGGGAACCCAGAGCGTAGGGTGACCCGCCGCGTCGTACACGATCTTCAGCAGGAACTTACGGTGGTCGTCGTAAATCTTCTCCGTCTTCAGAGTGCGGTCGTAATCCACCGACAGCAGGTTCCTGCCGTTCACCTTTTACACGGAATAAAAACACCGGCGTCGTTTAAAGAGAGATTAAAGCTGCAGGTGCGCAGTGTCTATTAGCATCATGTGTACTGATACTATAATTTACTGAATTACACTGGTGCGTTGCTAGAAAAGCGCAAGAGATAAAACATTGCACAGGGAAAAGAAAGAAAAGAAAAGAAAGAAAAGAAAAGAAAAATACCTCCACCATCTACTTTACAGAGAACTTTCTAGACCTGCTAGTTTAATGAAAGAAGTCAGAGAGGTGGGAATGCCTGAAGGGCTCCTTTCAAAAGACTCAATTTCCACTAGTACACAGGACACCAAAAAGAAAACACACACACACACACACACACACACACACACACACACACACACACACACTAACCTTCACACCAGTTAATACACTTCAAAAGGCTTTTGAATTTCTTCAGGTAGCTAGATAATTCTCTTTCCGCTTCTAAACGAGCCACCAGTCTAAGCACACTTACAGTAAGTGTTTTTGTTTCAGCTGATATCAGAACTCTAACACCATCTCTCTCATTACTCAAGAATCCATTATTTAAAACGGCGACCGGTATCTTCAGCTGCATGAAACATCCTTGAGTTAAATCAAGTAGTTGTGACTAGAGAGGCGCTGAATCCGTGTTTTTCAGCGTGTGTGTGAGTGCATGAGTTTTGGCACGGTCGTGTGTGTGGTTTTAGAGGCGTGCAGTTTGAGAAGTTGTGCTCACCCTCAGCTTGCGTCCGAACACTATGACCTTGCCTCTGGTCTGCTCTTTCCTGAATCTCCACTCCACCAGGTTCTGGCCATTTTCTCCAGGCAGGCTCATGTTCCTCCGGGCCACCGTAGGGTTCGCTGCGCCCGCCAGGATGTGAGGCTCGGTCTGATAGTGTGAGTCCATGCCGTTGGCGTAAATGACCCTCAGAGAGCTGTCATAACCCACCTGATAACTGTTCCTCAGCTGATCTGTTAGATTAGATTGGAATAAACAGCATACGTGTCAAAATCCCTCTTACACAACTGTAGCCATGAAGAACGAACTCGCTCCGTCATTTACTCCAAACCGTCTCTGTCTTACACCACAGCGCTGCAGAGTTCTGGACTCTGATACAGGAGTTTACGCTTCTTTTACGGTTTCTCTGTAACATGAAAAGCTGCGTTTTTGTCTTATTAACCTCGAGAGAGAGCGAGAGCGAACAGAGAGGCTGGTGAGGGAACAGCTGTTTATAGCTGCTCTAACGTAAGTAAAAACAGGAAGTAACTTCCTGCGCAGATGTTCCACAACATTAATCATTAGTGTAAACGTAGAAAAAGGAGGACATGACGCTCTGTGATAAATAAAAACTGTAATCGTCGGCATATCGCTGTGGTGTAAGAGGAATAAAACACTTCAGGAAAGCATCGTTTACGATATCTGAGAAATATTTGTGAACATTTGTGGCTTTTCCCATCAGGTGTGCTACTAAAGCACGTGGAGGAGAAATGTTTTATTACCTTGTACAAGTGTGTAGAATGAGTCGATGGACGAGAGGTTAGTGGTAATGCTGACATCATCGTCTCTGCCGGAAGTCTCGATGTCCACTGTGAGCGCTCGGTCCATCTCCTCAATCAGACTCGTGATGACTCCTGTAGGGAAGGTGACGTTTGTCAGCCTTCCTTCACTGTCATAGCTGAAAAAACAACAACAGAATGTTAGCAAACCACCACCAATCACTGATCACTACTGTTCCTGGCGACCAATCACTGATCACTACTGTTCCTGATGGCCAATCACTGATCACTACTGTTCCTGGGACCAATCACTGATCACTACTGTTCCTGGGACCAATCACTGATCACTACTGTTCCTGNCCAATCACTGATCACTACTGTACCAATCTATTATTTTAATTTCTTTCTTCTTCATGTAACATCTTTTGATATGCAAATGAACACAACGCCTCAATTAATATGCAAATTAGTCTGTGATTAACAGACTAAGCGGTGACGTCTATCAGCTGTTTGAGCGTGCGTTACCTACTTTCCCCTGAAAAGAATCTGCATCACAGGGACTTAATGCACCCTCTGCCTGTCAGGTGTCAGGTTTCCGTATAAAAGATGAGAAGTTTTCTTCTCTAAACATTTAAAAAATAAACGTTACGCTTAACTAAACACCTTCTGACTGACTTTATTTACTCAAATCCGCTTCGTCCTTTTGGTTCCTTTTAGACTGCACTGTATTGTACAGTGGTGTGTGTGTGTGTGTGTGTGTGTGTGTGTGTATGATTAATGCGTAAATGTGTTTTTTTGTAGTTTGTATGTTCTTGCACGTGTGTTGCGTGTGCTTTGGCTGATGTGCTGAGTGAAATTCCTGCATGTCCTGTACAGTGAATAATAAATCCTGCTGTTGAAAGATGAAGCACCATTAAAAATGAGATTAGTTTTATAACCTAGAGCTAGCCAGAAAGCGCCGTCTGTCAGTGACAGGGCTAATCTAATTCTACACACACACACACACACACACACACATGCTGCATGTTCGTATTAGACCAGACGAACACACTTATATCCGTGGCAATGTGGCACATTCACCACCACGTCTTTTTTTTCTTCCTTTCTTCCTTTCTTCCTTTCTTTCTTCTCTCATGGTGCGCGTGCTGAGATCAAATGACAGCTCTTTGAGAAGCGCGTTTTTTTCCTGTCAAGTGGCTACATGACGACGCTGAATGTGCTGAAATGTACACCGAGCCACGCTAGCAGCACACCCCGTGACGGTGGCATTGCTTAATACACATCAGATGGGATCGCAGACTTTCCGAGCTTCGCGGGGATGAAAAATATCGCGCCGAATCGTCCGTTAAAGACCATCGAGACCAACCAGACCCAGACCTCTTAAGCTCCGAGGCAGAGGCTGATCAGCGCTGATACGGGACTCGAGCACGGATGCTTTTCTGTTCTGGGGAAGTCTCGCTTTTCCAGAAAATCACCATCTAATATATAAGTGCTCCCCTGCTTTCTCTCTCTCTCTCTCTCTCTCTCTCTCTCTCTCTCTCTCTCTCTGTATGTATGTAAACAGCACATGCAGGATATAAATCCATGTTGTCGTAATGCAGATGGAGAGAGCAGAGACCAGACTCCAGCTCCACAACGTCCCCACATCTTTCTTTATGATCGGCGTCTTTTTTTTTCTTCCCCAGAGGCTACATGCACATTACAAGCTTCATCGCACATCCCGATTTTTTCCAGATCGAATGCGTCCGTCTCGATTGTATCTACACCACAGGATATTTTCAGAGTGCACCATAAATGTAATTTCTACAGTCAGAGTCTGAAACGTGGATTACGTTTGCAGTCATTCGTTATTTTTCGTTTCGTTCGTTATTTTTCATCGCTAATGGTTTACTCATCAAGAACTCACGTCGCCATTTTACAGTCCGTTTGAGTCTGTTCATGTATCATGTGTCTACAATGTAAGTGACGTGGGGTAGATATAATACACTGAGAAAAGGAAAACAAAACAAAATGGACATTAACTGCTTCCTTTCGTATTCGGACGTCTCAGTCACGCACTTTTCCTGTTTGTGTTGGATCGCGTTTCTGATTAGCTGCTGATGATGAAATACGTCATTCTGTGTAATAAGGTGTGATTTATAATCACTGTGCACTAATGGGTACGATGTACCTTAAGTGCGTGCGTGCGTGCGTGTGTGTGTGTGTGTGTGTGTGTGTGTATATGAGTTTACACCCAGGCTTGCAGAGTATTTCTGCAGGAGAGTATTTAGTTGGAGTTGGAGCCGTGCTGGTTTAGCGGCGCGCTTTGTCATTTCTCGGGCAGTTGTTTCAAACACAGAGCTGCTGCGGTGAGATGATGAACGAGAGATGACGATGAACATGAGATGAGGATGAACGAGTGATGGTGAATGTGGGAAGATGATGAACGTGAGATGATGTTGAACGCAAAATGACGATGAACGTGAGACGATGATGAACGTGAGACAATGGTGAACGTGGGATGACGATGAATGTGAGATGATGTTGAACGCAAAATGACGATGAACGTGAGACGATGATGAACGTGAGACAATGGTGAACGTGGGATGACGATGAATGTGAGATGATGTTGAACGCAAAATGACGATGAACGTGAGACGATGATGAACGTGAGACAATGGTGAACGTGGGACGACGATGAACGCGTGATGACGTTGAGCGCGGGATGAGGATGAACGTGAGATGACGGTGAACGTGAGATGAAGATGAACGTGAGATGACGGTGAACGTGAGATGACGGTGAACGTGAGATGACGGTGAACGCGCGACGTGCATTAAATTGTGTTGGGAAAAAGCCGCATTCCGATCTGAGCCTTCTCCTTCACGTCACGACTGTTGGATACGCGCTCCATCAAGGACTCGATTGGATTTCTGCATCACAGTCTGACAAAATCTAATCCACCGCTTCAACCTGGTGAGGTGAACACAGCCAAAGCCAGCTCTAATTTCTACACACAGTTCCATTAGGTGCGATTCAGCTGCAGCACAAACGATCACAGTGGCGTTTTCTCTGACAAATCCAATCCGCCACGTTCGCCCGGCTGTAACATACACTCACAACCCCAGACGCACGGGAGCAGAGACATCGTCGAGGAAAGGACTCTTCCCAAACAAAATCACTTATTTTACAAGATTTGAGACCGTAAATAATTGTAAATTGTGAAAATATTTTATTTTTAAGAGTTCATCAATGCTCAGATCTCTTTTAATGTTCTATGTGTAAAGTTTAATTTTAAAAACGTTTGAGACTCTAATAATTATTAATATTAACATTAACACTCTAACTGTTAAGAGTTGGGATGCTTTAATTTCTTTTAATGTTTAATTTTTTAATGTTGTAAACTGTATTTTTTATTAATATTTACCCTCAAGGTTTCTACGTTTTTTTTTAAGACTTTGACTTTAATTTCCTTTCACGTTGTTGTTCAGATTTTTTTTTTTGTGATATTTTTTTAATGTTCTACCTGAAAAAATGTTCTAATGTTAGAAAAACGAGTGCACTGTTTTCATAGATCAGCACGGGGTGGAGTGTTTTATTCCTCTTACACCACACACACACACACACACGCGCACACACACACACGCACACACAAAATTCACCCGAGAAAACATTTTAAAGAAATGGAAAACTGAGTGCTTACAACTAAATCATTATTATTAAATATTTTAGATTTTTAAAATCTGTGTGTTAGTGTTAGACTGTGTGGAGCGTCGGCTGTACAAGTCCCCGTGTTTGAGCTGTTGCTATAGAAACAATAACGTATTTGAACGAACACGCTGATATTGCTGTTGTAGCCGGATGTCACGGCTTAGCCGCCCGTGCCGTTACACGAAAATAATTATCTTATAAAAATCTTATAATTGTAAATAAATCTTATCTTAGGAAAATAAATAATTCTCTCATATATATTTCATCTTATAAAATAATTATCGCACAGCGCTGCGGTGTCAATTCTTCTAATGTGCTATGTTTTCATTTTTAAAGGTTTTACCGTAAGTGTTTATTTGATTTTATTTATTGTATTTTTGTGATGCTGTAGATTAAGATGTGGATTTATCGTCACATCTCCGTTTACACAGGATAAAAAGTACAGTTTTTATTAATGTTTTAGTTTTTGTTCATATTGAACAGTAAATGTTCTAATTTAAAACGCTGTCATTTCCTGTAGAGTGAAATGTTTCCAGTTTTTCCTTTTTAATAAATATTTTCAGTGTGTTTTAGATTATTTTCATTATGCTCTTTTTTTTTTTTAAAAGCTGTACAGGGTTTTTTTTCCACCTGAATTTTCTGACAGTTCTGCCTGAGTGCTGTAGTTTATGAACCGTTTATCACACCAGGCTCTGCTCGAGGTGTTTTCTGAGTGTTCCAGCTGGAGTGTGTGAAGACGTGTGTGTGAAGACGTGTGTTAGCGTGACTCACTCGTAGAAGGTGGTCCAGCCGATCTGGGTGCTCTTGGTGGCGAGCAGGCCGCTGTTGC
>JAKKZN010000003.1:1374054-1376554 GCA_033441825.1 Pangasius elongatus
CACACACACACACACACACACTCTCTCTCTCTCTCACACACACACACACACACACACACACACACACACACACACACAGGTCTTCATTACTTTCTCCTCTTTCTTCCTCTTTTATTTTCCCTCCTTCTATTTATTTTTTATCTGCTTATATCACACCACTTATTTATTTTCTTGGTCCTTTTCATCTTTTTCTCTCGTTCCTATTGTATTTCTCTTTTTTCTCTCTATAATTCTCTCTCCACTTCCTACTCGTCTATTTTCTCTCTTTCTATTTATTTTTTATCTGCTTATATAACACTACTTATTTATTTTCCTTGCCCTTTTCATCTTTCCCCTCATTCCTACTCTATTCCTCTTTTGCTCCTCCCTGTCAGTCTCCGTCTTTCTTTCCTATTATTCTCTTTCTGCCTTCCTCACAACCTTCGCTCTCTCCTTCCCTCTCTTTCCTTAGTCCTTCTTCTTCCATTACCCATCCTTCTTCCTTTCTTTCTTTCTTTCTTTAATCCCTTTATCTTTTCACCTCCTTGTAAACACTGTGTATTTCCTTTAAAAACGGTAACTCGAGATAGAAATACCGTTAGTGGAATCCTCTAAACACACCAGTGTTTTTGTCCACATCAATGAGACTGCACTTTATTCCTGATTAGATTTTTAAAAATAATTGCAAGCTTTGGTAATCTAACGTTCGTGAGTCATTCAGAAAGAATGCTGCCATTAAGATGATTTCTTGCGCAGTTCTTCATAGACTCTGGATTTTAATATTGTAAGAAGAGTTCAGTAATGTTTCTACTTTAATTCTTTCATGTTTTATTTAATTTTAGCAACCTGAGCACTGCAACCAGTGATATGAAGTGAAAATGTTAGTGTGTGTGTGTGTGTGTGCGTGTGTGTGTGTGCGTGTGTGTGTGTGTGCGCGTGTGTGCGTGTGTATAAACCTACAACAAGCTTACTCTGGTCTACTCTTTCTTCATGTATTCCCCAGCCTGGACCTCCTCAAACCTCAAACTTCTTTTACATTATTTACATGTCTGTGTCTCTCTGTGTCTCTCTGAGTCTCTCTGATTCTCTGTGTCTCTCTATGTCTCTCGGAGTCTCTCTGTGTCTCTCTGTGTCTCACCTAAGTCTCTCTGTGTCTCTCGGAGTCTCTCTATGTCTCTCGGAGTCTCTCTGAGTCTCTCTGTGTCTCTCTATGTCTTGCCTGAGTCTCTCTGTGTCTCTCTGAGTCTCACCTAAGTCTCTCTGTGTCTCTCTGAGTCTCTCTGTGTCTCTCTATGTCTCGCCTGAGTCTCTGAGTCTCTCTGAGTCTGTGTCTCTGAGTCTCTCTGAGTCTCTCTGTGTCTCTGAGTCTCTCTGAGTCTCTCTGAGTCTCTGAGTCTCTCTGAGTCTCTCTGTGTCTCTGAGTCTCTCTGAGTCTCTCTGTCTCTCTGAGTCTCTCTGAGTCTCTCTGAGTCTCTCTGTGTCTCTGAGTCTCTCTGAGTCTCTCTGTCTCTCTGAGTCTTTCTGAGTCTCTCTGTGTCTCTGAGTCTCTCCGTAAAACAAAGAAAAAAGAGACAACAAATAACAGCAGCAACACGAAGCTCAGTCGCTCCTCTATAAGCTGAGAACGAGACGTATGGTCTGTGAAACTGTGAAAATATGCTTATGTGGTGATTCTGTAAAGGAAATCTGTTCTCGGAAACGTGCGACATATTGAAATATTCGCGGCGGTTAGGCTGAGATGAGAGGAGAGGCTGCTGACTGCGGAGCCGCTTTCACAACAAAACACACCAAAAGCGCCGCTTCCTCCGCACACAAAAAAATCTGTCAGAAACGAACAACCCACGCGCTGGCAAAACAGTAATTAAGACTAAAACGGATAATCACGATGTAATGCATCCGTTCTGGACTCGGAGAAAGACGCCTCGCAGCAATCCGAAGCTTTCCCTTCGTCAGAAAGCCGAGCGTGAGTGAGGTGGGTCTGACAGGCTGGGAGACGGCGGGGGGTCTTTCATCACGGCCCGAAAAACGAAACAAAGTGTGGGATTCGGGCAAAAAAACAACAACAATGTTTGATCTTTATTTAATGCGAGAGAAAGAGCGCGAGCAGGAGAGGAGAAGGTCAGAGAGAACGATCGCTAGTTCTTTATCAAGTATCATGAGAAATCGGAAGGAGGAAGAATCGAACGAATAAACGCATCTATGTTTAAGGCTTTTTGAGCAGTTTATCGAATATCTGTCTTTCCACATGTCAGAGACGTCAGCAGTCGGTGCAATAAATGATTCAGCGAATGTGTCGGTTTTCCCACAGAGATAAAACCGAGCGAAAATAAATTTCTAATTTATTCATTTAGCATTTGTTTGTCTGAACAATCACAGTGTAATAAAATTATTAATTAGCGCTAGGAGACAAAGACTAATTTTACAGCACGATTAATTCTATAATTAATTCTATACGTCACAGTATAAACGTTATTTAGAGTTGGTGTTTAGGTTAGGGGCGGGGTTTAGGGCGGAGCTAGCA
>JAKKZN010000003.1:1381554-1388566 GCA_033441825.1 Pangasius elongatus
TTACATGTTTTATCCATTAATAGTTACATTTAATGTTATGGAACGTCTGAGAAACAAGTTAGCTCCTGATCTGGCTTGTGTTATAGCAGCTATAAACACTCGTTCTCTCCCCAGCCTCTCTCTTTCCTCTCTGTTGAAGATAATAAAATGAAATAAAGTTTAAAAAACTCCTGATCTCTTCTGTCCTGAAGATGTCAGAAAACTTAAAGCTACAGCTTTACCAATGACCGTTACGAAGCGCTGACACTGGAGACTCCTTCCTTCAGCGGGCGTGTAAACCTCGGGCTTCCACAGGATATGATTTCTCTTCCTAAAGCGACGATCCGATATTTGTCACTGATTCTGCTACGACATGATACCAACCGATCCGATTTATCCCGATGTCATTCCGGATCTGGAGAAGGCTTAGCGTTAGTTTGCGACTGATGAAGCCAACAGAAACTGATCCACGTTCCCAAATCTCCCTGGAAAACTGCGGGAATCTCAGTCCAGCGCTTCCTGAGTGCGCTGAACGCTCAGTTCAGTCTTTCTGACCTCTGTTTGTTTATCGATTATCCGTCTCTCCTCTCCTGTCCTGCTCCACGCCTGTCCGCTCGTCTATCATGTTCAGGACTGCGGGCTCCATCGCTTTATTTACTCTGGCGTCGGGTTTTAATTCTCAGCCTCCTCCCGGGTCCGTCTGTCCGCCACTCACCACTCTAAATATACTTTTTTAGGCCCGTGTTTACGTCTTTTTGGTTTTCTACATCCTGAAAAAAGTTTGGCTGAAATCCTGACGTCCCGCTAACGTCTGGGAAAGACGGCTTTTTATTTTTAAATATAAGCAGCGCAGTGTCAGTTTAAATAACTCTGAAGCTTTAAAGCAAAAAGAGCCAGTCATCAGATTCGGGCTGACGCGTGGTCATTCTCGCGCAGGGTTTTACGATCAAATGAGATTATTGTTTTTAGAGATAAAGGGAGCTCAGCAAAATGGAGGGAAGAAACAATTTAAAGTGTGAAAAGTGCTGTGCGAGTCCCTCGTGTACATAAAGAAAAGCATTAAAACCTTCACTCATCCTGAGGTGGTAATCATCCACACATCACACGGCAGCTCTTACACCTCAGACTGAGGGAAACTTCAGCGCTCGACGCTTCTGCTGGATCTCTGCAGCGTTAGAGAGAGAGACGGCTTTCGAATACGGACTCCTGCTTCAGCCAGACGCCACAAATTTAATAAGTACATTAAAAAAAAGAGTCTGAAAAATAAAATAAATCACAAAAACTCCAGATGATCTGCAGGTTTCGAGGTGAAATAATTTACTGAGGTTATTTTTGTTATTGTTACAGTGACGCGAAGTCGCCAACCTTAAGACGTTTTTGTAAAAAAATAATTAAAATTACATTTTTTTGGTTAAAAATCAGTTGACTGGATATTTTATTATTGTCCTCACTGATTTTAGCTGATAAGAAAATACATATTTTTTATGTTAGTTATACTGACAGAACAGTAAGAGGAGAAAGAGGCTTCTGTGCGCTCTGTGGTAAACTCCTGAGATCTGTATATGGGTTAGCGATGGGGACGAGAGAAAGGTTTAGAAAAAGAAGAAGGTGGCCAAAGGTCAGAGGTCACAAAAGGTGTCACTGGTTGGTGAGATTAAAGCGGCGCTGAATTCCTCCGGGATCAAAAGCAGAGAAAAGATGAGCTTAGGAGCTGAAACGGCTAAAGCACCGAGGAAAACGCAATAAACCTGCTCACACACTCACACACACACGCACACGCACACACACACACACACGTCTGTACAAGGCGACAAGTCATGATGCTGACTTTGTTCTGTTTGGAAGAACATCCAAAAGTCCTAACTGTTTATATTTTTCACTATAAAATCGACTGATTATTGGTTTAAAGTTCATATATTAATATGTATATAATATGTAATATACGTGTGTGTGTGTGTGTGTGTGTGTGTGTGTGTGTGTGTGTGTGAGGAATTGTGGTGTTTTATTTTTCTTATACCTCAGCAATATGCCAATAATTGCAAACTTCTATTTATTTTTTATCCGTCACATTAATGTGTGTTGATGTGGAGATTGTTACAAAGTGCTGACACTGGAGACTCCTTCCTCAAACGTTACACAAACGTTTCCTTGCTTTGAGAAAACTTCACCGTATTGACGATTTTTTAAATCCCTTTATGCGGCGCGTCCACATGCTCACGTCCCTGTCGCTATGGAAACTGTAACCTATCAGAGCAGGTGCATTAATACGAACCCGCGCTACCGTCAGAGCTGCTGATCGAGAGAATTAATCAACACCTTCTGACCAATCAGAACCCAGAAGTGTACGGCGCGTGTCCTCACCGTTCTGCACGTCCAGCACGTGGTGTTTGTCCAGCGTCCAGCCGCCCATGTTGGAGGCGTCGAGTTCGTAACCCTGAAGGACGGCGGTCCTTTTCTCCCACAGGATCAGATCCAAACACGACTCGTACTCGAAACCCACCGACACTGAACACACACGCACACACACACACACACGCACACACACACACAGAGAAAAGAGAGAAGGAAAGATTTAATTAATCAGATAAAAACTTTTGAACACACACGTGTGTTTACAGCTTACAGTCAAGTCACAAAACTATCACACGCAATAAGATCTATAATAATTTTTTCTAAATAATTTTCAATAATTAGGTTTTTAATAAAAATATGTAGTTTTAAAAAAATATTTAATATACTGTTTATATATATATATATATCTCACAGTCTCAGTGCCTACGAGGCTAAAAACAAATCTGTATTCTCTCTCTAATAATGACTGATTGATTGATTGATTGATTGGATAGTGATATAGAAATATTTTATCCAATTTTAACTTTATAACTTTCTAGTCATCTGTATTTCTTAAAGAATATCTCTTACTGATAGATAGATAGATAGATAGATAGATAGATAGACAGATAGACAGATAGACAGACAGATAGACAGATAGATAGATAGATAGATAGATAGATAGATAGATAGATAGACAGACAGATAGATAGATAGACAGATAGACAGATAGACAGACAGATAGACAGACAGATAGATAGATAGATAGACAGATAGACAGACAGATAGACAGATAGACAGATAGACAGACAGATAGATAGATAGATAGATAGATAGACAGATAGACAGATAGACAGACAGATAGACAGATAGACAGACAGATAGATAGACAGATAGACAGATAGACAGATAGACAGACAGATAGACAGATAGATAGATAGATAGATAGATAGATAGATAGATAGACAGACAGATAGACAGATAGACAGATAGATAGATAGATAGATAGATAGACAGACAGATAGACAGATAGACAGATAGATAGATAGATAGACAGACAGATAGATAGATAGATAGATAGATAGATAGATAGATAGATAGATAGATAGGACAGACTTTACACATTCTTTTTCAGATTGTATTTTTCATTAATATTCAGTGTTATATTTATTAAAAACACGTTTATTTACTCGTCTGTTTAATTTCCTCCTTTAACCGTGTTTTATTTTTCTAACTCTAGATTAATCAGCGGTGCTGTGCGTCTGAGTTTTCGTCCCAGTTTCAGATCTCGGAGTCTTGTATACGGCGCGTGCGTCACGTGATCTCGTCCGCGTGCTGTGACGGGATTAAAAGGCGGCGTTATCTGAGAGCTGAGACGCAGCTGAGGACGTTATTTCTCGGAGGAGGACTGAGTGATGTTCTCGCCTGCCACGGCGCCCGGACCACAATAACACCACCCACGCGTCCTCATCAGCAGCCGTCCTGACCTTCTATAGAGCCACACAAACACGCGTGACCCTTCCGACCCGGAGAGATGGATGTGTGTGTTTCTGGCGGTGACGCCGCGTCTGTAGAAACCTCCGTCAGTGAGACAGCGCGCGGGGATGAAGCCAGAAGAACACCGATCTGCGTGCAGGGTGCTGGGCGTAGGCGCTCCGCCTCTCTGAGGTCTCCTCACGTCACGTTTATTTAATTATCCACCGAGGGCGCGGGATGACGCCGGGCGGGAAACGCCGAGCAGGCTGTTTATCACCATGACGACGCTGATCAGATTATAAAGTGAAGGATGTGCTCTCGCTTCACCACGGTCTCAAACTCAATCGCTCATCTACACCAAGTCCATCCTTATTACACCACAAGCACATCCTCTATTTATTATTTAACACTCAGGCAGCATGTGTGTGTGTGTGTGTGTGTGTGTGTGTGTGGAAAGCTGAATGTGGAGCTCAGACTGATCGGAAAATACTGTTTACACACACACACACAATATACATTTTAGCTTTTTAAAAATATTTATATTACTTTTTTATTATATCTAAATAAAAATTCTAATATTTTAAAATTATTAGTTTAAATCATTTACCACAAGTATTTATTTGTTTGTTTGTTTGTTTGTTTGTTTAATGTTGTGCTTTACATAACTACTCGTTTTAACGCGGGGTCGAGACGCTTTATAAGGAATTTGCAAATAAGAAAAAGAAAAATATGAAAATAAATAATTGTACAGAAATTCAATAAACTGAGTGTTTGAACTTGAAAGTGACTAAAATACAGCAATTTTTTTTTTTTTTTTACAAAAAGCTTAAAATACGACATTAAACAGATTAAATATATTAATTTTAAAAAGTAGAACTATTAATGAAAAATAAAATAAAAAGCAAAAAGACATCCATAAAGGAGTTTTCAGTTTGCTGTCTGTTTATCGATCCAACGTTTTATCTCCTTTATTTTATTTACATGAAATCTTTCATACATTATAAAACAAACAAAAACAAAAACGATCAAGTAAAACAAAAGTAATAAGAATAGAACAATTCACCAATTTTCCTAATCATGCAATAAATACACAAAAAATAAACAAACAAATAAATAAACGTTTGTTAATAATATTCAGAGTTTTGTTTTATTTTTGTTTTATCGTCCTAAAATAAATGATTCACTTATTTGTTTGTTTGTTTGTTTGTTTATTCATTAAAAATGGAGATTATTATTCATCAAAATGTCAATAAATCTCTAATTTTCCTCACAAACAAACAAACAAACAAACAAAATCATAAATGAATGAATGAATATCATACAAGTGTTTTTATTTATTATTTTTCTTTTAATCTCCCGAAAGTTATGCGTTTGTTTGTTTGTTTATTTATTCATTAAAAATGGAGAGATTAATATTAGTCAAAATGTCACTACATCATCAAGTTTCCTCATAAACAAACAAACAAACAAACAAACAAATACATAAATAAATGATTATCATACAAGTGTTTGTAATTATTATTTTTGCTTTAATCTCCCAGAAGCTATTCGTTTGTTTGTTTGTTTGTTTGTTTATTATAAAATGTAGATGAAATCTAATGATTTTCTAATTATCCATAAATCATATCTATATAAGTATATTGTAGTATATTGTATATTAGTGTAACTCTGCATTAGTGTTCAGAGATAAATATAAATATAAATATAAATATAAATATAAATATAAATAAATAAACACGGCTGCAGACTCACCGACCGCCTCGCTCAGGCCGTACACTCGCTGGTTGTAGGCGTCCGTCTTGTCCCAGATGAAGGTGTAGGACAGGTTGGGTTCTGCGGGGAACCACTTCTGGAAGAGGCGTCCCACCACGGCCACCATCAGGTGCACCTTCATCAGGTTAAAGGGGATGGTGGCCTGGGTCATGGTGACCTTCAGGACAGGACGGTACCCGGCCGCTCGAGAACTCAGGTACACCAGGTTCAGGTCACTGCCGGGGATCGCCGTGTCCTCCTGGAGAACCTGCGCACCACAGAACACATGGGTCACCATGGAGACCAGACCAGGAACACGGTACCTCTAAGGGTTCTTCACTTGTCCGTCTGCAGGAACACGAAAGTTCTGAGTGTTTCCCTACCAGGAACCGTTCCATGCAGAACCTCTTGGGAAGCTAAGAACCCGAAGTCTCACACTTTCAGATTCCACCACACTGAGAACTTCTTTCCTTTTTCTTCTGTTTGACCTTCTATTCATTTTTGTCTTTCTTTTGTTTATTCTTTATTTTATTAGGTTTACTGTAGTTCTCTGTTCTTTTCACTTTCTTCTTTTTTTTTCTTTCTTATTTGTTATTTTGTTCCTTATTTCTTCTATTTTTGTCCTTTTTTGACTTTCTTCTTTTGCTCATTCTTTATTTCACTTCTCTTCACTTCTTTTTGTCTTTCTTTGGTTCGTTCTTTATTTCTTTTAAACCTTTTTTTACTTTTTTCTCTTCAATTGTTTTTATTTGTTTTGTTCATTTATTTACTTATTTATTTGTTTATTTATTTATTTAACATTTTTGTTATTTTTTGTTGTGTCTTTCGGTTTTTTTTTCTTGTACTTTTTTCTTTTGCTCATTCTTTATTTCATTTCAAATCATCTTTTCTTTTTTGTTCTTTTGTTCTTGCTGTTCTTTACCTCTGACTGTTAAAAAAAAGCTCTGACACTGGAGACTCCTTCCAGAAAAGTCTCCTTACTTTAAAAAAAAACATATTGATAAATTTTTAAAAAGTCCCTCTGAGTGATGTTGCTATAGGAACGATAACGTATTAGATCGAGCTGCTGTCCAATCAGAATCGAGCATTCCACAGTGAGTGAAATATACATTACTTTATAATGGTTTGAGAAGAAGAAAGTGTGATGATGTGATAGATCTGAGCGTCGTGCGGCTCACATTTCTCACGCAGCTAAAGCACGGCTCTGTCTCTGATTTGAATAATGAGCTCTTCGCTAATAACCGAGGAGAATGAAATAAAAGCATGTCTCGGTGGTGAGCTCAGACGTTTGGACCCCGCTGTGTATTTCTTCTCTGCTCCATTACTGTTGTAATAGATTACAGAGCTGCGTTATGTAAGCGCCCGCTTTTGGCAAAAACCCCATCTTTAACTGATCCCACGGGATGAGTCGCACTTTCACCAGGCACTTTCAAAACGAAACTCATCTGTATGATGGTCACTCTCCCTCTCTCTC
>JAKKZN010000003.1:1401067-1403578 GCA_033441825.1 Pangasius elongatus
CACACACACACACACACACACACACACACACACACACACAGCAGTGACGAGGAATTTTCACGCCATCGCCGGTTTTCCAAATCACCGTTTTAAAGAGAAGATGCTTACCATATATGGTGATTTGGGGGCGTGTCTTTGCACAAATGAGAGTAGAGCGATTTAACAATTTAACTTCCAACGGACCGGGAGGAAGAGACAGCGTTGCTATGGAAACTTTAATTATGGATTACTTAAATTTTCCCCCAAAAAATATTTAGAAATTCCCAATCGTGATTGATCCCCTACATAATTACCCTAACGAGCTTAACGAGCATGGAGCGTCCTTAACGAGGTGACCACGTCCCTGTTGCTATGGTAACAGAGTGATATGTTGGAGATTTCACTCTTTTCGAGGCTAGGGCACTATAGGAAGTGTACTGAGAATGTCCAGAAAGACACACACACACACACACACACACACACCTCTTGTTGAAAGGGTTCTCCCCCGTGATGACATGCGTGCCCTCTGGCCCGAGCAGGAAGCTGATTCGCTGGTAGAAGGTCTGCGCCGCCTGCTGCGGAGAAGCTGATTGGCCGTGGGTGATGATGTCAGCAGGGTCGGGGGAGCCGCGGCAGAACGACTGCGACACACACGTCGTCTGGAGACAACAGTCCGGGTCCATGCAGTCTGCTAGGCCATCTACGTACACACACACACACACACACACACACACACACACACACACACACACAGTAGAACAGTGTAAATGCTATGTACAAGAGATAGCAATATTAATTAGACTACTGAGTATGCCATATCTGAAGACATCATTTTACTGTGTGTGTGTGTGTGTGTGTGTGTGTGTGTGTGTGTGTGTGTGTGTGTGTGTGTGTGTGTGTGAAAATCTGGTGGTTTTTTTTTTAAAATTTTTTTTAGTCCCTGAATTATTTAAAATTTGCTCATATTTGGCTCTATTTCTGTTTATCATTTGAGGGAAAAAAATGTGGATGCAAATGCAATTTAAAAAAAAAATGTGCACAAAGAATGTTAAAAAAAACACATTTTAAAAATGTTACACTTATTTTTTGTTATAAATATTTAATTTATTTAAAAAATATATTTTTAGTATTTTCAACAAAACAAAAATGAGCTGTAACAAGTTGGTGCATTTAAAAAAAAAAAAAAAACGATCCAAGTTTTCTTCGTTTCGTTCAGCGTATAAAGAAAAAGTAACAAAAGAAATCTCTCCCTGGCCTCTCTCCGGGTTTTCTGCACCCCGGTGTGTTAGCGCAGAGGCGCGAGGAAAAGAAAGCCTTCGGTTCTCGCTCGCTGGGGACAATTCGAAAGTAGTGCCTTAGGAAGTAGTGAGTCTCATTTCATTTGAGACGTGACCCCAAGGGGGAAAAGCGAGCACTAAGTGGGACAGCCTTAAACAGCGCACTACGCCTTACTCTCTCTGTGTGTCTTCCTGTCACGCTTTTCCTTTTTCTTTCTTTCTTTATCTCTCTCTCTGTCTCACACACACACACACACACACACACACATGCACACACACAGAGCAAACAGCTGCTTAATGCTTTTTGTGGATCTGAGATGTGCCGCCCTGCAGGTAGGAGCGTAAACCTCCGCCATCCGTCACACTTAGTTTATAAAAAGCCCCGTGCACATATGGTGCCTCGCCGCTGGGGAATTGTAAAATAAAACACACACACACACACACACACACACACACACACACACACATACACACACACGCTAACCCTGATCAGTAGGAAACTAATTCTTTTTCTCCCTCCCGGGCCGTGTCTCGATCCCACAGACCGAGTGTCTAACTGTTTGTTTTGTTTCGTCAGTCATCGGGTCCGTCCCGAATCATCAAACCCTCTTCGTGTGCGTCCTGGCCCCATTTTTACATCTTCAACCCGTCCAAAATCAACACCAAACTGTTCTTCGGTGTGTGTCTGCATGTGTGTGTGTGTGTGTGTGTGTGTGTGTGTGTGTGTGTGAGAGAGAGAGATAGAGAGCGGATGCCCCAGCAGATGTGTGCACACTTCTTAGGGAGCGGTGTTTATTATGACATTCCTGGATTGCTGAAAAGCGTGTTTTTGCACGTGACGTGATACGGAGCAATGAAAAGACATCCAGACTCTAATTACGGATTAACGACAGGCTAACATCCAAACGCGTTCCGAACCACACGGCGAAGCGACGCTGGCACGACAACCTCCCCTCCGCCTTCCCTCCCTCAGGTCCGAGTCCAAGATGGAGGGTATAAACTGTCATGCTGGCCTGAAAACAGGAAGGAAGGCTGCTTAATAGGGAGCCTACGGGCTCTGGAGAGCGGGAATGAGACACGAGTCCAGATCAGAGTTTAATCCTGATCCAGGGGCGCGTGCCAACCTCAGCCCTGAGCGACAGACACGTTTGTTTTCTTCACTAAACACTGGGAGATGGACACACACACCCACACACACACACACACACACACACACACACACACACACACACACACACACACACACACACACACA
>JAKKZN010000003.1:1430683-1442072 GCA_033441825.1 Pangasius elongatus
TATTGTACATTATTATCTTTTATTTTTGTTATGTTTGTTAGCTTTTTTAACATCCGTGTTAGCTTTGTTTTAATAGCATCTACATTAGCATTGTTGTGTTACAGGATTGTGTGTACAGTAGGCTAAAGTAAAATGTTAATACAGATGCTAATACTAGAAACTAAAACCGATAGCTAGCTCAGGCTAAAAGAAAAAATATATATATTTGTTTTATGTGACAGACTTTTACTTTTACTTGCTAGCACCTAGCATTACAGCGTCGATTCAGAACTAACAAAACGTAGCATGATGAACAAGGCATAAATTTTATTTTTTGGCAGCCATTTTAAAATGCCATAAAGCTGACACACATGCTAACACACACACACACACACACACACACACACACACACACACACACACACACACACGCTGTTCAGTTAAACTGTCTACAATTAATCCATAATCCTAAATGTGATCTGACACACACACACACACACGCACGCACGCACACACACACACACACACACACACACAAAGGTGAAGAAGTTCCTCGTAGTTAATTACTCACTTATTACTCTAACAATCATGTTTAATTACACTGATGTACTATTCGCTATATTGCACACATTAGCCTTTCATTTGTGCGTAATTAAATGTACAGCGACACACACACAAACACACTCACACACACACACTCACACACACACACACACACACACATCTGCTATAAACTTAAGCAACACTGAGACGTTGCTTCAGGCACCGATACATAAAATAACTTACGTAAAGTAACAATCGTTCTCAATTAAACATCATGTCACTGTGAAACGCTAACACACACGCTAATGCTATTTGTACGGCTAAACACCGTTATGAACATCACGTTAAGTTTACACTCCCTCTTTAGCCATGAGTGCTTAGCGAGGAAAGAGAGAGAGCGAGAGAGAGAGAAAGAGAGAGAAAGAGAGAGAGAGACCCTTCCTTTGTACCTGCTTTGCCAGTACAAATGTACAATTATTTGTCATGCCAATAAACTTCAGCACATGAAAACTGAAAATCTGAAAAACTGATAAAGAGAGAGAAAGATAGAGTGAGGCAGGGTGAGAGAGACAAACAGAGACCAAGACAGAGAGAGAGAGAGAGAGAGAGAGAGAGAGAGAGAGAGAAACAGAAAAAGGGAGAAACAAACAAAGAGAGAAAAAATAGATAGAGACAGAGAGAGAGAGAGAGAGAGAGAGTGTGTGTGTGTGTGTGAGAGAGAGATACAGATAAAACAAAGAGAGAAACAGAAAGAGATAGAAACAATAGAGACAGAGAGAGACAATGGGAGAGAGTGAGGGAAAGAAACAGTGAGAGACAGAAAAACAACGGGAGAGAGTGAGAGAAAGAAACGGAGAGCGAGAGAGAAAAACAATGGGAGAGAGTGAGAGAAAGAGAGAGAGAGAGAGAGAGAGAGAGAGAGAGAGAAACAATGGTTAGAGAGTGAGAGAAAGAAACAGAGAGAGAGAGAAACAATGGGAGAGAGTGAGAGAAAGAAACAGAGGGATAGAGACAGACAATGGGAGAGAGTGAAAGAAAGAGAGAGAGAGAGAAACAATGGGAGTGAGTGAGAGAAAGAAACAGATAGAGAGAGAAGCAGTGGGAGAGAGTGAGACAAAGAAACAGAGAAAGAGAGATAAACAATGGGAGAGAGTGAGAGAAAGAGAGAGAGAGAAACAATGGGAGAGAGTGAGAGAAAGAGAGAGAGAGAGAGAAACAATGGGAGAGAGTGAGAGAAAGAAACAGAGAGAGAGAAACAATGGGAGAGAGTGAGAGAAAGAAACAGAACGAGAGAGAGAAACAATGGGAGAGAGTGAGAGAAAGAAATGGAGAGAGAGACAGACAGAAGGAGACAGAGAGAGAGTGTGTGTGTGTGTGTGAGAGAGACAGAGAGAGAGAGAGAGAGAGAGAGAGAGAGTGTGACAAAGAGAGAGAGGCAATGGGAGAGAGTGAGAGAAAGAAACGGAGAGAGCGAGGCAATGGAAGAGAGAGAGAAAGAAACAGAGAGAGAGAGAGGCAATGGGAGAGAGTGAGAGAAAGAAACGGGGAGAAACAGAGAGAGAGAGAGAGAGAAAGAAACGGAGAGAGAGTGAGGCAATGGAAGAGAGAGAGAGAAAGAAATGGAGAGAGAGAGAGGCAATGGGTGAGAGAGAGAGAGAGAGAGAGAGAGAGAGAGAGAGAAAGAGAAGCTTGTCCACGGTTTCGGCTGAGTTTTTTCGTCTCTGTCATTTCACACAACACATTTTTCATGTCCAAAAAAAAAAAGAAAGAAAGAAAGCGAGACGGAGGCAAACAGACGGAGCCGAGCAAGAGCAAAGACGCCGTTTCGACCTGCGGAGGAGTCTGCAGACTGAACTCCCATCTCTTATCCGTCCATCCGTCAATATCCCTTCATCCCGTCCTTCTACAGCCTTAAAGAAACATATCGATTCATCTGTGGCAACTGAAGGGACCGAGCGGCACCGGGGCGTCTCTGCGTATCGACTTCCATTACGGAGCTTTCAGCTGACGATTACCTCGATTAACAGGCTGCTTGTGGCGTGACAGCTCGCCTGCGCATCGCTGCAGTCAGAGACACGCCAGCGCTAGTCACGCAGCGCCGACGCCATTAACCGGAGTAGCTAAAGTTACCAAGGACAGCTTCAGTTAGCGTCAGGGCATCGATTAGCGTTAGCATTAGTTCTCTTGCCTCTTTATGCTAACTCTCTGATTTCCCCTGAGCCTCGAGGCAAACAGACCACAACAATAAACAAACAAACGAACAAACAAACAAGTCACATCAATAAAATGTCAACAGGTGTGTGAGTCACTGCGTACGTCTCGACTCATATAAGCTAACGATCTCCTAGCACGAGAGCAGAAAGAAGTGGGCGTGGCTTCATCTGACTTGCTTTGAGGTTTCCAGTATGAAATATTTTAAATGTTTTAATGATGATTTTAATGTTTTTATTTGTTTTTTTCTATTAAACATGCAGCAAAAACTCTCAAACTGCAGCTAAACTCACTCCTTTAAACTGATCTGCCTGGAGGTGGGCGTGGCCTAATATTCTAATGAGAGCACACATGATTGACAGCCCTCTGTCTGAGACTCCGCCTCCTATGTGACTCAGGATTATAGAATAACACAATTATTGAGTTACACAAACGGCTATCGCTAACGCTCTCTCAGTTAGCTTTTGATTGCTACGTTAGCTTTTGCTTACTAGGTTGTTCTTGCTATTTGTTTGCTAGGTTATATTTCATAATTAGCATTTTTACTTGCAAGGTTAATAGAAGAAGGTTAATTTAGCTAGCTTAGCCTAGCTTTCACTAGTTTAGCTTTCACTTGCTAGGTTAGTCTTTGCTCACTTCATTTCGCACAGCAGGCTAACTTTTATGATCTAGATTAGTTTTCAACTGCCATGTTATCCCACACAAATGGTCTCTCACAGTTTTATATAAATGTTTGTGGGCGGGGCTAGTTATATTAGCCAAGCAATTGGTGAAGGTGGAGCTTATGCAAGATTTCCTCAATATTAGCTCCGCCCACTTTACATCAAAAGGAAAAAACTAGATCAACTTTAAAGGCTTTGTTCTTCCTCATCATTAGAAGGCAAACGTTGGAAAGACTGGGAAAAGAGGTTCAGTGCTTTAGCGTTAGCATTAGCACATGTTTCATATGACCACATGTTAGCTTTGTGATGTTAATGCTAAGTGACTGACCTCAATGAACCCCACAGCTTGTATGCTAATTAATTAATTAATTATTTTTTTATGGATGTACATGTATTACTGGATGTAGTTGTGTGCATGTGTATGTGGTTGGAGTTTGTGTGTGTGTGTGTGTGTGTGTGTGTGTGTGTTTGTGTTACCTGAGTGTGTGACGGCGGCAGGCCCTTGCGTCCGTACACTCCGACGAGCGCGTCTCTCTGCAGCGAGATGTTGAACTTGAGTGACTGCGGCTGATCGATGAAGAGCTGAGAACGCCAGAACATTCCGGGAGGAACATCCTGCACCGCCCGTCTCCCCACATCCACCTCACCTGTGTCTATAGTGTTGTTCTCCTGAACGTACACGCCCCCTTTACCTGCACAGAGGGGGGAGTGGGGGGAGAGAGAGAGAGAGAGAGAGAGAGTAAGGGGGAGAGAGAGAGAGAGAGAGAGAGAGAGAGAGGGAGAGAGAGAAAGAATGTGTTAATTGAGGAGGTACTGTGTGTGAAGGAGAAAGCTTTGTGAAGTGTGTGAGGTTTGTGAGGTCTTTAAATAAATGTTGCAGATGCTTGCATTATATTGTTTACAATATTTTTATTGTTTTTATAATAATAATAATAATAATAATAATAATAATAAGTATATATATGGTTGTTGTTGTTATAGTTTTATCCAGATTTTAAAAGAAAAAAAACCAGTTTAGCTTCAAAATCATATTTTAAAATAATATTTATATCCTATTTTGCAAATTTTGTTCTTTTTCTTAAAAAAATGTTCATCAGTTTATTAGTATATTTTATTTTTAATTATTAATTAATATCAGTATTTTATTTTTTTATTATTAGTTTTACTTTTAATTATTATTTTTTAATATTATTTTCTTTTTTATTCTTTTATTGATATTTTGTTTCTAGTTTCTGTTAGTTTTAACACTAGACAACAACAGTTAGCTACTTATTTTGAATTATCAGTTTCAATTATTATATTTTTTATTTCTTGGTATATTATTCTCGTTTTGCTTATAATTTTTTTGGTTTAGTTCTGCCTTTTACTGAAATTTGAGTAATTTATTTACTGTTTTAAATTTAGTTTATCATAATAAATAGTACTGTAGTGTGTAGTGTACGACTGTAGTGTACGAGTGTAGTGTATAGTGTGTAGTGTACAACTGTAGTGTGTAGTGTACGACTGTAGTGTACGAGTGTAGTGTGTAGTGTGTAGTGTACGACTGTAGTGTACGAGTATAGTGTACGACTGTAGTGTATAGTGTACGACTGTAGTGTACGAGTGTAGTGTACAACTGTAGTGTGTAGTGTACGACTGTAGTGTGTAGTGTACGAGTGTAGTGTATAGTGTGTAGTGTACAACTGTAGTGTATAGTGTACGACTGTAATGTATAGTGTGTATTGTGTGACTGTAGTGAGTAGTGTGTGACTGTAGTGTATAGTGTACAAGTGTAGTGTATAGTGTGTAGTGTGCGACTGTAGTGTGTAGTCTGTGTCTGTATTGTGTAGTGTATAGTGTATGACTGTAGTGTGTAGTGTATGCCCATAGTGTGTAGTGTATGACTATAGTGTGTAGTGTGTGACTGTAGTGTGTAGTGTGTGACTGTAGTGTGTACTGTGTGTCTGTGTTGTGTAGTGTATAGTGTATGACTGTAGTGTATAGTGTATGTATGTAGTGTGTAGTGTGACTGTAGTGTGAATTGTATGACTGTAGTGTGTAGTGTATGCCCATAGTGTATAGTGTATGATTGTAGTGTGTAGTGTGTGACTGTAGTGTGTAGTGTATGACTGTAGTGTGTAGTGTGTGACTGTAGTGTGTACTGTGTGTCTGTGTTGTGTAGTGTGTAGTGTGTGACTGTAGTGTATAGTGTATGTCTGTAGTGTGTAGTGTGTCTTTAGTGTGAATTGTATGACTGTAGTGTGTAGTTTTGTAGACTGTAGTGTATAGTTTATGTTTATAGTGTGTAGTGTATATTTATAGTGTATAGTGTATGACTAGTGTGTATTGTGTGTATGTTTATAGTGTATAGTGTATGATTAGTGTGTATTGTGTGTCTGTAGTGTGTAGTGTATAGTATATGAATGTAGTGTGTAGTTTTGTAGTCTGTTGTGTATATTTATAGTGTGTAGTGTATGACTAGTATGTATTGTGTGTCTGTAGTGTGTAGTGTATGACTAGTATGTATTGTGTGTCTGTAGTGTGTAGTGTATGACTAGTATGTATTGTGTGTCTGTAGTGTGTAGTGTATGACTGTAGTGTGTAGTTTCGTAATGTGTAGTTTTAAATGGATTTAAATGAATTGAAAATAAATCACAGTACCAGAACATCGTTAAAAAAATATATAGTGTCTCGGATTACTCTGGCTGTACATAATCATCCACACATGTCCAGTTGTCTCAACTTTTGTATGCAACAGTGTGTGTGTGTGTGTGTGTGTGTGTGTGTGTGTGTGCGTCATGTCTAGCTTGCTAGCTTACTAGCTTGTTAAATAAACAGTGTCGCTGAGCCCAGGACTGAAACTCTCCCACACAACAGAAAATAAAAACTGTGAGTTAACACTTAGCGGCAGGTCATGCGAGGTTTTGTGGATTATATTGGATGGAGTTAATGCAGACACACACCCACACTTCCTGCTAAATGTGTACCCCAGCCCCGTGGTTTGACCCAGACCAAGCTTCACAGAAAAATGCCTGGCTCTCCAGTGTGTAATTTTTCAGAGGCGTTTTTGGAAATCGCATACACTGCGCGATTCCACACGGACACTCGGGTCCAAAAAAAAATCCGAGTCCATTATTGAGACTTGTTTTCATTTTATGATTTATTTTACATTTTCCTCAGTTGCTCCTTATTATTCAAGAGGCCTTTATTCAAACCAGAGACAGATCCAATCCTTTATGAATCTTCTCTTCACACATTATTCGCCTTGTTTTTCTTTTTTAAATTGTTGTGACAATACACTGTATAGTGTTAATTATTGTGTTTGCTTAACAGCGAACACCTGATATAGACTCCTATGCGTTAAATCATATCTTCCTTATTGCTCTCAGCCAATAAGGCGCATTGAAATCTTGTTCGAGGGTTATCATCGAGTTACGTTTCAATACAAGATGAAATAAAATAACAGTTCTTGGTAGTTGGACTCAGACTTTTGGTCCCTCTGTCTCTGTATATTGCATTACGGGAGACAGACGAGCCTGAGCTCATACACTCACTAATGGAAACCAGCTGGCATTAATACACCATTAATTATTCCATAAAGCGCTTAGCAGGCTAACGCTAAACCGTCCTGTTGTGGCAGCGCTCTGTCCCACTGACTCAGACCGTATCTTAAAATTTTATAGCAACATCACTGTAACATTTACTTTAGAATAAACCTCCAATCCATCTTATTTATGCTGATCTCAGCGATGTACAATATAAACAACTCTGAGGGAAATGAAGCGATAAAACCACTTCCCATGTGCTTCCTATTCAAAGCTGGAAGGAAAGCACATAACACACTCATCATCCAAGTGGTTGCAGTTGCGAGAACATTGTCTCTAGGAAACTAGGAAACAAGGACGGCGAGCATGAGCTAGCTAATATCTGACGTTAACAGTTTAGCTAGCTGGCACGTGGAAGTTAAAGCTCAGTGAGAGCGGAGACAAAGCAGAATAATCAGGAACATCAACTTTTACCTCAGATGTGTTTGTAAACTATTAACAAAATACACATAAAATACAAAGTACACATGAAATAACTGTTTAACTAGCTAACACATGGCAGATAATCTGTTAAACAGACAACGTAAAGGCTCCGTGATGACGGAAACAAGCCAAAAATATTGGGAATATCAACATTTACCACAGTTATGTTAGTAAATTGCTAACAAAATACTCAATACACTTAATATGACTTTGGATACATGGCACATGGCCGCTAATCTGCTAATCTGTTATTAGACTTAATGACCATGGAAACAAGACAAAAACACTATGAATATCAATGTTTACCTCAGATATGTTGGTAAATTACTAAAAATAAACTTCTACTACAACTAAAATGATCATTTAGTTAATTAGCGCATAGCTGTCGAGTCTTTTATATGGACAAAGTAAAGACACAATGACAGTTAAAGCAATACAGAATCAAAATGCATTGCTTTAACATAAACATTTACCTCAGATGTGTTGGCAACTTACTAAGAAAAGAATTAATATGACCTAACTTACAATTAAGCTAGCTAGCACATAGCTGTTAAGTCTTTTATTACAGAAAAGGTAAAGGTGTAGTGAGATGAAAACACTAGGAATATGAACATTCACCTCAGATGTGTTAATGACTAAAACAAAAAAAAAAAGTCTAGATAGTAAGAAAAAAACTCTTTACACTCAAAATGACTGTTTAGCTAGCTAGCGCATGGCCACTAATCTCTTAGGCAGACAAAGTGAAGGCTCAGTGACGATGAAAACAAGACCGAAACATTAGGAACAACAACATTTACCTCAGATGTGTAGGTAAATTACTCAGATTAATACTCAGTACAGTTAATATTACTGTTTAGCTAGTTAGCACATAGCTGTCAAGTCTTATAATATACATATATATATATTATGAGCAAATTAGAAGTAATAGTGGCAATGGAAACGAGATGAAAACATTACGAATAGCAACATTTACCTCAGATGTGTTGGTAACTTACTAGGAAAAGAATCGCATGATGTAAATTACGATTAAGCTAGCTGTCACATAACTGTTCCATCTTTTATTACAGACAAAGTAAAAGTGTAGTTGGAACAAGACAGAAACATTGGGAATAAATAAATAAAATGCTCAAATAAAAAGTCTAGATACTAAGAAAAAAACTCTTCACACTCAAAATAACTGTGTAGCTAGCTAGCATATGGACGCTAATCTGTTACGCAGACAAAGTAATGCCTCAGTGATGATTAAATCAAGACAAATAGAGTGAGAGCATCAATATTTATCTCAGATGTGTTGGTAAATTTCTAAGAAAAGAATCCATACGACTAAAATTATGTAAAATTATTAGACAATACTCCCCTTCTAAAATTCATACACTAGACAGTAGGGCACATAGTGCAAGTGCATAGTGTGTATATAGTACATCATTTGGGACACAAGGTGTGTCTAGTGCTCGCTAACGTTAGCGTGTTAACCATCAACGTTACTAGCAGGTGAACTTTCCCCCGCAGTCATCGGGAGCCATGACGGTTCTGTGCGTTACCCAGTACTCACACGGGAGCTAGAACCGTACAGAAATGTGCCTCGAGACGCAGTGAGCGGAGACGGGAGCTCGTGTGGAGCGTGAGAATGGAGAGAAACACACCATCTGCGAAGGTCTGATCAGCAGCAGGGTATCGCTCAGGGAGAGAAAAAGAGCGAGGGATAGAAAACGAGTGCCAGGATGATGCTCAGTGGGAAAACGAGGATGAGAAGCAGATCGACGTTTGGGAGTTTCAGAGGTTCGCTGGCCACTTCAACTGAGTGTGTGTGTGTGTGTGTGTGTGTGTGTGTGTGTGTGTGTGTGTGTGTCTTTGCTTGTAAAAGCTAAAGAAGCTTCTGTTCTTTTCTCTATCTTTTCTTTCTCCAGTCCTCTCTTCTTCTTCCGATCTTCTCCACTTTGAGTCCTTCTTTTCTCAACCTTTCTCCTCTCCACACTTCTTGTTCTGTTCTTTCTTTCTTTCTCTTTCTTTCTCTCTCTCTCTCTCTCTCTCTCTCTCGGTTTTTGTCTTTCCTGCTTCCTTTTTTCTTTCCCGCTCTCCATCGTTTTTCTTTCTCAATTAATTTCTCATTTTGTCTCTCTCTTTATCTCTGCTTTTTTTCCTCTCTTCCATCTTTTTCTTCTCTCTTCTTCACTCTAACCATTCTTTCACCAATCATTTCATCTTTTTCTTCTTCCTCTGATCCTCCTTTCTTGCCTTTGATTCCCTCTTTTCTCAAACCTTCTTCCTCTTGTCTCCTCGCTATCCTTTTTCTCCAACCTTTCCACATCTCCTCTTAATTTTTTCTTTCTCCTTATCTCTCCTTTCACTCCTCCATCATTTTCTCTTCCTCAATTAAAGTCTCATTTTGTCTCTCCTCCTCTTTTTCCTTTCTCTTTTCTCCTAATCTCTCTTTTCTCTTTTTTCCTCTCCTCCATCTCTTTCATTTCTGTCTCATTTTTCTTTTCTCGATTTGTCCATTTTTATCTCTCTCGATCTTTCCCTCTCTTTTTCTTTCTCAGTTGTTTTTTTTAGTCTTTCTCTTGGCCTCTCTTTATCACTTTTTATCCCCAATCCTATTTCTCTTTTCCTCTTCTTGCCTCCATTTTCTCTCGTTCTTTTTTCTTACCATCCTCTCCTCATCCCTTTTCTGCTCTTTAACCTTTTTCTTTCTGTCGTTTCCTTTTCTCTCCCATCTTTTTGTGTTGAAGCCTGTTCAACTGCACAGCTTCACTTTACTGCGTCTGTGTGTGTGTGTGTGTGTGTGTGTGTGTGTGTGTGTGTGTGTGTGTGTGTGAGAGAGAGAGAGTCTGTATGACATCAGGAGAGAATAATGGAGAGTCGCACTTACAGAGACGTAATTCAGCACTCTGCACTTTTAGCAAAACCGCCTCTAAAGAAGGCAAGGAGCGTGTTTAAATATTAACACCATCGATTCAACCGGAGGAAGGGATGAGAGAGAGAGAGAGAGAGAGAGAGAAAGAAAGGGATGAGACAGAAAGAAAGGGATGAGAGATAGAGAGAGGGAGAACAGGACACACAAGGTGAATGAGAAGCTTTCTCTCTTTCACGCGCTCTCTCGCTAACGATGCCACAGCGTGAGGCTAAATGCTAAGCAAACACCCGGCCTGAAGTGACAGATAGCCACATTACCAACACAAACATCTCTCCGTCTCTCTTTCCCGCTCTCTCGTTCACTCATTCTGTCTTTCCACTTCCTCTAAACTTCCTATAACCCTCCTCTCTCTCTTCGTCATCTCACTATTTGCCTTCCCTTGCTCCATCATTCTGCCTCTCAGCTTCCTCTAACCTTAATCTCTCTCACTCTCTCTCTCTCTCTCTCACTCTCTCTCTCACTCTCTCTCTCTCTCTCTCACTCTCTCTCTCTCTCTCTCTCTCCACCATTAACCGTGAAAAAAATTCACAAGCTGCCAGACTTGAAGGGAAAAAAAAGATTTCTCATCAACGAATGCTGCTTCCAGCCTTGCTTTTTAGTGGACGGCTAGAAAGCTATTACATTAAACAAATGAGACCCAGGCGACTCAGGCAGCATCCGGGGAAAGAAAAAAATATTTCTGTCAGCGTTTCACGTGATGAAACTACTAACCACTGTGCTTACTTTGTATCTGGAAGGCTTTGCGATGTGGCGATGTTTTCTTCCTGGTGGCTGTGTTGCACAGCATGCTGATGTTATAAAAGTAGAAAAGTAGAAAAATATATATAGTTTATTTCAGTACTGACGTGAGGAACTGCGTGGCTGTTTTATTATTTTTGGGAATATCCCATGGTCTAAAATTCAGGCAGAATAAAAAAATCTACTTCAAAATAATCAGTGCATTAGACTTAAAACTTGCTGACAGATGTTTCACTCCGACGTGTTACTCACACTGCAAAACATGACGTCTTAGCAAGTGAAAATGTCTTGAATATAGTCAGATGTATCTCTATTTCCTATTACAAGATGACAAC
>JAKKZN010000003.1:1452283-1463572 GCA_033441825.1 Pangasius elongatus
GTTGTACCTTTACATGGTCTTTAAAAAGACTTATCAGCTACATGCTAAGTAGAATTAGCATAATTTTAGCCATATTGACTCTTTTCTTGGCAATTTACCAGCACATCTGAGGAAAATGCTAATATTCCTGACACTTTTGTGTTATTTTCATTGTCACTGTGCCCTCGCATTGACCATTTAAATAACATAAAGGCTCTGTGCTAGCTAGCTAATTCAGGATTTTGGTGCTAGGCAGTCTTTAATTATTAATTTAACAGCACATCTGAGGAAAATGTTGATATTCTCGATGATTTTGTCTTGTTTTTAACATCATTGTACCTTTACGTGGTCTTTAAATAGACTTATCAGCTACATGCTAATTAGAATTAGCATAATTTTAGCCATATTGAGTCTTTTCTTGCCGATTTACCAGCATATCTGAGGAAAATGTTGATATTCTCGATGATTCTGTCATCAGTGTACCATTACACAGGCTGTATAATAAGAATTATACGTGATAATTACATGTGTTATAAATAATTAGCATAATTTTAGCAATAAAGAGACTTCATACTTCATAGTAATTTGCTAACACATCTGTGGAATATGTTGATATTCCTGATGTCTCAGTTCCACTGTCTTTACTTTATGCTAGCTAGCTTAAATGTTAGCAATGCTGTCCATATTTCCCTGTTGCCTAGCAACAGTGCTTTCCTTTAACCACTGGACTGATATTATATACTGTATGTTCACCTTCGCATGTAACTTTGTACTGTAAAAACTTTTTTGTGTGTGTATTATCTTGGATAATACTTCCTTCCAACATTTCCCGCATGGTTAGCATGCGACAAGGTGTTTTTTTTTTTGCTTTTTTTTTTTTATTCCGAGCTGATACTTATCACGAACGATGATGTAAATATGAAACCTGTTCTGAGAAAGTGACAGATGGAGATTCAAGCTTTCCCCTGACTGTTGGCGGTTTGCTGTTAGCACCCAGCTAACTACAGATTGCAGTCGGAGAAAGGAGAGAAAGTAGACAAGAAGATAGACACACTGAGATGACAGCAAGCTCAGGCTCAAAGAGGCGTGAGTGGAAAAGCAGACAGGACCCTAAGGCTAGAAAAAAAAAATAACACAAACAAAATAAATTGACAGAGATAAAAGAAGAGAAGAAGATTGAAAGAGAGGGCAAGAAGGACGCAGAACAGGGTGAAGGATAAACAATCCGTCTCTCACGGCGCTAAAAATATGATCTTGTGTGTGTCATGAGTGAGTAATGCGCCACGTGAACCAGTCGGGATTGCGGTTTCTCAATGACTTCAGCTTAATATGACTAAGAATCTGCACGTGTGTCACACGTGGGCGGCTAATTACCTAGCAAAGCTAGCGAAGATGAAGTGTGTGCCCAGAACCACTCCCTATTCCCTACACAGTGCAACAGTCTCAGTGTGTGAGAATATTCTAGGATAAATCCCACAATGCACTGCGAGAGGCTAACTCTGGGCTCAAGTCCTCCTGGGAAGTTCGCGTTTACTAGTTGGGAAGTCGTAATTACGAAGTCAGATGCGTTTGTGTCACTTTGTTCGGAGCAAGATGGTGGTGAAACTTCTCTTAATTAACGACAAAAAAAAATACAGCAAGGTTTTTAATGTCTTCTAGAAAATGAAGAACAAAGAATACGCATCTGGTGTGTTTTGCTTTTTTATGTTTTTAATCAAGCTATGAAGATGTAAACTTTATCGTAACAAAGACACGTCACTGCTAAATACCCATAAGTAGTGTGGCTTATATTTATCTTTTATGATGTCTCTTTCTCTCTCCTTCTTCCTCTAGAAAGAATCTATAAACGAAATGCCTGTGCAATGTCGTAAAACAAACCATTTCGCTCCTGTAGGTGCGTAAACGTTAACCAAACGTTTGCTTGTATTTCAATAGCTTGCTGCATAAACCAAACACATAACAACTGAAATCAGCTTCTGAGACGAGTAAACATTCACCTTCAGCAAATTTACCGTCAACTACAGACGTTGCATCTGTCGATTCTTACCGACACGCCCACAACTCGGAAACTCGGAGCGCAAAGAACATCCAGAGTTTCCCACAAACTCGCAATTACGACTTTGACGTGGCGTTCATGTGCGTTCAACTCGTAAATACGATCTTTCCGACATGATCCGAACGCGCTACAGTTTCCCTTGCTAATACACAACATCCACTTTTTGACCAGGAAGTAGGGCACCATTTTGGATGAAGGGGAAGCAGGGCAAATTTAAGCTTTATTATGGCAAATTAGCATTATGTAAGCGTTTTCATGTTAGCATGCTCATTTCTTAGCTTCACTCAGCTTGACACACTGTAATAATCGATTTGTTTGTATGGCTTATAAATGACAAAATCCCACAAGAGAGCTAACACATGACGACACCCGACACGGCTTCATTTTTACGGCCATTTTGTTTTGAGTTCAGGATTCAAAAGACCTTGTTATTGACTGACGTCTCAAAAGACACGACAATTTATTCAGAACTGATTATCTATCACTCACGACGACGCGTCTGTCATTCTGATGATATGATTTTGCACATGGCATGCCATTAAATGCTAAATGTAGCATAATTTTGAAGATTTGATTTCTTATACAGCCTGTCCTCCTTGAGCCAAGCTAAACCTTCAGCGCCGGATCTGGACGATTTCATTCCTTTCACTGGAGGAACAGTCTGCTAAATAACTACAAATGTTAACTGCAGCTCTTATGTTGCTGTAGCAGCCAAGGTTCAAAATATTTACGCAGGGAATGCACGGCTCGTAAAAAACTAAGTGGACGGCCTGGATGTGTGTGTTTACTTCTCCTGAGTGTAGAGTATGCTATAACAATGATAAAAAGCCCATGTAAAGAACAGCTGCTCACTCGCTCTCACTCTCATTCAGAGTCTTTAGAGATGTAAAAACCTGGTGAGTGTTTATGAATGTTTTTGGTTGCAGATTCTGGTTTGAGACGCACACTTGCTACGTCATCTTAAAATATACAGTCAGCCATAACATTAAAACCACCTGCCTAATATTGTGCCACCAAAACAGCCCTGACCCGTTGAGGCATGGACTCCACAAGACCTCTGAAGGTGTGCTGTGATTTCTGGCACCAAGACGTTAGCAGCAGATCCTTTAAGTCCTGTAAGTTGCGAGGTGGGGCCTCCATGGATCGGACTTGTCTGTCCAGCACATTCCACAGACGCTCAATCGGATTGAGATCCAGGGAATTTGGAGGCCAAGTCAACAATCTGAACCCTTTGTCATGTTCCTCAAACCGTTCCTGAACAATTTTTGCAGTGTAGCAGGGAACATTATCCTGCCGAAAGACGCCACTGCCATTAGGGAATATAGTTGCCATGAAGGAGTGTACTTGGTCTGCAACAATGTTTAGGTAGGTGGTACATGGTACATAACTTATAATTAGCGTTTTATATTTGGGTACAGAATGAGAGTGAGGTGAGGAGAAATAGGAACTCAATCAGAAACTCTTTTCTTGTTGATCTTTACATCATGAAAGCATGAAACAACACCTTTTAACAGCGATGTTTAAGCGAACGTTTATGGTCTTAAGCCGCGCTCTCACTACACTTTTCATTCCACTGACTTCCATTCACACACATGCGAATGCTGGAGACCGGAAACGCAAGCTCATGCGAAGCAGTTTCGCATTTCGCTGCATTCCAAAGTTCAAGTCTGGTGAACTCTGACCTGCGAATTCGTATCACATGAAGACCAATAGAAGATCGACACATCACGGCGAGAGCGCTTCAGAAAATCCAAGATGGAGGAATCACTGATTCTAGCGGTGTCGCACCATCCCGTGTTATACACTGCAGCTTTAAACGAATATAAAATCAGCCTGAAAACAGAAGCTGCCTGGATGGATGTGTCGCTGCATACAGGAACAGATGCTATATTTTAACACTGAAACATATAAGCATGATGTGTGGATTAAAAAAAACCCAACGCCTTGGCGCGTGATGTCATATCCTGTTGCCTCCCATATTCGCAGCGGTCTCTGAAGAAATGTCGATGCTGAAAGTCTAGTGTGAGCGCCCCGTTAAAATCTGAGCTGTAGCATAGTTGTAGCAGCTTGCTTACCAAACGTAATGCTGAGCTAATTTTATTTATTCATTCATTTATTTATTTATTGTATGCTAAAGTCGTTCGTTATCTCCACTTCCTCTTGTCCTGCTTCCTCTTTTCCTCCTCGTCTTCCTCCTGTTTCCTCTTTTAAATTCCTAAATTTCACACTTGTTTAAACTCACACATTCTGTAGATACCCTGAGACGGGGCCTGTTAAGGAACAGTCAGGTTTCTGTTGATCTTAGTGATCGACCTTCGAGGTCTCGTTACAGCAGCGTCTTTGTTTCCGTCTGTTATCTGCCATTAGCCCCGCCCACTTCCGATGGGAAAGTTTCTGTTAATCTGGATGTTTTTTTTTCTTTAGGCTAAACGTGGTGCACTTTAATGAGCGTACTTTAATGAGACGCTTCTAAAGAAAGCCATCTTTGCGTGCGTGTTTTGTAGGAGACGATGATGTTTATTCCCCACCGTGCGGCGAGATGATTAGCCGTCCATATATTTCCATAATTTGGCTCTCGCTCTCACGGACCCCCGCTGCGTGACTCTACACTCGTCTTTATGTTAGTAATGATGAGGGGTTTGGCCGGAGAAACCCCACTGACTCTCGAGCTTCAGATATTCATCACCGCTGTCGAGCTGAGTACATAAGACTAATAAACAACCAATCACGCACTCGGAGAAAGTGAGAAAGGAATGAGATAGGGGAGCGAGAGAGAGAGAGAGAGAGGGAGAGAGAGAGAGAGAGATGGAGTGAAAGTCATTATCAGAAAGCCATCATGAAAGAAAGAACTTTAGGGAAAGAAAACTATTCTCTCATTCCTCCCCTGTGCATCTCTCTTTCTCTCTCTCTCTCTTTCTCTCTCTCTCTTTCATTGTGTCTTTTCATTTTTTTTTTCTTTATCAGAATGAAGTCAGAATTTGAAAAAAATACGATGAATAAAGCATGAGCAGCTTCGGTCACTGGGTGTGAAGATATAAAGACCGGAATGCTGTCGGGATACTCGACCTCGTAACAGAAAACTTGACTGAGCAGAACCGACACAAAGCAGGAGCATCAAAGCCAGAGCATGGATGCGGTTGCCATGACGATGGGAAGCTCGGTTACCGTGACAACCCTATAATAACTCGGACCGGAATTCAAGAGGAGGCGCGAGTCAGAGGGAGGCAGTTACAGCCAAAAGTGTGTGTGTGTGTGTGTGTGTGTGTTTTTTTTTTTGTCTAAATATGTTGATATAAAAAAAATATATTATACATGTATAGATTAAAAAAAAGATGGTTATTTTAATTTTAGTTGCATAAAAAATATATGTAAATGTTTTATTTTTTTTAACAGACTGCAAAAAAAGAAAAAAGGAATGAAAGAAACAACCACAGACGAGATTCATTTTTGATAAATTAATAAATAAATAGAGAAATAAACAAACAAACAAACAAATAAATAAAGTGGTGATACATAACTAATGCTAACAACATCTTCTTAGGCATTTTAATTAGTACTTTTTTTTTCCTATAACGTGTTAGTGGCTAATTAACATGCTAGCTAGCGATTTAGCCGTAGCAGTAGCCAGCGTGCTAAATGTAATACTCTGTTTCATGCAGCTGATAGCTAGGTAGTTATTTATCTAACATACTGCTGCTTATTAATTAATGCTAGGTGATTTATTAGTCCAAGTTTTAAACCTGGGATGATGATAGCAGTCATGTGAAGTGTTGGTGTTCGTAATGTAGGTAACCATATGGCTGATTTCAATTAATGCAACAGTTACTATGGCGACCAAACGGACCACTTCAGTAGAGCGGTGATCTACGAGGGAGGTGTAGATGTAGTCCAACAAGTGGGAAGCGAAGTCCAACTGTTTAACAGTTTTGTGGGTAACATTCTGTTTTGGAGACTTTGTGTAAAAGCTTCAGCTAAGACGCCGTTCTGGGTTTTTCGTCCCGTCGCTCGCTGCCTCTGACGAACGTGTGTGGCTTTGCGCTGGAACGAACGGAGGCACAAAGTCTGGCACAAAATCATCTACAACAGCACAACTGTGTGTACAGCACGGTCCCAGAGTCTGAGTCCAAGGCATTTTGTGGTTAACAGTAACTTCTGGAGACAGTGGACGGGGTTTTTCGGCGCAAGAATCTTCCTCTAACACGTTTTCAGGGTTTTAATTCCCATCACTGCCTGGTTTTAAGAGCTCGGCTGGACGAGAGAGACGAGAGAGAGCGTGTGGCTTTATGCTGGAAAGGAACGGAGGCAGAAAGTCTGGCAGCGTCTCTGATTGAGAGCATTACATACTAACAACATTACTGTGTGTACTATAGGGTCCGAAAGTCTGAATCCACCACCGAGGTGATATCCAAAACTAATTGTTTTGTCAAATAAGTGGACTTCTGGACCCTATTGATTGTGCTAATGCAGTTTGAGAGCCAGCTACAGAAGGTCTGATTAGCACTTGGACCTCAGTAGATCATTTCGCTCATTTCAACAACTAGAGGACTCGAATTTCCTACAAAGCGGGTGGGGTTTGATCTCACAATGAGTGGTCTTTGGCGCCTTGACAAAACATAATGGCAGCAAGTCTACAGATTAGCCAATTAGCTGTGTTTAGCATCACACGCTTATCTATTATTTGAGTCTGGTTAGCATCTTCATTGCCAATGTTCTGTGTTGAAATGTGAAGTAATGGCAGGAAGGTTATATGACACATTTTCAATGTATTTTACTCAACTCAGAGTTAGCTAGCTAGCAGCGCAGGGTTAGAACAACATGCTCCAATGCTCCAGTTTCAGACTCTGAAATGTCCCATCTGTACCACCTCTTTGGACCAGACCAATTAGATCATTGGTTTGAGAGATTAGACAGATTGGTTCCACTGTAACCATGCAGAGCACAGTTCTCATCCGAAATGCTGCTGTGACCAATCGGACTGCAGTTCCCTTCCCAAATCCTACTGTAACTAATCACACCACTGATTTCATCCCACTGTGACCAAATCCCACCTCATCCTGCCAATCCCTCACACTCCGACCAATCAAAGAACAGGCTGTGCCCCTACAATGTCTCTATAACCAATCCAGACTTCAGAACATGTCCTTTTGTAGCCAATCAGACTGCAGTTCCCACCCAAAATGCCACTGTGACCAACACCATCAGAGATCCTACACACTCATACCCCTAAAATGCCCAATAATCAGTTGGACCACAGTCTCCGCCCATTCTAGCCAATTGGTACCCAAACGTTTCCTTCTGAGATTCTACTACAAACAATCGGACTACACTTTCTGTCCAGAATCCACAACCAGCTGGACAACAGTTTCAGTTCAAACTCTGACCAATCAAAGCAAAGGTCAAAGGTCCTGCCCCTGCCCCTAAAATGTTCATTTCACTACATCTTGGCTGCATTTCCCGCCCACACTGCCACTGACCGATGACAGATTTTCATTTTGTTGCTTGGACTTCAGTCAGTATAAATTGATGAAGTTTTTTGAAGAAGATTCAAAGTCAACCATTAAATTGACATTTATTCATTGCATGATAACTCGCGCCCGTCCTTCAGATTTTATAATAATGTATATAATATAATAATAACAACTCACAGACGCAGTAGCAGAGGATGATGGACAGCAGGACGGACACGGCGACGGCGCTGAGAGCCGTGCACCTCCACGAGCAGTACTTGGACGACTTCTTGAACTTGAAGGCGCTGCGGGAGAGCGTGTTGCGGGGCAGGGGCCGTGTGGGGGGCGAATACACCGCCCCCGTAGCCATGGTGTAGCCCGGAGTGGCCGTGCTGAACAGTGGGGTCGTTCCTGTGCCTGTCTTAAAGAGGAAGTGCCTGAGACAGAGACAGAGAGGAAAGAAAGACATTACATTTCGTAAATCACATTCCAACTGTAGCTCAACAACAACAACAACAACAACACAGTTCCTACAGTGTTTAAAGGTCAAGTAAAACATGCTACTAGATTTGACAGAATAGCTTTAAACAAACATGCTAACAAGGCTAGCAGTGAATGTAAACTGATCGCATGTATTACTTTTTCTGCAAACGTTTAGCTACTTGTCTTGTTTCATTGTTAGAAACACTGTTGTGTTGTGTCTGTACAATATTTTAAGACTAAATTCAGATTAAATACAATGTGTATTAGGACAAGAAACAATTCTGCTAACAAGCTACAACATTAAAGATACTATTAGAGCTAAAGCAATAGTTTGATTGAACATGCTAGCATGGCTTAGAGCCAGAAATTAGCATTACTGTTTAAAGCTAACTTGTGGCAATTCACTCACTGATAGCAACACTGCTGGCATTAGCACTTCACTAATAAATACGATGAGAAAACACTTTAGATTTAAATCTAATTTAACAGCCATATATGGCTAGCGATACACCTAGCATGCCCTGTCTTAAATTTGATCAGATGTACTACAGGTAAAGATTCAATAATACTGCACAACGATAGTATTTAATCTTTACATTTTTGTCACTTGTTAGCATTACAGGCCATTAGCATGTTTCTGCACATGTTCTGTCGTTAAAATGGTGAGATTAGCAGAGGGACGTATAGAGGACAGTTAGCTTCGTACTGGGGAATGTATTTAGAGTTTAAATAAATAAAATTAAAGGCTACATTTAAGCAGCACCTGATTAGCTGTTTTTACCCAGAAAAGGTGATTTTTAAATAAACTGGACTAACTAGAGGCTTCCGCGTGTTGGAAGTAAGCAGGTCAACCAATCCAATTCATTATACTGCATTTTTCTATTAGCTCAGGCGTCCTGGTGAGAGGTTTAATGCTCTACACACACACACACACACACACACACACACACACAAACACACACATAATTACAGAGTTATAGAGCTTCCACTATTACAAAACCCTGCCAGCCAATGATTCATGTGTGATCGATTCGGTGTTTTTTCATTCCTTTCATTCAGTTTAGAGTCGCTATAACTAACTTCACAATTATTAAACACTGCTTTTGTTATGTTTATCTGATTTTTTTAAATCCTTGAATCGAGTAAGTCGTGTTTGCAGCTTGGTGTATGCCGAACCCGACTCAGCGAATCCTTTTGGTCATGACCAAGATTTACTCTTCTTTCATTCATCGAATCAGTGTTTGAGTCACTGAATCTTTTCAGTCATGAAAGCAGGGTCTGAATCAGTGAATCGTTTCGGCCAAGACCAAGATTTGCTCTTATCTTGTCCAAAGAATCACTTTTTGAGTCAGTGAATCATTTTGGTCATGACAAAGATTCGCTCTTATCTTGCACAGGGAGTCACTTTTTGAGTCAGTGACTCATTTCAGCCAAGATCGAGATTCGCTCTTATCTTGTACAGGGAGTCAGTTTTTGAGTCAGAGAATCATTTTGGTCATGACCAAGATTCGCTCTTATCTTGCACAGAGAGTCACTTTTTGAGTCAGTGAATCATTTCAGCCAAGATCGAGATTCGCACTTATCTTGTACAGGAAGTCAGTTTTTGAGTCAGTGAATCATTTCAGCCAAGATCGAGATTCGCTCTTATCTTGTACAGGAAGTCAGTTTTTGAGTCAGTGAATCATTTCGGCCAAGATCGAGATTCGCTCTTATCTTGTACAGGGAGTCACTTTTTGAGTCAGTGAATCATTTTGGTCATGACCAAGATTCGCTCTTATCTTGTACAGGGAGTCACTTTTTGAGTCAGTGAATCATTTTGGTCATGACCAAGATTCGCTCTTATCTTGCACTGAGAGTCACTTTTTGAGTCAGTGAATCATTTCAGCCAAGATCGAGATTCACTCTTATCTTGCACAGAGAGTCAGTTTTTGAGTCAGTGAATCATTTCAGTTTTAAATTAACACAAAATAGCAACAATTATTAGCTATTTTACACGACTCAAACTGTACGGCTGTAACGTGATCAGACTGCACATTTGGGCAAAATATGCACCTGAACGAATCAGTGAATCTGAATCAATCATTTAATTAAACCATCTCAAATGACTTGAGTGACTCAAACAGAATAAAATCTTTCCTGTATTTTTATTAGGAAATTATTTCTTATGTTAGCTTTAAAATGAGCGTCAGTAACACAGCTGAGAGGTAAAAGTGAAGTAGAATTAATGCACTCTCTACATGATGACCTGATCTGTTTTAAATCTAATATCAAGCTACAAAAACTATAAATGTAATAACAAACAGAAATGTATCCACAATCCTTCTGTTCAAAAAAACTACTTTTAAATAAATATTTTATAATTAATAAACCATTAAACAGTATTCTAATCGTCTCTGCACAGCTACCGCGTTTAGCTCTGAAACTGAAACCCTCTTTACTGAAACCCGCCATATTGGATTAGATGATTCTTAATAACACTGATGTTATGCACACACTGTGTGTGTGTGTGTGTGTATGTGTGTGTGTGTGTGTGTGTGTGTGTGTGTGTGTGTGTGTGTGTGTGTCTGCCGGGGACACAGCAACAAGACAAACAGATGATTCTGGTGCCAATATCAACTAACACCAAGCATTAAATCCAATTAGAAAGACGTGTTTCTGTGAGCTTCCAGAGTTTTAATGAAAAGACGAAATGTGTGTGTGTGTGTGTGTGTGTGTGTGTGGAGAGAACAGTTGTCGCTGTCTCCATGCAACACAAAAACGATCAATCTCCCCAAACAAAATGACGACTTCACCGTCGCCACGCTGCAGTAATAATTTGGTGAAAAGTGAATGGAGGTGTGATTTGAATTTCAATTAAACCGAGAGTCCAATTAAGAAATTAAATACTGGTTAATGAATTCAGAAGTGCGACGAATCATTTTACACACACGCCGATTTTCATGACACCTGTAATAATTTATGAACTGCATTTCAGCTTAGTGAGAGTCTGAGAGTCTGGATTACTGTTCCATCTTTTATCTCATTACAAATGTAATATTTAGTTTTATATTTCATTCATGTCTGAGTCATTCCTTTCTTTCAGTTCGGAGTCGTTCTTTTTATTAAGGTTCAAAGTCCTTCTTTTTCGTTTCGTTCAGAGTCGTGCTTTTCGTTTAGTTCAGAGTCGTTCTTTTCGTTTCGTTCAGAGTCGTGCTTTTCGTTTCGTTCAGAGTCGTGCTTTTCGTTTCGTTCAGAGTCGTTCTTTTCATTTAGTTCGGAGTCGTTCTTTTCGTTTAGTTCGGAGTCGTTCTTTTCGTTTAGTTCAGAGTCGTTCTTTTCGTTTCG
>JAKKZN010000003.1:1526003-1539723 GCA_033441825.1 Pangasius elongatus
AACGTTTTTTGACATGAATCAATCTTCCTCAGATCATTCTAGTACAGCTAGTTCTAGCTAACATTTCAGAGATTATCATCAAAAACGGATTAAACTGCTTTGTGTCTTTGATTACAATAAAAGGAAGTCATTATTTTTATGTCAAAACATAAAATTAACATAAGTATAGTTCATTTTTTTGCATTTTTTCCCCCCTAGTAGACCAAAAGGCTACCGTGGAAGAAAAACCACCACTTACACCTCAGCAATTTGCCAATGATTACAATAAAAAAAAAAAGATTTATTTAAAAACACCTCATACTTTTTCGTTAATCGTTTATTGTTATATTTAGTGTTTTGTGAAACAAGTTAGTTCCTGTTCTTACCTTCATTATAGCAGTTATAAACACTTGTCCTCTCACCAGCCTCTCTTTTTTTTCTCTCTTTTAAATACATTTTTAAAAAAACGCAGCGTGTCATGTTACCAAGAAACCGCAAACACACACTCGTCTGTCCTGAAGATGTCGGAAAATTTCACGTTACAGCTTTACCTCTGACACTGTAGACTCCTTCCCTAAATGTTAAATAAACATCTCCTGACTTCAGATCAACGATTACGCACGTTTTTTTTTCTGTCCGTTTTTTTATTATTAGTAGAAAGTCTGCCGTAGTGAGTCCCTGTGAACGAGCTGTTACTATAGAAACGATAACATATTAGAACAATGATATCAGAGCTGCTGTTACAGACAAATGAATCAACACCTTCTGACCAATCAGCATCCAGAATTCAGCAGCGCTGTGATGTAAACCCTTATAATAAAACAGTAATAGATTCGACTCTTTGGCACTCAGGATGTCTCCGTAATGCATCCGGATGAAAAAGCAGAATTTAATTAAAGAATCTCTATCACTAACAGAGACTTATGAAGTCTGTCTGAGGGAGAGAGAGAGAGAGAGAGAGAGAGAGAGAGAGAGAGAGAGAGAAGGATAATTTATGCATATTAAAGCACACACACAGACTGTCTGTCTCTCTCTCTTTCTCTTTTTTCACACTTTTTCAGAAAAATGCTAAGCTGGCCGAACACAACGCTTCAGGTCCTTGGAATCCTTTAATAAATGTTAATTAGCCGTCAGTGTGGGCAGAACACAACACACTGAGAGAGAGTGATCGTCTCTCTCTGTCTCACACACACACACATACACACACACACACACACACACACACGCACGCATGCACACAACTGGTGTGATGTGTAGATGTGTATGTGTATTTATGCACGTCTAAAAGCAGATGGTAATTTAACAGCCCTCAAAGCTCAAGAGCCAAGAGATAACACACACCTCGAGGAGAAGACCTGCTGCAGGAACAGAGGTGGACATATGTGTGTAAGTGTGTGTGTGTGTGTGTGTGTGTGTGTGTTACAAGCCCCTGGCAAAGCCACAGGGTTGGCATTAGCTGAATGGCTAAAACTCAGCAGGGCAAGAACACAAGTTCACGCAGCTCACTTTGCATACTACATACACACATATACACACACACACGCACGCACACGCGCGCACACACACACATGCACGCACACGCGCGCACACACACACACAGGTCAAAATGCTCATGTATTTCATCGTCTGAGTCTCAGAGGCTCCGTCCATGAACCAACTGACTTATACTGAACACTTAGCCAGCAATGACCATCACACTCCAGCAGCATACGATCTGATTGGCTGTTCACACTTAATTTTTGTGTGTGTGTGTGTGTGCGTGTGTGTGTGTGTGTGTGTGTGTTTGGGGTGTTTCACAAACGTTTGAGAACACACTCAACTTCCTGTCAATTAATCGAGCTTCACATAGCATGCTGGCAAATACATTCTATACATCCAATTTATGGAAGAACTCTTAACAGATCCATTGATTTCAGCATCAGCCTGCAGCTGCACACACACACGCACACACAAGGACACATAATCAATGCACACCCACCCACACACACACACACACACACACACACACACACACACACACACACACACACACACCATTTTTCTCGTGTCAGCTCCAAGCTTTCTTTCCCTATATTATTGCTGGCCAATTAGGTCACCACTAAACTTCCCGTGTGTAAGTGTGTGTGTGTGTGTGTGTGTGTGTGTGTGTGTGTGTGTGTGTGTGTGTGTGTGTGTGTAAAACTCAGTGACTACAAATTAGTTGTAGAAACAGGCAGAACCAACAACAACAACAACAAATACGATGCTCAGAAAGAAGAAAGAGCGAGAATTTGTAAACTAGCTAGGTTTACATGCAAAGTAATAATCTGATAATAATCTGATAATAATCTGATAATAATCTCATTATCTGATCATCTCATATTATGATACTCTTATAATTACACACTATAATGATAATAATCTGTTAATATTCTGATAACAATGTCATTATCTTGTAATAATTGAATATTCTAATAATAATAATCTCATTAAGATGATAAAGGCTTTATAACATGATAATAATCTATTAATAATCTAATAATAATCTCATTTTCACTTGTTAATATTCTGATAATAATGCTATTAAAAGCTAATATGATTATAATATTATAATCTGATAATAATCTGATTAAAATATTACAATAATCTCATTATAATATTACAATAATCTCCTACGATATGGTAAGAATTTCAATATAAATTTAAAGTAATCTTATAATATAATAATCTCAATAATCGACTGACAATAGAGCGATAACCACCTCACAATAATTTCATAATATTCTGATAAGAGTCTGTTAACAATCTCTCACTCAATAATCTGATAATCTAATAATCTGATAATAATGTAATAATAATCTGATAATAATCTCAAAATAATCAATAAACAGATAATTTAATAATCTGGCAAAATATCAAAATCTGCTGACTTCATAATATTCTGATAATGAATTTCATGATAATCTTATAATAATCTGATAATCTAATAATAATAATCTGATAATAATCTGAAAATAATCGAATAATTTGACAATAAACAGAAAATCTGAATCTGAATCATTCAAATCTGATGAATTAATAATAATCTGATAATAATCTGATGATAATCTGATGATAATCTAACTTACAGATCAGTCGGATAAACCAAACAAACAAAATCCTAAAACACGCCTAAATAAAAAATAAATAAATCTGACTTATCTACATATTTTTAAACAAATTAACAGAATAAAATATGACTAAGTACATTTTTAAATATTACCACGCAAATATATTATTAGTTGATATTTGAGATATATGTATTAATTAATTCATTTTATTATTTATTGTCCTGGTGTAATGAGTGTTATTGCAATTTATTTGTTAAGTGTGTGTGTGTGTGTGTGTGTGTGTGTGTGTGTGTGTGTGTGTGGTATTATTGCTATTCGTGTGAGGGATTAAACTAAACAACACAAATAAAACCAGGTGGCAACGGTTTGTAACATTCAGATCGTTTAAATGTATTTGCATGCTAATGAGAAGATAAGGATGCTCGCTCTCTCTCTCTCTCTCTTTCTTTCTCTCTCTCAACGCAGGAATGTTATTCTCCTCTCTAAACTTTCGTGTTTTTAGATTAAAAGGCCATTCGGAATTGCGTCGGATTGACCCGGCACTTTGAGAAAATAAACAGACTCTAATTAACGCTGAAATCCCTCCACACACACACACACACACACACACACACACACACATACACACACATACACACACATACACGCACACAAACATACGCACACACAGACACTTGATATAAGCTTCTAGAAGAGCGCTTGTGGTGAGTGTTTGGTCCTTTAGCTTTGATGCCGAAATGTTTATGCTCTCACAAAAAAAAAAAAAAAAAAAAAAAGGAGATGGAGGTTAAGAGCTTGAAAGCCTGTTCAAATGTCAGCAAGCCGAGATGAGAGTAGAGGCCGAACGGTGTGTGTTTACATTCCGGCAATTAAAAGCTTAAATTTTCAAGCCGAAAACTTAATTTACGGAGGAGCGAGGAGACACAGTCAAGTAACACACAGTTCAGGTCTAGTCTGGTTTTCTTCATACAGAAAACAAAACAAAAACAAAAAACAAAACAAAAACAAAGCAAAACAAAAAAAATTTCCCAAGAAGACCTGGTGAGGATTTTGTCCCTCGCATGGCTTGTGACAAAGAACTCATAATAGGATGGCGAAGAGAGGAAAAAAGAGTGAGGAAGGAGAGAGAGAGAGAGAGAGAGAGAGAGAGAGAGAAGCTTTTACCATCACAGTTCAATCAGGCTGAAACACGCTTCAGACAAAAGCTCGTCCACACACCACAAATAAACTGCTTTCTCTCGCCGGATTTCACAAAAAAGATCGAACAAAAGGATCAGGCCGAGGGCAGCGCTGGGCAATCGGCTAGCTTTTATTACACACACACACACACACACACCTGTGTGTGTGTCCCAGACAAGGTCAACACTTTACCACAAACTACATCCAAGGAAAGAAACACCAAATGCCTCACTTAACTTCACAGGACTCAGCCTTATATTCTCTACATACAGCTTTAGCGTTAAGCTAATCGCACAAAAACGTGGTTTTTAGCATGAAGCTAGTCTGAAACATACACAGTTCAGACATTTACAGCTATTCAAATAAAATTAGCTTATCTGAGAGAAATATCTTGCTTTAGAGTAAAGCTAATTCCACATTAGCCTAAGACTAGTCTGAGAGAAATAGTTTTCTCTAGTGTGAGGCTAAACTCAGATAAAAGTATGTTTTAGCAGGAAGAGAAAGAGAAAAAAAAACATTTAATCTCTAAAGTGATGCTAGTCTGATAAAATGAGGTCGTTTTAGCATAATGCTATTCTTGGACAAAGATTTGCACATATCCAGTGGCTACTCTGAAAGAAACATACAGTGTATAGCACTAGTTTCTTAGAAATGTTCAGATTTAGCTTAAGGCTAGTCTGAGAGAAGTTTGTATCTCTAGAGTGATGCTAGTCTGATTAAAAAAAAGTAGTAGTAGTTTTAGCATAAGGCTATTCTGAAAGAAAGATTTACCTTTCGCATAAAAGGCAGAAATGGCTAGCCTGAGAGAAAATTTAGCGTGCCGCTAGTGTGATAGAAATATATAATTTTAACAGGTAGCTAGCATCAGGGCAAGACTAAGAGAAATATTTACCTTCGGTGTAAGACTAGCTTCACAGAAGCGTTTTGTCCTAGCATGTGGCTAGTCTGAGAGAAACATACGGCATATATACACAATCTTTACGATAAGGCTAGTTTTACAGAAATGTTTAGATCTAGCATAAGGTTTGTCTGAGGAAAAACCCTTACCGTCAGCGTACAGCTAGTCTGAGAAAAATGTGTAGTTTTAGCATAAAGCTAGCTAGAGGGAAACATTTGCTACTACCATGAGGATAGGACAGGAACATTTGAATTAGCGTTAGGCTAATCTGACAAAAATGTCTAGTTTAGCATAAGGCTAGTTAAATAACACGTTTAGTTTTATCACAGGGCTAGTCCGAGAGAAATGTCTGGTTTTAAATCCAGCTAGCATGACAGAAATGTTCCATTTTAGCTAGTATGACAAAAGACTTACCTTCTAGCGTAAGGCTAGTCTGACAGAAACTTCTGATATTAATCTACAGCTAGAGAAAGATTTATTTTTAGTGTAAGCTAGTCTGACAGAAATGTCCGGCGTTAGCATAACGCTAGCTCTGTCTTGACAGCAACCTATGTGTAGATTTCATTTAACATCATTTCTTTTAACAGAAAGATTTACAGGTTGCAGACAGGTACTTTCAGAAGACTTTTTTTTAGGTTTCAGCATAAAATTTACCTCAGTAATATAGTCTTTAGCATAACGCTAGTCCCAGGAGTCCTTAATTTAATCGTAACTGTCAATTATTTGTGTATTTAATATAAATCTCTACCTGTGGTGTAAGTACAAGGCCATCTGGCTAAATTTAAGCGTGTAAAAACGTAAATGGACTTTAACAGGTCTGTAAAATGTTTATGACGATGAGTGTTAGCGTTTTCTCTCTCTCTCTCTCTCTCTCTCTCGCTCTCTCTCTCTCTGTACTGTAGGTCTTTGTGTGGATGAGATGAGACACACTGAGGTTAATCTGAGATGGGAACTGAGCTTCAGATATCTGTTACGCTAATTGTAGGATTAAAAATAACCTGATCCTGCAGTTCACTGTCCATTCTCTCTCTTCTTTTTATTCTCTCTCTTTTTCACTCATTCTCTCTGTGCTGTCCTTCTTATTTTTGTCTTTTGTTGTTTTGTTTTTTTTGTCTCGCTCTCTATTTTCTGTGGGATTTTCTTTCCCACTGTCTTCTGTCGTCAAACTGCTCTTTCTCTCTGTCTGTCTCTCTCTCTCTTTCTCTCTCTCTCTCTCTCCCTCACACACACACACACACACATACACACACACACATATTTCCACCCCCAAGTCTCGAGCCCAAAATGTTTCATCACCTTCGGAGAAGCTAAAAGCCGAGATACACTGAGAGATTTCTATAGGGGATCCTACATACTTCAAATGCACTATAGGAGAGACTCCTTCCCTCCCTCGCACTCTCTCTCTCTCTCTCTCTCTCCCATCTCCCCTTTCTTCTATCTTCCACACACAAACATTTGTCATCCCGTCATGCCTCCATCCCGCTCGTTGGTCCCATGGGCCCGATCACAGCGCTCACTGCCAGAGCGCGATTTGGACTTGGCACTCGCGCTGCTGTCAGCATCATTACAGTGTGCTACTTTCTTCTTTCTAGCCGAAAAACGAGGGATTCGAAAAGAGACGAGACAAGACTGTGTCCCTTCAAAGGGATGAGAGGATCAACTTTATTCAAAAGTACAAAAGCCAGAAAGAATTTAGCTTTAGGATTTGGCAGGAGGCTAGTCGGAGAACTGTTCTGTGTTAGTACGAGGTCAGTTTGACTGAAACGTTTATTGTTAGCATAACAGGCATTCTGAGAGACTAGTTTAACAGTTTAAATCTTAGCGTAAAGCTAAAATATCATAAGACATTCTTCAAAACATTTACCCTTAGCATCATCCAACTGGAACATTCTTAGAAACTAGTTTGTCCTAAATGTTTAACCTTAGCGTAAAGCTAGCCAATGTGTTTGGAAACGTTTAACTTCAGCAAACAGCTAATCCAATAGCAACATTCTGAGAGGCTAATCTGAGCGAAACATTCATCTTTAGCATTAAGCTAGTCCAATAGGAACATACATACAGCATAAAGCTAGTCTAATATGAATATTCTTAGAGGCTAGTTTGATAGAAATGCTGTATTTATTTAAGATTTCTTAAGAAGTGTGCCTGAAAGAAATGTTTTATTTTAGCATAAGGCTAATTCGATACTAAATAAAAGCGGAAATTACCTTTAGCATAATGCTAGTCAGAGCAAGACATATAGCTTTAGCATGGAGACACATTTAGTTTTGGAAGAATGCTAAACAAACATTAAGCTTTTACAGAATGCTAATTTTAAGAACATCATTTGATATTATTTACCTTAAACGTAACGATGGTCTGAGAGAAATAGTTGGTTTTAGCATAAGCTAGCGTAAAAGAAACTTATAATGCTAGTGGCTAGTTATCACAAAGCTAACTCAGTAGAAAGTATTTATTATGCTAGTCTAAGGGAAGATATGTGGGTTTAATATCAGCTAGTGCGTCTGTTTACTGTTCATGAAGTTCCCTCAGTAGTGCGAGCGGACTAAATAACTCTCGAGTCCATTGTGTATCGTCAATATTAGCGCTCGCTTATAGTAGCAGTGTGTTATTACACCATTTCTGTACACACACACACACACACACACACACACACACTCTCACGCCACTTTATTGGCCGTTATTTTGCTATTACGGTGGATCTAAAGGACCCCGGTCTACATTCAGACGCGGTGTAATTAATGGCGGGCTTGGCTGAAGCAGGATACGTGCTTTGTGTCGGCCGTGCGAGACGGATTTGCGTGTTATTATGGTAATGGATGCGTGTGCGTGCGAGTGTTTGTGTGCTAATGTGCTGACTATAGAGGGAAAACGTGTTGCAGGCGAATAACCTTGAGAGGGTGCGAGCGGCGTGTAAATGAAACCGTGTTACATGCCTGCCTGATTTAGAGCGTTTAGTTTGAAATGAGGTGAGAACTGAGAGGAGAGGAGAGGGGGAGGGGCGATGATCTCTCTCTCTCTCTCTCACACACACACACACACACACACACACACACACTGAGGCTTTAGTCCTTTCTCTTTTTGTATATATACACACACACACACACATACAAAGCCAGAAATGTAATTACACAACATAATATTTACGCCGTGTGTGTGGTGCCAATCCATTTTCACTCACAATTTTTTATTCATTCTCTCTCTCTCACACACACACACACACACACACACACACCTTTAGAGCAGTTATTTACCTCAGACTAATGGAAATATATTTATTGCCTGACATGCATAATGCTGCTGAGCGACCGTGTGTGTTTTTCTGTGTGTGTGTGTTTTTGCTATTCTAGCTTTTTCTTTCCCTCCATTTTTCCTCTCTCTCTCTCTCTCTCTGTGTGTGTGTGTGTGTGTGTGTGTGTGTGTGTGTGTGTGTGCGTGTGTGGTAAAGCGTGGGAGTGAGGTTTGAACCAGGCTAGGCGCTCCACCCTGCCCTCTACAAAACAAGCTACATGTCTTTCCGCTTTAGCCTTTTCCTTTTTCTGCACTTATTCCTCATTAGCGAGCGGCCATTTTCTTTTCTATTCGTGTGGGTGACGTGTTAACTCATGCGTTTGCGTTCGGAACCAAACATCTCCCACAGGTTATAATTACCACATCCTCGACTTCCTCAGTTTATGAAGTCGCACTCAGTTATCGTGATCCTGCACAGAGCGAATTAGCAGTCCACCACCTTTTTTTTTTTTTTTGCCGTGAATTTCCTGTGACATCATTTTGTTTGAGTCAGAAAATACCCGCGGCGAGTTAATAGCCACCTTCCTTTTTCTCTCTCAGGCACAAACGTACGTTCAGATGACATTTAATTTCCAACATCCAAACAGTGACATCACTGCGGATTTCTGTCTCTGTTAGCGTTTCAGCAGTTTTTACTAATTAATACTAACAAAAGGCCTTAGCTAGGGCTAAACATAAACATTCACCTTTAGCTAACGCTAGTCAGCAAAAACCTTTCAGAAAAGGAGGGTTATTGTAAGACTGAAACCTTTAAAGTCAGTGTGAGAGAAACCTGTAACTTTAGCATAAAGCTAGCCTGACAAAAGCTTTAGTGTAAGGCTAGATGATTTACCCAAGACTGGTTCTGCAAAAATATTTACCATAATTTTATCAATTTATATTCATTAATATTGACAGAAACATTTCAACATAAGGAATTAGTTAAGGCTAGTCTGACAGAAATGTTTAAGTTTAGCATAAGGCTAGTCTGACAGAAATATTTAGCGTTAGCGTGAGGCTAGACTGACAGAAATGTTTGATATTAGTATAAGTCTAGTCTGACAGAAATATTTAAGTTTAGCGTGAGGCTAGTTTGACAGAAATGTTTAAGTTTAGCATAAGGCTAGTCTGACAGAAATATTTAAGTTTAGCATAAGGCTAGTCTGACAGAAATATTTAAGTTTAGCGTGAGGCTAGTCTGACAAAAATATTTAGCGTTAGCGTGAGGCTAGTCTGACAGAAATGTTGATATTAGTATAAGTCTAGTTTGACAGAAATATTTAAGTTTAGCGTAAGGCTAGTTTGACAGAAATGTTTAAGTTTAGCGTAAGGCTAGTCTGACAGAAATATTTAGTGTTAGCGTGAGGCTAGTCTGACAGAAATGTCTCTCTCTCTCTCACTCTCCCCCCTTTCTTTCTATCTCTCTCTCTCTCACTCTCTCTCCCCCCTTTCTTTCTATCTCTCTCTCTCTCTCTCACTCTCTCCCCCCCTTTCTCTCTCTCTCTCTCTCTCTCTCTCTCTCTCTATCTCGATGTTGTGTATGCTGGACAGACGCTGCTTTTTTCAGTCGAGAGAGAAATGTTTAAGTTCTTTTAGTCTGTGTCCTGTTTCTGAGTTCGGCCCAGTGGGAGCACCGCAGAATTCAAATGCTGGTTGAGAAACCGTGTGTGTGTGTGTGTGTGTGTGTGTGTGTGTGTGTGTGTGTGTGTGCGTGTGTGTGTGAAGAGATAGAACTCTGAATGGCCAGAGGCACAGTACTGTAGAGTAACAAATTCTTTTTTTTTCTTTTAAATAAATACAGACACTTTGTTGTGGACCTTTTGTGCAGTTTGCATCACGGTGCTGTAATTACACAAGCTCCAGAACAAAACCCGAGACGCTTTCAGCAAACACGATGCGTAAATTAAACTCTTCAGACAGGATTTGCTCGTGTGTGATGATGACATATGTCGACAGCGTAAAAGCTTGACTGTAATTGTTTACGCAGATGTCAATAATTTTCTCTAAATTACAAAAATCGATGGGACGCAATTACACGAGCTTCGGATATAAAAACAGACTGGTCATGAAAAAAAAAAATGAAGAGAAAGCTAATAATAATTGATCGTGTTTATAAAGTACAATACTGTCCATTAAATTTAATGGATATAATATCATAAAATAACACACACGTCTGAAATTTACCATTTTAGATGCTCAAACAAGCAGCGCTTTTGTAAATATTTTCGCTTTTTCATAATCAAAACAGTAACTTGATCATTTTTTAGCTAACTTTCTAGCTCCGCCCCCTCAAAACATAACAACAGGCTACTCTTATACGATTGTTGCTATAATTACGTCTCTAAAGAGGTTAGGGTTAAGGTTAGGGTTTTACGCTGAATTACGCTAGAGAAAATAACACTCACATGCTAACCAATCCGAAATTAGTATTTTTTGATAGCTGTGGTCTAAAATGCAATATGCTTATCGTGGACATTTAAATATTGAAATTCCTTCTGCTTTTTATTTAAGCGGGAATCTCTCTGACAATATTGCAAAAATATTGTATAATTTTTTTTTGCTAATTTACAGTTTCTTTCTTTTTTTTTTGGTAAGCCCCAACATCCCGCTTTTGCACTAAGCATTTTTTTTTAATTAATATCCCAACCAATCAGTCCACAGCTCAAGCAAATAAAACGTATATATGAGGAGTTTCAAACGATACTTTCAGTGGTATTTCAATGCCAATATTTTAATTTTGCGATATAACTATAGATCGCACATTTGTTAGTTATCTCCGGATGTTTGTTCGTATCTGATGACAGAGTGAGTCCACTTTAACTATCGTTTTTAATTTTCTATCTCCAGAGCCAAAGCTCTTTGTTATTAGTACTGACAATAATAATAATAATAATAATAATAATTTATTATTATTATTATTATTATTATTATTATTATGGACGATCAATCGGACGTCATCGATCCTAAGTTACGAACACAAGCCATGGTTACAATCTGCATGTCACAAGTGCATGTTTATTTATTTATTTATTTATTTCATATTTGCATTGAAGGTGCTCCAGTCAGCACTTTTGTGGTAAAAAAACAAAAAAACAAGTTGCTTTAAATAATCACTGAGTTAAAAAAAAGAGCAAAGAGAGAGAGAGAGAGAGAGAGAGTGAGAGAGTGAATGAGAGAAATGAGAGGTTTCTCCTCACCACTTCTTCTTTCCCTCCATCTATTTTCCCCCTTACACTCCTCTATCTTCTATCTCATTATGCTTTCCTTTTTTGTAATCTTTCTCTCCTTTCTTATTTTTCTCTGTCCATGTTTTTCTCTCTGTTCTAGACTTCTTCTTGCGTCCTATTCACCTCTCTCTGTCTCTCTCTCTCTCTCCTGTAATCTCTCCATCCTAGTCTTTTCCTACTTAATTCCTCTTAATCCTTAAGGCTCCTTATATCCTTTCTTTCTCTACACCCCACTCTTTTTCTCTTTGTTCTGTTCTCTCTGTTCTTTCTTTCTCCACTTTCCTATAACATCCCTTTTCTCATCTTTCTCCTCTATCCTTTCATTCATTACATTTCTCTCCTATTCTCTATCATGCCATCCTTCTGCACTCCTCTCTGCTCAATTCATCCCTCCGTACAAATTTCTATCCGTTCTTTCTTCACCGCTCCGCTCTTCTCGTCTTTCGTCTCTCCTCGCCTTATCTCATCTCACTCCTTTTCCACTTTCCTTTTCCCTTCACTTCATTCTCCTCTTCTCCTTCCATACTTGTTCCATCCTTCTCTTTCCTGTTCTCTCCTTGCTCTGTCGTTCTTTAGTGACTCGGAGCTCCGTGCTCTAGTGACCTGGAGGAATTTGGACATCGGCGTGGAGCAGAGAGAGAGAGAGAGAGAGAGAGAGAGGAGAAAGAGGAGAACCTCCTTCAAGCCTCACCCCCGCCCTTCTCGTTTAAGGACCTAGTGTTAGTCCGTGTTGCTCCACGTTTTGTGTGTGTGTGTGTGTGTGTGTGTGTGTGTGTGTGTCACACACACACACACACAAGATAGTGTTTTCAGTCCCAGCCGTAACTGCTGGTACGAGATTACAGAGTGAACAGTCATCGTCACGGAGCAGATTTACAGAACCCTGGATTCTAACGAGACAGCCGAAGGCAGCAGAGGAACATGAAAGGAACCGAGAGGATGAAGCATCGGGACGTTCACACTACACAGCAAATCTGATACATTCCTTAAATCCTGTTTTTTACTCTAAGTTACAAGTGACCAGATGAGATTTTTACATTGGTTGCTATAGTAACAATGCTATAGAAGTGGAAGTTCCACCAGCCTGAAGATGATATTTTACATAAGGTTAACATCTAATCTAATCAGACAGCAGCAAGAATAAAATTACTCTTCATTACCACCCCTTACCCCCATTCACGCTGATTGTCCTCCATGCTGTTATCAAATTTTTGTCAAAAATATCCAACGTCAAGAAGCAGCACACACACACACACACACACACACACACACACACACACACACACACACACAATTACAAGACAAAATCTGATTTGAGTGACTCACATGTCCAAACGTTTGGGTTTTAATTGGATTAGAAACCAGATACACCGGCATCTCGAGCCAGATTGAAATAAAACTAATCCACGAAATAAACAAGTCAATAAAAAATAAATTTAAAAATTCTCCTATGTGAACAGCAAATTTGACTGATTAAAGTTTGGATTTAGATACACTGGTATCTCGAACCTGATTGAAAATAAACTGATCCATGTGCATAAATAAATAAATAAATAAATAAATAAATAAATAAAATTATTCAGACAGCTTAAATCAATAAATACAAAATAAAAATAAAACAAAAGAAATAACTAAACACTGATTTACATGTTGGAAAAAACTATATAGAAAAATACAAACCAACAAAATAATAATAAAACTCTAAAAATTAAATAAAAAATAAATAAACAAAATAAAATAAGTAAATAAATAAATAACCCCCGCCCTCCCAAAAAAAAAAACTGGTTTTCAAAACAAAATTAGATTCAGATTTCAGTCTGAACACAAAAAAATTTAAATTAAATTCATTCTCGACATCAGTGATTCATGACTAGGACACCACAGTCTATTAAAAAAAATAAAATAATATCAGATTTAAGAAGTAAATCAGATTTGTCCTGTATACATTTCTGTGTGGGGTTAGTGTGAGGGGTGGGGTTAGTGTGAGGGGTGGGGTTAGTGTGAGGGGTGGGGGTAGTGTGAGGGGTGGGGTTAGTGTGAGGGGTGGGGTTAGTGTGAGGGTTGGGGTTAGTGTGAGG
>JAKKZN010000003.1:1540391-1547891 GCA_033441825.1 Pangasius elongatus
AAAAAATCCACATGCAGCTGCTCCTTCAGGGTCCTAGTTCCCTAGTTTACGATCCCTTCCTCATGCTAATTCGAGCCTGAATGTTGAAATGGATCATCTGCTGATATTTTATTGCAGCGAGTAGCAGCGACAGGAGACAAATCAGGACGAGCAGAAAACAATAAATCAGAGCGAGGGAATAAAAACACAACACAAAGCCTGAGATAAATTACTGCAGCTAACAAAATGGAGTTTACAAAAAAAAAAAAAAAAGAGGTTTTTCAGCATATAGAGAGAGTTCAGTGGGAAAGAAAGAAAACACACACACACACACACACACACACACACACACACACACACACACACATATGCATACACACTGGAGTTCGGAGAGCGGAATTCCCAACGGACAGACAGAACATATACTTTATCTTCCAGCAGACGGCAATTAACACACACACACACACACACACACACACACACACACACACACACACACACTATTCAGAGAACAGTTACAGTGTACGCTCTTAGAGAAAGGGTTCTTTAAAGGTTCTTGGACAGGGTTCTTAGCGTGCTAAAGGGTTCTCCGTGTTGGAGCAATGCTGCTGCGGTTCTGCGTACAATCTAACGGTTCCGCGCTCCGAGGAACCGTCGCAGAACCCTTCACACACTCGACTCGACGAGAGCTAACGCTGCACACACTCGACTCGACGAGAGCTAATGCTGATGAGAAATCACATTCATTATGGAGGAAAAAAACAACAAAATTAATTTCTATGCATAATGATTATACTACAAATAGATTTATAAAAAAAAAGAAAGAAAAGTAATAAAAGTAATAAAATGCTGATTATCTCTCTTCTTCTTATTATTATTCTTCAAGCCTACAGATGAACGTGCCTTTTCCTTTTCCTCTTTTTTTGTCTCTTATTATGAAATTATTTCTTATTGAATTTAATGCAATTTAATTTTTGTAATGCAGTTTTATTTATTTTAGTTTTATTTTATATAAGACTCTAATGCACTTTTTCTTCCCACTTGGTATGAATTTTTATTTTTTTTTACATTTATTAAATTAAATTAAAATGTAATTTGAATCAGCTGTATTCACTTCATTTCATTTCATATTTTAGATGCACAGGATCTCCTCTTTTTGACTTTTATTGTAGCTGTTTATTTATTTATTTATTTATTTATTTATTTATTTTCATAATCTTCACACACTTTCAGTAAGTGCTTTATCCAGGTCGGAGTTGCGATGGATCCTGGACTAATCCCGGAAAAACGCCGGGAGCAAAGCGGGAAAAATCAGCCTGGATTTTATTTCTATTTTATTGTATTTATTTATTATTATTTTTTTACATTTTATTTTAATGCACATGTACAAACAGGACAAATATTGAATATTAATTTCGTCTAGAAAGGATTTAAATAATCAGCAGTGATATTGTGCACTAGACTGCAAGATACGTGCGTGCAAAAAGTATTGGCGCCCTCTCGGAATATTACATTTACATGCAGCTAAAAGTCAGGATCTTAACACTCGTATACTGAAGTCACCATTATGTGCGTTACCGTGCGTTTAAATATACGTGTATAAGCAAATTTCCAAATGTTTTCAAATATAAAATACTAATTTAATCAGTAAAATATGTATATCTATATCCATATATAAACATATATGAATAAAGAGTGGAGGAAGTGAGAGTGTCGTATGAGCGATGCGGCGCTGCGTAACAAATGATTTATAATATATCACATCAAAGCGCTGGAGGCTTATAAGCAACTGTAAAAAACATTGTGTGTGTGTGTGTGTGTGTGTGTGTGTGTGTGTGTGTGTATAGAGCGAGCTCTTAATTCAGACAGAGATTTATGACGAAGTTTCAAACTTCATTACCTCTGGCTCAGAGCCGAAGAGTCACAATCAAACACACACACACACACACACACACACACACACACACACACACACACACACACACACACACACACACACNCACACAAAAACACACACACACACACACACACACACACACACACACACACACACACACACACACACACACACACACATTTCACTCAAACACACACACACACATACACACACACACTTTTAATTAAATGCCAAAAAACATTTTGCAAAGCCTAAAGAAAATATCAGCGCAGTGATAAAATATAACAAATTACACACAGGACATTAAAATTAGACGCAATAAAGATTTTTAAATTAAATTAAATTATGCGACTTTGCCGATGTTCATTTATTAACACCTTACTGCACTAATGCGTCCTGACATTTCAGACCTGTCTGTATTTTTTCAAATATAAACACATCATATCAGTCTTTACATAAATTATTTACAAAAAATGACATTTTCATTTGACATTTATTCTTAATTGTTTTTTCACTAAATATAGATTCAGTTACGTTGAACAGAATTTCTGCGTATTTTAACTGAATGAAGTCTTAAAGGAACCACATTTTTTATATCTACATACCACACCACAGCACTAACAGTAAAAAAACAACACAATATATTTTTTTAAAAAACTAATTTTTTATATTAGTCTACAACCCTCAGTATAATTTTATTTTAAATAAAATTACAGGTTTTAAGTTTTATTTATTTAATATTTTTCTATTAATTTTTCTATTTCTATGTAATTTTTATTGTTTTTATTTTATTGTATTTTTTATAAAACTATCAATTTGTTTATAAAATGTAATAAACACACACACACACACACACACACACACACACACACACACAGAGGGATAGAGAGAGAGAGAGAGACGGACAGATTGGGCTCATCAGGACACACATTGAGATAAGGGCCACTTACTCACACACTTCATCCATCTTACACACTTCGCTTTCTTTCCCTCTCTCTCTCTCTCTCTCTCTCTCTCTCTCTGTGTGTGTGTGTGTGTGTGTGTGTGTGTGTTTTCTCATGTCTATAAGCCTGGTATGTTTTATTTACGTGTCTCAGGTGTGTAGAAAGAGAGAGATAGAAAATAAAAAGAAACGATAATAGATGACTTTGCTCATGTGTTCACACTCTTTATTAAATTATTATTATTATTATTATTATTATTATTACACGTCGGTGTCTTGTGTGTGTGTGTGTGTGTGTGTGTGTGTGTGTGTGTGTGTGTGTGTGAGCTGCACTTCTCACTTCTCACTTCTCCCTTTTTATTTGATTTGATTTTTAACATTTTTGTGTTTTGGAGCCGCTTGTCCCGAGCCAATCTTCCCCTCCATGAATTAAATATGAACCTCACAGTGTATAAACGAGAACCTGAGAGACTCCACCTGGCCAAGCTGGCTCCACACACACACACACACACACACACACACACACACACACACACACACACACACACTGCAGCACGAACTCGTCCGTCTCAAGGTCCCGTAAATCAACCGACATTACAGCGACGTGGCCGAGACGTCACCGTCCATAACAGCTCAGAGTTCACACACACACACACACACACACACACACACACACACACACACACACACACACACACAGTCAGTTCCGTACACACACACACACACAGACATATATACACACACACACACACACACACACACACACACACACAGTCAGTTCCGTACACACACACACACACACACAGACATATATACACACACACACACAGAGAAAGAAATGGGAGAAACAGAGGAGAGGTTGCTAGGAGATCACTCCGTTTGTAAAGAGATGAAGAGAAAAAGAGAACAGAAGAAAAGGAGGAATTTAACTGGTACATTTGTTTTACACAGTGCAGACGGAGAGAGTAAAAAAATAGAAAGAACAAGAAAGAAAGAAGGACAGAAAAAAATTAGGAAAGAATGAAATGAAGGGAAGATTTGATTTAAAAAAAAAAAAGAACGAGAAGAGAAGAACAAATTCTCTCCTGGTACCTGAATTCTTACGAAAAAAAAAAATTCATAAATTCAGCTTCCTTTAGTCATGATGGCATCGTCTCTCGGAATTCTTAGTATTATGAAAGAAAAAAAGAGGGAGAAAAAAAAGAAAGAATTTAAAATTGATGTAAAATAAAAAAAGAGGAAAGAAAGGATAGGAAAGAAAGAAAGAAATTGAAGAGAAGAGTGAACGTTTTTTCCGTCTCTGCTTTCGTTTTTATTTTCACTGTGAAACTGACGATAAATAAAAGGTATTAAGAAAGAAAGAATAAAAGGAAATAAAGAACGAAAGACAGATTTGCGAGAGAGAGAGAGAGAGAGAGAGAGAGAGAGTAATTTTACTGTTTTGTCACTTATTTTTCTGTTATTCACTGAGAACCTTTTATTTCCCTTTTGGCCCGAAAATAAGAGATTCAGAGTGCAGTGAGCACACACACACACACACACACACACACACACACACACACACACACACACACACACACACACACACAGGCCCGGGGTCAGGGGAGTCGACACACACACACAGTTCTGAAACGAAATACGGCTATATTTTTTCTTCACATCCCTCCATCTGTCTGTCTCTCTGTCTGTCTATCTCTCTAAAGCTGCACATGTTTAACATTACACACACTGAAGGTTTGCGTTACAGTACCTGACTACACACACACACAGACACACACACACACACACACACGCGCGCTAAAAAATTCTTTACACTGTAAAACACGCAACAAGGAAAATTTCATCACAGCTCTCATCTCAAACACACTCGAGGTAGATCTCATTTTTCAGCCGTTCGTGTACGTGTGTGTGTGTGTGTGTGTGTGTGTGTGTGCGTGTGTGTGTGAGACTGACTGTGGGTGTGTGACAGTGTGTGTGTGACCATTCCGAGCGCTTCACTTCCGAAGGTAACGGAGCGTGCGAGAGCTTCCGAAAACCGGTACTGTTTCCAATTAGCCGCACCGTAAGTGACCATTGTGGAGGGGCATCGGTGCAGAGAGTGAGGGAACGAGGGAGAGGAGGGAATGATGGAACGATGGACAGATGAACAGAAAGATAAAAAAAATCTCTGAATGAGTTGTAAAGTCTCAGAAGCAATCTTGACTTTTAGGATGTGGCGTGAAAGCAAAAAAAAAACAAGTCAATTTTAAAAAAAAATAGGTGTTTTAAATCAAAAAGAAAAGAATAGAAGGTAGCGGAAGAAAAGAGGGATGAAGAAGAGAGGTATAATTTGAGCCTCGGGCTTGGAGAGGATTCGGGGCACGGAGACGCGCGTGCAAAGAAACACACACTCACACACACACTCACTCACTGACACAACGATATACGAAATATAAGAAAGAAAGAAAAAAAAAGAAGGATAGAAAGGAGAAGGGAAAGAAAGCAAAAAAGAAAGAAGGATGAGACGGAGTGAGAGAGGAAGAACAGGAAAGTGGACATGCAGCAACAATGCAGCACAGATGTAAAGAGAGAAAGAGAGACAGATGTGCATAAAGAGAAAGAGAAATAATAATAATAATAATAACGATAATAAAAATGATGGATAGAGCGTGTGGAAGACAAAGAGAAGAGGGGAAGATAAACGAGTGCGGTACCTGAATCGGGACTCCTCCAGCAGTGACCTGAAGGGTTAAAGCGAACCCCCCACTCCAGGGCTGCGGCGGCTCATCAAGACCCAGCCGAGATCACTTAACGTCCTCTTCTCATTCCACGCACACACACACACACTCACACACTCACACACACACTTGTCTTGTGCGCCGTGCACACACACACACGCACGCACAAACGCACACGGATGCAAAAATGCAAAGACTCGTATCTCGTATCGTCCGGCGGAGAAAAAAATTCAGCAGAAGGTAAATCACACGGAAGTCGTCTTTCGGGAAACGAATAAAAAAAACGATGAAGAATTAAAAAAAGAGAGAAAGAATGAAAGACAAGCGGCTTGTTGTTGTTATTGCTGTTGTTTAAATTCTCATCACGCTGTTCGATTCTCTCTCAGTCTCTCCGTTTATCTCGCTCTCTCTCTCCCTCTCTCTGTCTCTCCCTCTCTCTATCTGTCTCTCGGTGTGTGAACGCGACAGAGGCTGCACACACACTGCCGAGTTTGCAGCTCACAATCCGAGCCTCCGTTATGCATCGCCGCCCCTGAGCCTCCTGATTGGACGGCTGGAACGTCATTCACGTGGGGGGCGGGGCCAAAGGCAGGGCTTTAATTCCATTCCAGCCACTTGGAGTAGGAGGACCTCCCGCTCTCTCTCTCTCTCTCTCTCTCTTTTGCTCTCACACACTCACACACACACACACACACACACACACACACACACACACACACACACACACACACTCTGCAGCTGTTGGCGGGTAAAACACAAAAGCAGCCCACCTTGACACACAGTTCACTCCTTCTAGAGTTTCACTATATACAGAAGAGCATCGACTCTCTCTCTCTCTCTCTCTCTCTCTCTCTCTCTCTCTCTCTCTTACTATCTGTCTCTCTCTCTATCTGTCTCTCTATCTGTCTGTCTCTCTAACTGTCTCTCTCTCTATCTGTCTCTCTATCTCTAGTTTTCTTTTTTTCCCTCTCATTGTTAAATTCTTTTCAGCGCGCTTCACCAGACCGCCGCGACAAATAAACGACACAATTCCATCTCCAGGGCTTCGGTTACAAAATGTGGTGAAATTAAAGAGGAATAAAAAATAAATAAAAATGTAAAAAGCTACATAGATAGATAGATAGATAGATAGATAGATGGATAGATAGATAGATAGATGGATAGATAGATAGATAGATGGATGCTCCTTCGTTCTTTTCCTCATTATTACATTATGCACTCTGAGCATATGAATCTAGCCTTACATCTATATTTAAGGGATCTCTCCAGTTGTCCCTTAATGGTTCTCCTTAATGGTTCTCCTTAATGGTTCTCCTTAATGGTTCTCCTTAATGGTTCCATGTAGAACCCTGTTAGGAAACTAATATCCCGTAATCCACCAGAGAACCTCTAAAGTGTTTTATTTTTAAAGACGGCACCGTGGTAAAGGGTTCTGCAGTTCGCTCCACAGTCTGCAGGTTCTGTGTAAAAGTCAGCACCAGAACAGAGACGACTGCAAGCAGAACCTTTAGAGGAAGACGAGAACCCACGAGGAACCCACGAGGAACCCACGAGGAACCCTGATTTTCTATGTAATAATGATAATGATAAAATGATAATCAGATTATTTATTTATTTATTTATTTATTTTTTAGCAATTTTAATTCATTTTTTTAAACACTGCACAATGAGGCATTTGTTTAAAGCTCTGAATTACAATAAAACATTTTTAATCACATTTGTTTGATGGTTTTGATTTTATTATTATTATTATTATTATTATTATTATTTGTCTTCTATGAATATACACAAAATTAGACTGAAGACTAACAGATTATATTAAATAAATAAATGAATAAATAAATAAATAAATAAATAAATATCAGTGTCATTGATGTGTATTTAATTACAAAAGATAAAAAAACCCACAATTTATAAATAAATAAATAAATAAATAAAATGAACTAAATAGGATTCATTTTGTA